>OY986435.1:136025911-136454491 GCA_963920525.1 Dichetophora obliterata
AGGTATCGTTGGAAGCGTTTTGATAGTCTTCTGATTAATGGCTATGTGACATCACATTTAATTTAATATAGCGCCCTCTAGTGGACATAAAGTCACGAGCAAAAAAAATTTTTTTGTGACATAAGCAAATGAGGTATCGTTAGAAGCGTTTTGATTGTCCGATGAAGAAAGGTTATGTGGCGTCACATAAAGTTTTATATAGTGCCCTTTAGAGAACAAAAAGTCAACTAAACCCCTAACTTCTAAACTACCCTAACTTCAAAACTACTAATCATAATTTGACAAATGAGGTATTGTTAAAAGCTTTTTCACCGTGCGCTGGTAAAAGGTTATGTGACGTCACATAAAATTGAATATAGCGCCCTCTAGTAAGTAAATTAAGCCCTAACTTCTAAACTCCTTATCGTAATTTGACATATGAGATATCGGTCGAAGCGTTTTGATCGTCTGCTGGCTAAGAGCCATGTGAAATAACATAAAATTTAATATGGCGCCCTCTGGAGGTCAGAAAGTCAACTAAACCCCTAACTTCTAACTACTTATCAGAATTTAAAAAATGAGGTATCGTTAGAAGCGTTTTGATCGTCCGCTAGTTATGAAATCACATTCAATATAATATGGCACCCTCTAGTGGACAGAAAGTAAAACAAGCTCTAAATTCTTAACTACTTATCGTAATTTGACAAATGAGATATCGTTGGAAGTGTTTTGATCATCAAATTTAATATGGTGCCAACGGGAGGACAGAAAGTCAACTTAACACCTAACTTCTAAACTTCTTATCAGAATTTAACAAATGAGGTATCGTTGGAAACGTTTTGATCGTTCTCTGGGTATAGGTTATGTAACGTCACATACAATTAAATATAGTGCCCTCTAGAGGTCATTAAGCAAACTAAACCTCTAACTTCTAAACTACTTATAATATTTTGACAAATGAGATATCGTTGAAAGCGTTTTCCACGTCCGCTAGTTAAGGGCTATGTGATGTTACATTAAATAGAATAAAGCGTCCTCTATAGGACAGAAAATAACTAAACTAAGCTACTTTTCATAATTTGATAAATCAGGTACCGTGGGAAGCGTTTTCTTTTAGTCCGCTTATTATAGGCTTTGTGACGTTACATTTAATTTAATGTGGCGCCTTCTATAGGACATAAAGTCATGCACTAAAAAAAATTTTAAGTGCCATAATAAACATCTTTGTTTATAAATTGATCATCAAATAATTAATTAATAATTTAATTGAAATCAAATTATAAAGAATAGTAGTTAATACTTTTGATTATATAAAAATTGTATCCCCAAAATAATTTAATTAAAAAATTAGTTCAAAAACTAAGACCCGATTACTAAAAAGCGCTCTCTAAAAAAATAATTTAAAAAAACTAAGACCCGACTGTTAAAAATCACGATCTAAAATGTATGAAACAAGAAAATGTTCTCATCTGAAATTTTTATGTATAAACTCTTCAATGTTGTTTGTTTATTAAATACACAACTTATACATAATATATTTTATTGTTTTTTATACTTATTCATAGTGATATTCAGAATATATCCGTAGTCGTATGCCACCTTATATACCATATGTGGTTATATGACGCCCTCTAGATGTATGGTGATATGTCGTCCTCTTTATGTACTTTGCCCTAAAGCTTCCCAGTAGTTCGCGGCATCATTCACGAACTTTTCGTGATGATTTATTAAAGGAAGCTTCTGCATGAGCGGCTGGACTTAAAAATAATTCAAAGAAAATATAATGCAAGGTAGCGGTCGTTACGCCAAACTTTTTCCACTTTATTACAAGAACGTAAAGATATTCATGATTGTTGTAATACACCGAATCGTTCAGAGGCTAAACTGTAGAGTTCGCAAACTATCGATGGCACTATCTATACTATCGGTAATTAATTAAACACTATCGTGATTATCGATAGTTTTAGATTGACTATCGATGGTTTTCGATTGTATTTAAATATTCATTGACACCACTGTTTAGGTGTCATTGCCATTGCTTTTTTCTGTTTTGTAGAGTGAAAGCTCAGGTGATGTTTCTTATAAATGTATGAGCATTATTGTTGATTTGGAAGATGGGTGATAGTTAGTTAGAGGTTGAAAAGATGGAGTAGTTTTGGTGAAGATTTGTTTTAAATTTTGCACAGCTCAAAACTGACGAGAAACACGCTCGCAGGGAGACTATTCCACAACTTTACCGTATGACTAAAGAACGAATTATCACTTCAACGTGAGGTTCTGTTTGGCATCAATACAATGGTAAAGGAAAGGGCTTGAACAGCTGCCCGAGTATACCTAGAAAACATACGATGTGGTGGCGTCTGGCCATTACGAAACCAACATTACGGCGATTTCAAATAGAGTTAAGAGAGGATGAAATATTTTTATACTCTATCAAATATATCGCACGACGTTGAATTCGGTCCAGAAGCACGTTTCGATTTTAATACCTTGACAAATTTTCTTTATATGTCTGTCTACTTTTTGTAAACGAAACTTTTTCAATATTTCGATATTGGGTTCGTGCTTGATAAGTCCCGACATTTCTGCATTGCGTCTTGCACGAATTTGGAACATTTATATGAAATTTTCGTCAATGAAATGTATGGCCAAATCAGCAAGCAAGGATTAAGAAAAATCGTACATGATTCATTTGAGATTTCTTTAAGACTGGAACTACTAGGTTATGATCGCTTACCACTGTTACAATGTATTGCTTTGTTAGGATAGGTGGCATACGACCACGGATATCTTCTGAATATCACTATGAATTTGCATAAAATACACTAAAATATATTATGTGTAAGTTGTTTATTTAAAAAAAGATTGAATAGTTTATACATAAAAATTTCAGATGAGAACATTTTCTTGTTTCATACTTTTTAGATCGTGATTTTTAGTAGTCGGGTTTTAGTTTTTTGAACTTATTTTTTTAGAGAGCGCTTTTTAGTAGTCGGGTTTTAGTTTTTTTAACTTATTTTTTTTTTTTTGAAAAAAAATTTTGTTAGTATTCGGCTTTGGGTAATTATTTCTCTTTGGCCGAACATTCGGCTTCAGACACTAAAATATACCAACACGTTTGTGTATGCGTTTTTGAAAATTTTGGAAATTTCCAGCGGAACATTCTTCGTCGTCAAAGGTTTTTAACCCTTGATCCCTTAACCCTTCAACATCTTGAGCTTTAAAATTCATTCAGGTTATAATATAAAAATACCATTTCGAAAAATTGCACAAATTCATGCACTTCAAAAATAATTTTTTTATTTACCTCCGCTTCCTACAAAAAAAAAAAAAAGTTAAAAAAACTAAAACCCGACTGCTAACAAGCGATCTCTAAAAAGCAAATATTCTCACTTAACTTACACATAATATATTGAATTGCATATAATACTAATTTATAGTGATGTTTTAAAGATATACGTGGTAGTATACCACCTCATATACATTGTCATATGTCGCCATCTAGATGTATAGTGCACTTTGCCCTAAAGCTTTCGATCGCTTACTACTGTTAGAATGTATTGTTTTGTTAGGGTAGGTGGCATACGACCACGGATATCTTTTAAACATCACTATAAACTCCTCTAGAGGGCGCTATATTCAATTTTATGTGACGTCACATAACCTATAACCAGCGCACGGTGAAAACCCTTCTAACGATACCTCATTTGTCAGATTATGTATAGTAGTTTAGAAGTTAAGGGCTTAGTTGACTTTTTGTCCTCTAGAGGGCGCTATATTAAACCTTATGTGACGTCACATAACTTTTCTTCATCGGAAAATCAAAGCACTTCTAACGATTCCTCATTTGCTTATGTCACTAACAAATTTTTTTTGCTCATTACTTTATATCCACTAGGGTCGCTATATTAAATTAAGTGTGACGTCACATAGCCACTAACCAGAAGACTGTCAAAACGCTTCCAACGATACTTCATTTATCAAATTATGATTAGTAGTTTAGAAGTGAGAGTGGAACAGATGAACATACATACATACATACATACCGGTCAAACACATATACCTCTCCTTTTGCTTCGCCTTAGTCGGGTAAAAAATACAAAATATCCAAGAAAGTTGGCCCTAAAATTATATTTTTACATTTTGTTCATGAATTGTGTAGTTATACTTATTATTATTTTAAAATATTTTTCAATATCCAAAAAAGTTAAAAACCGGCACACTTCATAACTAAGATATGGTCTTTCGAAATAAAATAAATTCAATAACGTATCTTTTAAAATGTTGGCGCTATAAAACGGCATTTAACGTTATATATGCGTAAAAACGGAAAACTTGGTAAAATATTTTGGAAAATCACCGTATCTATCATAATCTACCACCTTTTGGTAGAATGTTGTTTGCATTCTAAAATAGCCAAGTTAATTAAATGCAATAGAACCAAATTGACAGATATTGCCAAGATTTTGGGCAAAAAGGGAGCTGACCAAATAATTTCATCACTAAAAACAAAAAAGTTTCCCTTATCGTGGGCGTAACTACGGATTTTTCAGCAAAAAAGCACTAGTTTTGGTTGTAAGATACGTCAGTTGTGTATCTAATGACATGTCTAATTTCAAAGGCTAAAGCAAGATCAATTTTTTTGAAAATTACAGTTTTTTTCTTAACCCATAAAATACCATTATCAAATTTAATCAGCCACCGATGGTGCAAGCGGAAAGGTCTGAAATAAAAATTTAAAAATGAGATTTGATCTTTTTTAAAAATGACAATGCTTTGACAAAAGCATGTAAATTTTTGCATTTATGCTCATCAAAATTCTGCAAAAAGCTTCGAACAGAATTAGAAAGGTTATGTCGAGACATACATATGGAACTTTCCATAGCGACTGGTGGGACAGTTTACTCCAGAATCCTTAATATTTAGACCTGTAATTTTGTATTTTGATGTAATATAATGATCAAATAGATATTTTACAATAGATGATGAACCGACTTATAAAATTTTTACCGAAAAAATAACTCATATAATTATTAAAATTATATTTTATTGGTGAAAGGAGTGTGACTGGCGGGACAGTCAAAAATTCCTCACCTCCGCCTTCTGCACAGCCAATCGAGATTTTAGCTCAAATACTATACATAGCCTGATGTCTTCTACTATGATATAAAATGTTTTAATAGACTTCAACAGAAACTTCAAATTAGCACCAAGTTTAGTTTCTAAAAGAAAATATAGAAAGCAGAAATTGTGACTGGTGGGACATCGTGGGACTGGAGGTAAGAAATTGTAAGACTCGTTCACAAGAAACGAGTCATAGTGAAAAAAATACATAATCTTGTTTTTTCTAAATAATTTGTACAGATCATGAAAATTTAACTATTGAACATTGCGTTCAGAATAAATTGGTTATAATCATATCAATTTTAGAAAATAACTAATTTTCCAATTTCCCGTGGAATGCCCCATGTCCAGGGTCCGCCAAATAACTTTTTTTTTTGAAAATACTATAAAAAAACTGCTGGATATTTTCTCAAATTTCTTTTTTTTTATTTGAAAGTACAATCCTTCCGGTTGATAATAAAAAATAATTTCATTCAAATGGCTGCCTCGGCTGGCCATGCAGTAGCCTACACGATCGGTCCAATTTTAAAGCACATTATCGATTGTGTGCAGCTGTATTTCACCAATGGCTTCACGAATATTGTCCTTTAAAGCGTCAATTGTCTCTGGCTTGTCGGCGTAACACTTATCTTTGAGGGCACCCTACAAATAATAGTCCAACAGTGTCAAATCGCAGCTCCGAGGTCGACATCAGCTCTGCGGCTGATAATGCGATCTTCAAAAACAGGGCGCAAAACATCGAGTGTAGCCTCGGCTGTGTGGCACGTAGCGCCGTCCTGTTGAAACCAAATGTTGCCAATATCCTCCTCTTCAATTTTTGTGAACAAAAATTCGTTCAACATGGCCCGATAACGATCGCCATTGACTGTAACGGCCACTCCTTGCTCATTTTCGAAGAAAAATGGCCCAATTATGCCTCTGGACCAAAATCCGCACCAAACAGGGACTCGTTTTGGGTGCAGCGGCTTTTCAATGTATGCGTGCGAGTTTTCTGTGCCCCAAATGTGACAATTTTGCTTGTTTACATACCCGCCAAGATCAAAATGAGCTTCATCTGAAAAGATGATTTTTTTGGCAAAATCGGCATCTTCTGTAAGTCGATCGTAGGCCCACTTAGCGAAGCGAAAACGCATTGGATGGTCAGTTGGCTTCAACTCCTGAACGAATTGGACTTTGTAATCGTCTCAATGATGTCTCCGAAATGTTCAATTGTTGAGAACGGCGGTGAGTTGATGTTGATGGCGCTTCACGTACACTTTCTGCCACAGCAGTAATCTTCTCGGGTGTATGCACTGCTTTTGGCTATTCACGCTTTGGTTTATCGATGAGAATGCCAGTTTATTTCACTTTTTTTACAAGATAACGAACATACGGAGCTGACGGTGCTTCTCTTCTTCCAAAATCCGTACGCAATTTTTGCACACATTCTGCAACATTACCATGATTTTCAAAGTAATGTCGCAATATTTCCCAGCGTTGTTCAAGCGTATACGCAACCATATTCGTTCAGCGGAAGGATATAACTAATTACCTGTCAAATCAGACATGAGCTATGTGTTACCATTCACGAAATAAGCACTTTGAAAAAAAAAGTTAAATTTTTGCACACATTCTGCAACATTACCATGATTTTCAAAGTAATGTCGCAATATTTCCCAGCGTTGTTCAAGCGTATACACAACCATATTCGTTCAGTGGAAGGATAAAACTAATTATCTGTCAAATCAGACATGAGCTATGTGTTACCATTCACGAAATAAGCACTTTGAAAAAAAAAGTTAGATGGCGGACCCTGTATAACTATTTTCACACAATTCAAGAAAGATATAAGAGTTCAAGGATTTCCAGGAGTATAAAACTATACATAAAATATAAAACTATACAAAATTTTGAGTGAAAAGATGATTAATTGAATAACACTGTGCAACAGTCAACAAAATAACACGATTCTGCGATATAGGCTCGATGCTATGACCAGAGGTGAGTAAAACCCTAGCTGGGTTTCGCGAGTTTAGAGAAAGTTTTCTTTTTATGACCCTTTATTTATTTATTGGGGGTCTTAGTGATTTTGAGAAAAAAAGTATCATTAGTTTTTGTTTAACAGCTCCTTCAGTTTTGGAGATATCGGTTTACTGTCTTTGGCAAACTGTCTTTGTAGCTAACAGTCTAATGAATAAACTTAAAAAAAAACAAATTTAAACACGGAGATAATTGTTTTGATTGAATCAAGCAAATGTTTTATTTAAGAGCAAATCAGCAAAACTTTTCTCAATCACGGTGTGATTTTTTGTAATCACTCCTCATGTATTTAGCAAAAAGCAAAGTATTGATTTAATTCAAGCAAAGTTTTGCTAAGTTATTATAAACTGCAAAAGCAAATTTCCACTTAATTCAAGCAAATATTTGCTAACTTCTTTTTTGCAAATTTTGATTAGTTTTTGCTGAAATCTAGCATAATTTTGAAGAGGCTGAGGATCAAGCGCAAGTTTTGCTAAACCACAATACAAATTTAGCCAACAATTTTCTCCGTGTAAAAAATTTTTTTCAATATATTTTTTAAAAAATAGCGAAACTTTTTGCATTTTTTGGTTTTTTTTGGTCGTTACTTGAAGGGAATCTAAATTTTTCCTAAGCTATCTTAAACAAAATTGTAGCCAAAAAAAAAAAAAAAATAACATCGATGATGATTTTTCGAGTAGTGAAGAATTTTAAGGCTTTGCTGGTTAAGGTAAATTATCGAAAAAACAACATGACTAAAAGTGGGGTTTTGTAAGCTCTTACCACTACAAAAATATATTGTACTTTTATGAAAATATACAATATATTTATTAGTTCTTCGATGTAAGCTTAGCAACGGCTAAAAACCACATCTGTTATCACTTATGTATATGGGCGATTCCCAAAATCTTTTAAAATCTATGATTTTTGTATAACCGTGTTAATAACTTTCATGTGTCTAAAGCTAAGTTCAAGTTTTAAATGAGCGTCTACTTAGAATACATTCAACAAAATTTCCTCACTGATTTCAGTTTCATTAGTTGCAAGCTTAAGTTGCTACTGGGATCGAAAGTAAAGAAAACACTAAAAGCTGAGTTGATTTACACACAGATTTTTACCTTCTGAGCTATATAAAAATCGTGCGCAACCAACTTTCGGTAAAATTTAAATGGTGTTTGCACGAAAATACTTTAATACAAAGTATATATTTTTATTATTGATGTGCCATGAAGCTAACGAAAGTTATAACACATTCAAGGCGTGATCGAACTTTTGTGGCATTTGTTAATTTTTCGTAGTTTTTGAGATATAGAAAACTCGCGCCATAAGAAAGGTAATAATTTAAACTCATTTTAATAAATTCTATGAGATTTAAAAAATTTTGAGGTGGGTGGCATTAGAGTACCATTAATATTACCCACACGGCAACTCTTCAAACATGGTCATTTAAAACGAACACCATCAAGAAATACAACTTTTTTCGCTGGCACATCGAAGATCCTAAAAGGACCAGCTCCTCCTTGCACATGCATTTTTTCGACATTTTTGAATGTTTGCCAAAAGGCGCGCTTAAAAATTTTGATGATCAAAATCCATTTTTTTGATAACGCGATAAGCTCAGCTATACTAAATTTGAAGGAGTTGCCCCAGAACCATGAAACTTGGTAATAAGCCTAATGACAATAAGACATGATACTAAAATCAAAATGGGCTAAATTGGATCACTACTTCGTGTACCCCTCATATACCATAAATGGCCAATGTGAAACTAACGCCGCCTTTTTAATATTACAATGATAAAAATTGGCATGGTGATTTATGTTATGCATGCCAACAATCCTGCTAAAAATAATTAATATTGATTTGATTTTAAGCCTACTTTTGTTACTAACACCTTGTGGAAAGTAGAGCACATGCTCAATTCTCTTGACTAAGTTCGTCTTTTGAACTTTATGTCAAAATATTGAGCTGTTATCAAAAATATTAACCTCTATAAGTCGTTTTTGTCTAAAAACAAACTCGTAAGTATATTTACTGTAAGTAGATATTCTGGGTTTCTGTAAAAATTGTTAAGATTTTGACTTGAATATGTACAAAATACTGACTTGTAAGGTTTTTGTAAGATTAACTAACGAAGTTTCTGACATTTCAGTGAAAAATTTGTCAAAATATAATGAAATTCTATTCCATTGAACTCATAAGAATCATTTGATACCCATTATATCAAAATCGGTGGACTAGTTATCATTCTATAGGGTAAAAACTACAAAAAACCAATAAACCGCGCTCCTTTACCGCGTGCCTCGCTAAATGTTGTGTTCGCTTTCAGATTTATCATTTTGATGGGCTGCTTTTGTAGTATGCAAAGGCCCATTAATGTGCCATCAATTTTTTTTTCATTTTTCTCTACACCCAAATGTTAAAAGATTTTGGAAATTGCCCATATATCAAATAAAAAAAAATAATTTTTTTAATTTTTTTAAGTAACGTCGTAACACTTTCGTAAGAATTTTCATAATCTTTCCGGATACAAAGTAGCTGCAAAAATTTTGCTCAAAATTTGCTTAATTTAAGAATTATGGTCGAATAATTGCTAAAACAGCCCTAAAAACCTGTATTTTTCACTTGAAAAATTATTTTTTTGAGATTTTTTAGTAGTGTAGACACGTTCAGATCACATAAATATGTTCACAAGATTTTTTAAAATTTTTTTTCGGCTACAATTTTGTTAAAGATGGTATAGAAAAAATTTGGAACCCCTTCTAGTTATGACCAAAAAAGCGAAAAAATGCAAAAACAATCGACATTTTATAAAAAAAAAATTTAAAAAATTGTTGTATAGATTTTGCAAAAAAAAAGTTGCAATTTAAAAAAATTTAAAAAATTATTGTATGAATTAGTTTTGTTTTTAAGTTTGTTTTTGTACTGTTAGCTACAACTTTGCCAAAGACAGTAAACCAATATCTTCATATCTAAAGGAGCTGCTGAACAAAAACTAATGATACATTGCGAAAAAAAACATACTTTGGAATTAAATAAAAAAATTTACAAAT
Source organism: Dichetophora obliterata (assembly GCA_963920525.1). Lineage (NCBI taxonomy): Eukaryota > Metazoa > Arthropoda > Insecta > Diptera > Sciomyzidae > Dichetophora > Dichetophora obliterata. The sequence continues at coordinate 136,036,066 of OY986435.1, forward strand.
AGAAATTTAACTCATTTGCGTTTTTACAAAATAAAATTGAAAACTAGCGTGTTTAATGTTCAACTATAAAATCATTTCTGTTTTTTGTATAATTTTCTCTTATTATTTCATTCCAATAACAAAAAATACGTCGCTATCAGAGATTGAATTAAAAAATTATGAGTAGAATCATTGAAAGTTATTGCCAGACAACCGAGACCCCGATTTTACATTTGATTGTTTGAAAATATTTTTGAATTAGTCTTACAAATATTGAACATAAGATGAAATAAAAACTAATTAATTATTTTGATATTTAATATATTTCAAGCCGCAATAAAATGCAAATTTCATCAAATGAAGTCACAAAATTTGTTATTCGGGGGGTTCCCGGGGTCGCTGATCATGAATCTGACTCGAAAAAGTTAAAAATGGCATAAAAAATGGCGGTTTAATTTAATAAAAATATTTTTAAATTATGTTTTAAAATATTTGTTTTATATATTAAAGTTTTAGCATTAAATTTTTCGTTTAAATAAATGTGTTTCAACTTCAAATTTTTACAATGAAATTATATTTAAAAACATTGTTTTGAAAACCAAAACTTTTGTTTTAAATTAAACTTAAAAAACATTTGGGTTTGACTTAAATGAAATTGTTTCAAGCTCTATTTCAAAAGCAAATTCGTTTAAAATGAACACAATTTCATTTAATTTTAACACATATTTCCCTCGGTGGGACTTCGCAAACTGACGTAATGTCCAAATCAAAACGGATATAAAGTCCATACAAATTTAAATTTAAACAATTTTACTGAACAATATATATCGAATTTTTCATGAAATATACCAGTTTTATATGACTAAAACAACATTCCGTACAAGGGCAAATCTTTTTATCATAAAATAATAAATTGGGAGCGGGTCAGTTTTCTGCTTGTCAAAAGTCTGTATTGTCAAAATGCTGTTATTTGTACAGTATTTTTAAAATGTATTTAAATGTAGTTACAGTATTTAAAAATTAAAAATTTTAAAAACGGTATGTTTTAAGATTAAACTTTTTGCCCTTGTACGGAAAGTTGTTATTTTAAGCTTATTTACCTTAGTTGTTTTTAGTCCATATTTTGCAGAATTTTGGCATATATAATTTTTAACACAGTTTTCTGTTAACGCAGAATTTTGTAATGCAGAATTTTGTATACAGAATTTAATACATACAGACAACTGCACCTAACTTTAATAAAGTCTTTAAATGAATGTATAAGACTTGAACAATTTGTATTAAAAATCGCGCAGTTTTCCAGTCTGAAAACGCCATAAGGTCCATGGACTTCGTTTGTTACGAACATAATGTCCATGGAGCTTATGTCCGTGGACATTATGCCATCCCACCATTGCCCTCAGTGTACTATTTTTTCTCAAAATCACTAAGACCCCCAATAAATAAGGGACCATAAAAACGATCGCTAAACTTGCGAAACCCAGCTAGGGTTTTACTCTGGTCATAGTATCGAGCCTATATCGCAGGATCCTGTTATTTTGCCAAATTGTGTATTTGAGTCACAGTATAATTGTACAATGGGACAGCTTTAGAATTAGAATTGTTTAGAATTAAATGGAGCCCGGGCATGTAATATGGCGCACGTTATAAAGTTTGAATTTAAAATATATTTTTGGTTTTTTCATACTTTTTATGAATTATTAATAAATATTGAATTTCAGTCTGGAAAAGTGCGCTTACCTTATCTTTATTCGCAGTTAGAACCGAACTGCCAATTACTTTCAAGAAATTTTATTAATATACATTTTTTTGGAAAATGTGAGATGTATATCTAAAGTAGATTTATCAAATAGAAGTAACTATTTACCTTTAGAATGTGTTTTGTGAGACTTATAACTGCTTCTGCAAAAGTACATGTCGTAAATCTGCATATAAATAAGCAAAAATACAAAGCAATTAACGACGGCTCGGTAAATATATGTGATTGTAGAAGCGTTCAAGCCCTCTTTTCCCAAACTGAAGTTTACTCTAAAAAGTAAAGTAAATGAAAAAAATTTCCTTTTTTTTTATGAACCTTTGAAAATAGCAAAGTAATGCGATAAACGTTGGTAATTTATTGGGGATGCAGTTACGCGCATATTAAAGCAGTGGCTTGAATTAAAAACATTCTTTGGAATAGAAACAATATTGAAACGCGTTATATATTTTTAATGCTACTTGAAAAAATTGCCTTTTGGGGAAAATGGATGCTTTTCCCGTTAGCAAAGTCTTAAAAGCCTAAATCCAAAAAAGTTAAAAACCGGCACACTTCATAACTAAGATATGGTCTTTCGAAATAAAATAAATTCAATAACGTATCTTTTAAAATGTTGGCGCTATAAAACGGCATTTAACGTTATATATGCGTAAAAACGGAAAACTTGGTAAAATATTTTGGAAAATCACCGTATCTATCATAATCTACCACCTTTTGGTAGAATGTTGTTTGCATTCTAAAATAGCCAAGTTAATTAAATGCAATAGAACCAAATTGACAGATATTGCCAAGATTTTGGGCAAAAAGGGAGCTGACCAAATAATTTCATCACTAAAAACAAAAAAGTTTCCCTTATCGTGGGCGTAACTACGGATTTTTCAGCAAAAAAGCACTAGTTTTGGTTGTAAGATACGTCAGTTGTGTATCTAATGACATGTCTAATTTCAAAGGCTAAAGCAAGATCAATTTTTTTGAAAATTACAGTTTTTTTCTTAACCCATAAAATACCATTATCAAATTTAATCAGCCACCGATGGTGCAAGCGGAAAGGTCTGAAATAAAAATTTAAAAATGAGATTTGATCTTTTTTAAAAATGACAATGCTTTGACAAAAGCATGTAAATTTTTGCATTTATGCTCATCAAAATTCTGCAAAAAGCTTCGAACAGAATTAGAAAGGTTATGTCGAGACATACATATGGAACTTTCCATAGCGACTGGTGGGACAGTTTACTCCAGAATCCTTAATGTTTAGACCTGTAATTTTGTATTTTGATGTAATATAATGATCAAATAGATATTTTACAATAGATGATGAACCGACTTATAAAATTTTTACCGAAAAAATAACTCATATAATTATTAAAATTATATTTTATTGGTGAAAGGAGTGTGACTGGCGGGACAGTCAAAAATTCCTCACCTCCGCCTTCTGCACAGCCAATCGAGATTTTAGCTCAAATACTATACATAGCCTGATGTCTTCTACTATGATATAAAATGTTTTAATAGACTTCAACAGAAACTTCAAATTAGCACCAAGTTTAGTTTCTAAAAGAAAATATAGAAAGCAGAAATTGTGACTGGTGGGACATCGTGGGACTGGAGGTAAGAAATTGTAAGACTCGTTCACAAGAAACGAGTCATAGTGAAAAAAATACATAATCTTGTTTTTTCTAAATAATTTGTACAGATCATGAAAATTTAACTATTGAACATTGCGTTCAGAATAAATTGGTTATAATCATATCAATTTTAGAAAATAACTAATTTTCCAATTTCCCGTGGAATGCCCCATGTCCAGGGTCCGCCAAATAACTTTTTTTTTTTGAAAATACTATAAAAAAACTGCTGGATATTTTCTCAAATTTCTTTTTTTTTATTTGAAAGTACAATCCTTCCGGTTGATAATAAAAAATAATTTCATTCAAATGGCTGCCTCGGCTGGCCATGCAGTAGCCTACACGATCGGTCCAATTTTAAAGCACATTATCGATTGTGTGCAGCTGTATTTCACCAATGGCTTCACGAATATTGTCCTTTAAAGCGTCAATTGTCTCTGGCTTGTCGGCGTAACACTTATCTTTGAGGGCACCCTACAAATAATAGTCCAACAGTGTCAAATCGCAGCTCCGAGGTCGACATCAGCTCTGCGGCTGATAATGCGATCTTCAAAAACAGGGCGCAAAACATCGAGTGTAGCCTCGGCTGTGTGGCACGTAGCGCCGTCCTGTTGAAACCAAATGTTGCCAATATCCTCCTCTTCAATTTTTGTGAACAAAAATTCGTTCAACATGGCCCGATAACGATCGCCATTGACTGTAACGGCCACTCCTTGCTCATTTTCGAAGAAAAATGGCCCAATTATGCCTCTGGACCAAAATCCGCACCAAACAGGGACTCGTTTTGGGTGCAGCGGCTTTTCAATGTATGCGTGCGAGTTTTCTGTGCCCCAAATGTGACAATTTTGCTTGTTTACATACCCGCCAAGATCAAAATGAGCTTCATCTGAAAAGATGATTTTTTTGGCAAAATCGGCATCTTCTGTAAGTCGATCGTAGGCCCACTTAGCGAAGCGAAAACGCATTGGATGGTCAGTTGGCTTCAACTCCTGAACGAATTGGACTTTGTAATCGTCTCAATGATGTCTCCGAAATGTTCAATTGTTGAGAACGGCGGTGAGTTGATGTTGATGGCGCTTCACGTACACTTTCTGCCACAGCAGTAATCTTCTCGGGTGTATGCACTGCTTTTGGCTATTCACGCTTTGGTTTATCGATGAGAATGCCAGTTTATTTCACTTTTTTTACAAGATAACGAACATACGGAGCTGACGGTGCTTCTCTTCTTCCAAAATCCGTACGCAATTTTTGCACACATTCTGCAACATTACCATGATTTTCAAAGTAATGTCGCAATATTTCCCAGCGTTGTTCAAGCGTATACGCAACCATATTCGTTCAGCGGAAGGATATAACTAATTATCTGTCAAATCAGACATGAGCTATGTGTTACCATTCACGAAATAAGCACTTTGAAAAAAAAAGTTAAATTTTTGCACACATTCTGCAACATTACCATGATTTTCAAAGTAATGTCGCAATATTTCCCAGCGTTGTTCAAGCGTATACACAACCATATTCGTTCAGTGGAAGGATAAAACTAATTATCTGTCAAATCAGACATGAGCTATGTGTTACCATTCACGAAATAAGCACTTTGAAAAAAAAAGTTAGATGGCGGACCCTGTATAACTATTTTCACACAATTCAAGAAAGATATAAGAGTTCAAGGATTTCCAGGAGTATAAAACTATACATAAAATATAAAACTATACAAAATTTTGAGTGAAAAGATGATTAATTGAATAACACTGTGCAACAGTCAACAAAATAACACGATTCTGCGATATAGGCTCGATGCTATGACCAGAGGTGAGTAAAACCCTAGCTGGGTTTCGCGAGTTTAGAGAAAGTTTTCTTTTTATGACCCCCTATATATTGGGGGTCTTAGTGATTTTGAGAAAAAAAGTATCATTAGTTTTTGTTTAACAGCTCCTTCAGTTTTGGAGATATCGGTTTACTGTCTTTGGCAAACTGTCTTTGTAGCTAACAGTCTAATGAATAAACTTAAAAAAAAACAAATTTAAACACGGAGATAATTGTTTTGATTGAATCAAGCAAATGTTTTACTTAAGAGCAAATCAGCAAAACTTTTCTCAATCACGGTGTGATTTTTTGTAATCACTCCTCATGTATTTAGCAAAAAGCAAAGTATTGATTTAATTCAAGCAAAGTTTTGCTAAGTTATTATAAACTGCAAAAGCAAATTTCCACTTAATTCAAGCAAATATTTGCTAACTTCTTTTTTGCAAATTTTGATTAGTTTTTGCTGAAATCTAGCATAATTTTGAAGAGGCTGAGGATCAAGCGCAAGTTTTGCTAAACCACAATACAAATTTAGCCAACAATTTTCTCCGTGTAAAAAATTTTTTTCAATATATTTTTTAAAAAATAGCGAAACTTTTTGCATTTTTTGGTTTTTTTTGGTCGTTACTTGAAGGGAATCTAAATTTTTCCTAAGCTATCTTAAACAAAATTGTAGCCAAAAAAAAAAAAAAAATAACATCGATGATGATTTTTCGAGTAGTGAAGAATTTTAAGGCTTTGCTGGTTAAGGTAAATTATCGAAAAAACAACATGACTAAAAGTGGGGTTTTGTAAGCTCTTACCACTACAAAAATATATTGTACTTTTATGAAAATATACAATATATTTATTAGTTCTTCGATGTAAGCTTAGCAACGGCTAAAAACCACATCTGTTATCACTTATGTATATGGGCGATTCCCAAAATCTTTTAAAATCTATGATTTTTGTATAACCGTGTTAATAACTTTCATGTGTCTAAAGCTAAGTTCAAGTTTTAAATGAGCGTCTACTTAGAATACATTCAACAAAATTTCCTCACTGATTTCAGTTTCATTAGTTGCAAGCTTAAGTTGCTACTGGGATCGAAAGTAAAGAAAACACTAAAAGCTGAGTTGATTTACACACAGATTTTTACCTTCTGAGCTATATAAAAATCGTGCGCAACCAACTTTCGGTAAAATTTAAATGGTGTTTGCACGAAAATACTTTAATACAAAGTATATATTTTTATTATTGATGTGCCATGAAGCTAACGAAAGTTATAACACATTCAAGGCGTGATCGAACTTTTGTGGCATTTGTTAATTTTTCGTAGTTTTTGAGATATAGAAAACTCGCGCCATAAGAAAGGTAATAATTTAAACTCATTTTAATAAATTCTATGAGATTTAAAAAATTTTGAGGTGGGTGGCATTAGAGTACCATTAATATTACCCACACGGCAACTCTTCAAACATGGTCATTTAAAACGAACACCATCAAGAAATACAACTTTTTTCGCTGGCACATCGAAGATCCTAAAAGGACCAGCTCCTCCTTGCACATGCATTTTTTCGACATTTTTGAATGTTTGCCAAAAGGCGCGCTTAAAAATTTTGATGATCAAAATCCATTTTTTTGATAACGCGATAAGCTCAGCTATACTAAATTTGAAGGAGTTGCCCCAGAACCATGAAACTTGGTAATAAGCCTAATGACAATAAGACATGATACTAAAATCAAAATGGGCTAAATTGGATCACTACTTCGTGTACCCCTCATATACCATAAATGGCCAATGTGAAACTAACGCCGCCTTTTTAATATTACAATGATAAAAATTGGCATGGTGATTTATGTTATGCATGCCAACAATCCTGCTAAAAATAATTAATATTGATTTGATTTTAAGCCTACTTTTGTTACTAACACCTTGTGGAAAGTAGAGCACATGCTCAATTCTCTTGACTAAGTTCGTCTTTTGAACTTTATGTCAAAATATTGAGCTGTTATCAAAAATATTAACCTCTATAAGTCGTTTTTGTCTAAAAACAAACTCGTAAGTATATTTACTGTAAGTAGATATTCTGGGTTTCTGTAAAAATTGTTAAGATTTTGACTTGAATATGTACAAAATACTGACTTGTAAGGTTTTTGTAAGATTAACTAACGAAGTTTCTGACATTTCAGTGAAAAATTTGTCAAAATATAATGAAATTCTATTCCATTGAACTCATAAGAATCATTTGATACCCATTATATCAAAATCGGTGGACTAGTTATCATTCTATAGGGTAAAAACTACAAAAAACCAATAAACCGCGCTCCTTTACCGCGTGCCTCGCTAAATGTTGTGTTCGCTTTCAGATTTATCATTTTGATGGGCTGCTTTTGTAGTATGCAAAGGCCCATTAATGTGCCATCAATTTTTTTTTCATTTTTCTCTACACCCAAATGTTAAAAGATTTTGGAAATTGCCCATATATCAAATAAAAAAAAATAATTTTTTTAATTTTTTTAAGTAACGTCGTAACACTTTCGTAAGAATTTTCATAATCTTTCAGGATACAAAGTAGCTGCAAAAATTTTGCTCAAAATTTGCTTAATTTAAGAATTATGGTCGAATAATTGCTAAAACAGCCCTAAAAACCTGTATTTTTCACTTGAAAAATTATTTTTTTGAGATTTTTTAGTAGTGTAGACACGTTCAGATCACATAAATATGTTCACAAGATTTTTTAAAATTTTTTTTCGGCTACAATTTTGTTAAAGATGGTATAGAAAAAATTTGGAACCCCTTCTAGTTATGACCAAAAAAGCGAAAAAATGCAAAAACAATCGACATTTTATAAAAAAAAAATTTAAAAAATTGTTGTATAGATTTTGCAAAAAAAAAGTTGCAATTTAAAAAAATTTAAAAAATTATTGTATGAATTAGTTTTGTTTTTAAGTTTGTTTTTGTACTGTTAGCTACAACTTTGCCAAAGACAGTAAACCAATATCTTCATATCTAAAGGAGCTGCTGAACAAAAACTAATGATACATTGCGAAAAAAAACATACTTTGGAATTAAATAAAAAAATTTACAAATAGAAATTTAACTCATTTGCGTTTTTACAAAATAAAATTGAAAACTAGCGTGTTTAATGTTCAACTATAAAATCATTTCTGTTTTTTGTATAATTTTCTCTTATTATTTCATTCCAATAACAAAAAATACGTCGCTATCAGAGATTGAATTAAAAAATTATGAGTAGAATCATTGAAAGTTATTGCCAGACAACCGAGACCCCGATTTTACATTTGATTGTTTGAAAATATTTTTGAATTAGTCTTACAAATATTGAACATAAGATGAAATAAAAACTAATTAATTATTTTGATATTTAATATATTTCAAGCCGCAATAAAATGCAAATTTCATCAAATGAAGTCACAAAATTTGTTATTCGGGGGGTTCCCGGGGTCGCTGATCATGAATCTGACTCGAAAAAGTTAAAAATGGCATAAAAAATGGCGGTTTAATTTAATAAAAATATTTTTAAATTATGTTTTAAAATATTTGTTTTATATATTAAAGTTTTAGCATTAAATTTTTCGTTTAAATAAATGTGTTTCAACTTCAAATTTTTACAATGAAATTATATTTAAAAACATTGTTTTGAAAACCAAAACTTTTGTTTTAAATTAAACTTAAAAAACATTTGGGTTTGACTTAAATGAAATTGTTTCAAGCTCTATTTCAAAAGCAAATTCGTTTAAAATGAACACAATTTCATTTAATTTTAACACATATTTCCCTCGGTGGGACTTCGCAAACTGACGTAATGTCCAAATCAAAACGGATATAAAGTCCATACAAATTTAAATTTAAACAATTTTACTGAACAATATATATCGAATTTTTCATGAAATATACCAGTTTTATATGACTAAAACAACATTCCGTACAAGGGCAAATCTTTTTATCATAAAATAATAAATTGGGAGCGGGTCAGTTTTCTGCTTGTCAAAAGTCTGTATTGTCAAAATGCTGTTATTTGTACAGTATTTTTAAAATGTATTTAAATGTAGTTACAGTATTTAAAAATTAAAAATTTTAAAAACGGTATGTTTTAAGATTAAACTTTTTGCCCTTGTACGGAAAGTTGTTATTTTAAGCTTATTTACCTTAGTTGTTTTTAGTCCATATTTTGCAGAATTTTGGCATATATAATTTTTAACACAGTTTTCTGTTAACGCAGAATTTTGTAATGCAGAATTTTGTATACAGAATTTAATACATACAGACAACTGCACCTAACTTTAATAAAGTCTTTAAATGAATGTATAAGACTTGAACAATTTGTATTAAAAATCGCGCAGTTTTCCAGTCTGAAAACGCCATAAGGTCCATGGACTTCGTTTGTTACGAACATAATGTCCATGGAGCTTATGTCCGTGGACATTATGCCATCCCACCATTGCCCTCAGTGTACTATTTTTTCTCAAAATCACTAAGACCCCCAATAAATAAGGGACCATAAAAACGATCGCTAAACTTGCGAAACCCAGCTAGGGTTTTACTCTGGTCATAGTATCGAGCCTATATCGCAGGATCCTGTTATTTTGCCAAATTGTGTATTTGAGTCACAGTATAATTGTACAATGGGACAGCTTTAGAATTAGAATTGTTTAGAATTAAATGGAGCCCGGGCATGTAATATGGCGCACGTTATAAAGTTTGAATTTAAAATATATTTTTGGTTTTTTCATACTTTTTATGAATTATTAATAAATATTGAATTTCAGTCTGGAAAAGTGCGCTTACCTTATCTTTATTCGCAGTTAGAACCGAACTGCCAATTACTTTCAAGAAATTTTATTAATATACATTTTTTTGGAAAATGTGAGATGTATATCTAAAGTAGATTTATCAAATAGAAGTAACTATTTACCTTTAGAATGTGTTTTGTGAGACTTATAACTGCTTCTGCAAAAGTACATGTCGTAAATCTGCATATAAATAAGCAAAAATACAAAGCAATTAACGACGGCTCGGTAAATATATGTGATTGTAGAAGCGTTCAAGCCCTCTTTTCCCAAACTGAAGTTTACTCTAAAAAGTAAAGTAAATGAAAAAAATTTCCTTTTTTTTTATGAACCTTTGAAAATAGCAAAGTAATGCGATAAACGTTGGTAATTTATTGGGGATGCAGTTACGCGCATATTAAAGCAGTGGCTTGAATTAAAAACATTCTTTGGAATAGAAACAATATTGAAACGCGTTATATATTTTTAATGCTACTTGAAAAAATTGCCTTTTGGGGAAAATGGATGCTTTTCCCGTTAGCAAAGTCTTAAAAGCCTAAACCTAATAATCTTATATTTTACCAATATCGCAAAATGATGTAGAAACGCTATTAAATCAGTATAACATGAATTTGGCCAAATGGAGCAATATATCCAGAACGACATTATTCTAGTTCGAAGTTTAAGAGTACAATGATTATGGTGGCAATAATCCTTTTTGAGATTAAGCCAAATTTTCGCTTCAGTTTCTTTCGTTGACCTTCACGTAGATAAATATTTTGCTTTAATCAAGCAAATCTTTTGCTTAAAAGCAAATCTGCAAAACATTTCTCAATCACGGTGTGATTTTAGAAAAAGATTGCTTAATTGTAATCACTCCTCATGTATTTAGGAAAAAGCAAAATTTTGATTAAATTCAAGCAAAACTTTACAAAGTTATTATAAACTGCAAAAGCAAATTTCTACTTAATTCAAGCAAATATTTGTCAGTAGTTAGCTCGAATAGCAAATTTTTACATAACTCATGCAAATATTTGCTAAGTTATTATAAACTCAAATAGCAAATTTTTTCTAAACTCAAGCACATTTCTTCTAAACACACGAGCACACGTTTATTCTTAATGAAGAAAATTAGGCGACTATTGGTTAATAACTGCGATAGTCGAATGGATAAGCCCCATTGACTTTTGCGCCACGTGAGCAGATTCAAATCTCCAGATGGTGGTAATTTTTCAATTTAAATTAATGTTAATAATTATTTTACTTCAAAAATATGCTAGATTTCAGCAAAAGCTAATAAAAAGTTGCTATTCCAATTTATAACAACTAAGCAAATATTTGCTTAAATTAAGTAGAAATTTGCTTTTGCAGTTTATAATAACTTAGCAAAATTTTGCTTGAATTTTATCAAAAATTTGGTTAGTTATTATAAATTGGAATAACAAATTTTGATTAGTTTTTGCTGAAATCTAGCATAATTTTGAAGTGGCTGAGATTCAAGCGCAAGTTTTGCGTAACCACAATAAAAATTTAGCAAACAGTTTTCTCCGTGTTGTCAAATGATGAACGAGCTTGCAACAGTTTTAATATAAATAAGGCCCATCAATCAATACATGCATTTTTTTTGAAAATCGAAATTTTGAACCATCGATAAATTACTTCAGAAATATCTTGAAAATATGATGTTAAAATTTAAAAGTGAAATTCGCAGCTATTTGAAAGTTGAAAGCTTTCAAAGTTTGAAAGATGCAGCCAGCTTCCATCAAGCCCAAAACTTTGAACGTGTTTTTCTCAAATCTGCATTTCTATAAATGGCGTGCATCATAACTCAAACATATTTAAACCAATCACCTCGAAGTTTACAATATTTGCGAAAATATACCAGAGCAGGATTTTTCAAATTAATTGTCTTATAAAAAAATTTACGATTTTATTTTTTTTATCGCCATTTAAAAAAAAAAACAGATGCGTCGCTGGACTTACGAGAGAAGCGAAGTTTCATAAGTTTGACAATTTAATGGTTTCCTTTTTATAAAACAATTTTTAAATTAAAAAATTTTAAATACCATAATGTAAACTAAAAACAATAATATTCCCACAAGTAAATTTTATTACTTTACATTATTATTTTACATTAATTTTGAATTTTTTTTGTAATGTTAATGAAATTATCGGTCTTTAATATGTAAAATATCAAACGTTTATTATATGTAATGTCATCGATATTTTTAGCAAAAATTACATCAATAGTTGTCCTTATCGTGTTGTGCAAATATTTGGATAGCTAATCATTCGCAAATTAATCAAAACGGCATTGATTAAGGCCTAGAATTTGTATGAACTTGATTTTTTTTTATATTTCAAAAGTAAAGTCTTTCTGACGTTATTTGCACTTCTACAGTCGCTTTCGCAGGTGTTCAGCGACAGTGTTTCGTCTAGGTTCATTCTCTTTATACTCAGTTATATTAGCCGAATCATTTGAAAATTCAATATGCTATTCCTAACATCAGTGGCTATCGCTGGAACTAGAATAAAAACATCGTATATTTCACACTTAATAACCGGTAGAAAACAAGCTGTTTTAAGCACTTAATTTTCAAAAGCGCTTCATTCTGTCAATTTTCAATATTTTCTTTTTCTAGTGCCAGCATAGCTGCACTCAAAGTGATTATTTTTGTACTTAATTTATTTTTTGAACATAAATTAGTACAGTAAGAAACTGTACTAATTATCAGTTATATGGAACCCACAATATAATGTCTACATCGACGCGATAGAATCCGTTCAAAAACAATTTTTACTTTTTGCTTTACGTCATAGTCGTTGGAACCCCAATATTATGCTTCTATCGTATGAAATACGCCTTAAAATTATTTTACTACCTTCCCTAAGAAGCAGAAAAATTACGCTTAATGTCATGTTTCTATATAAATTACTTCGTGGCGAGATTAATTCGGAATATCTCATCTCAGCTCTAAATTTTAACATCCCAAGGAGAGGAACTAGACATTTTCTGTTTTTCAAGTTGAGTCTGTGCAGTTCTAATTACGCTCTTCATGAACCTTTACGATGTATGTGCAGTGATTTCAATGATAACTTCAACATGATTAATTTTTCTGATTCGGTAGACGTCTTAAAACCGAAAATTTTATTACATTTAAATAATTAAATCAATTTACCTTCATCCTATTATACCTAACGCAGTTTTATAACAATATAATATCGGTAATTGAGATTGTTCTGTTTTTCCTTTTTGCCTCGATATTATGTTTTTTAAAGTAAGCACCATCAAATATGAATCGTTTTTAAAACTTAATTATTCAATATTTTAATTTTAAATTGAATTGGGATTTACGTGCTCACGTGGTTTCCTGATTTGAAATTAGACTGAACTCACACTATCACCTGGATTGGTGTGCCAGAGAATATCTCTTTTCCACACAAGTTTATGCCTGCGTTGGCCCAAATGCATATCCAACGGCTCAGTGAATAAAGGCCTAACGAACTAACGCCTAAAAAAAAATGAAATAATGCCTAAAAATTGCAACAAAAAATTATATAGGAATTAGGCGGTTGTTCATTATGAAAGAATGTCTAATATTTTAGGCATTCCTTCATTAAAATTGTTAGGTGATTTTTCATAATGAAAGAAAGCCTAAGAATCAAAAAGTATTGTTACGAAAGGTAAGTTCCCTTTTACAAAATGTTAAAATAATGGTATTAATTTTCCCTTTTACAAAATGCATACACTATCTTGTAAACATTCTGTAAAAGGGAAAATTATTAGTTTTTAAAATTATAAAAGCAATTGATTTTCCCTTTTACAAAATGCATACACTATCTTGTAAACATTCTGTAAAAGGGAAAATTATTAGTTTTTAAAATTATAAAATCAATTGATTTTCCCTTTTACAAAATGCATACACTACCTTGTAAACATTCCGTTAAATAGAAAATTATTAGTTTTTAAAGTTATAAAAGTAATTGATTTTTAATTTGTTATTGTTTGTTTTTTTTTTAAGGTGATTTTTAAAATTAGACTTTCCTTCATTTTTAAAGTTAGACGTTCTTTCACTTTCTTCTTAGGCGTTCTTGTTTAGGCATTCTTTCATTTTGAAAAATTAGGCATTAGTTCGTTAGGCCTTTATTCACTGAGCCATATCCAACTAATTGGGATTTTGATTTGGCGGGTATGAGATTTATCTCATTTGCACGTAGGTCCTTGGGTTGGACAATGGCCGCAAACCAGTTAAAATGAGTTTAGTGTTTTGAATTGTTTTTTAAATCAGGATTGTTTTTCGGGTACCTTAAATTGATAATTACTATTATTTAATTCGATGTTGCTTATTTATATAGAATCAAGTTTATTTAAATACGCGTTTTATATATATTCAATTTTTAAATTCCGCTGAAAAGCCAATTAATGTGCTTAGTGGAAAATCCTAATTGCCAATAGGGGGTATGTTTTAGTACGTAGGTACATTCTGTCTGTCCCTGCTGATTCGGGCAGGATCTAGAATGTAAATCGTGCATGCGTATAGGACGGGTATAAGTATCTTTGGAAGATTTCATACCTCCGGGTGAATAAAAAAAAAAAAGAAACAAAAAGATCTTTAATTAGTACAACGCATAAGAATATATAATCAACTAATGAAATTAAAGGTAGCACTAAACGACAGTAATTTTATAGATAAAAACAAAATAGAAATAAACACAAAAATAAAAAATCATAATCAACAGATGGTAAATAAAAATCTTAAAGTTATATAACTAATTATTTATTTATTGACCCTTTATACATATAACATATGATTATATATAATTAAAAGCAAATTAATTAAAGCATACAAATTGTAAGGCTCTTATTAAACTGTTTTAGATTTTCGAAAAATATAACATAATATATTGTTTGAATTGTTCGAACTGACGATAGATAATATTAAGTGGTAGTGAATTCCATAGTTTAATGGCGTTGATGAAGAAAAGATCTTTAGATAGTAAACAACTAAATTTCGGTATTATAAGATTACATGTTCGATTTGAGGCAGAGAAGCGCAATTTTTGATAAAGGTATGAAGAAGTCCTGTAAATAATGAGCTTGTGTAGAAAGATACAATTTCTCGCGTTCAAATAGCTAATTATGCTAAGCCCCAAAATATTCTAACTGATCGCAGAGATATGTTCAAAACGACTCAGTCCGTAAACATATCTAGTCGCACTATTAAAGGTACTTGTAGCCTTTATGCGCTGAATGTGATTCTATATTACTTTATACTAGTTCAGAGAATGTGATATATGGCACAATTAATTGAATAACAAGTCTCTTTTTGGTCAATTGGTGTAAACCTAGCATAGCCGAAGCCATCGCAACGTGTAATAGATTGTTCCAACAATACTATTTATGTGATCAGAACATGACCGTTTTGAGTTAATAAAAAAACGTAGATTTCTTACTTTGTTCACCAATTCCAAACTTTTTTATTTAAAAGTGTAGGTGGGATTTCACGGTTGCTAAGTTTATCCTTGGAGATAGGCAGAACATAAGACTTCTTTGCATTAAGGCAGAGATCATTGTCAGACGCCCACTTACAAATTGCACTGAGATCGTCATTCAACCTGCAACACAAGTCATCAAGTAGTCCGACACGGTTTGAACACTTCAACTGAATGTCGTCGGCATAAGCATGCATCAACACATCACTGCACACGGTAAAAATGTCATTTATAAAGACACTAAATATCAAGGGCCAAAGAATAGATCCCTGTGGCACACCAGTTACAATATCCTTAAGGTCTGAAAATTTATTTTTAATCTTAACTCTTTGCCTTCTTCTTTCAAGATAATTGGCCGTTAATTTTACGGCACCATTATTGAAGCCAAAAAGCAGCCTAAGCTGCTGGATAAAAATAGAGTGATTGACGCAATCAAAGGCTTTGGAAAAATCCAATAAGCAGAGAAGTGTTATATGTCCTGCATCAAACTATGTTCGGATATCATCAACTATTAGTAAAATTGTAGGTTTTTATTTTTCAGAAAAATATAAAATGCAAAATCTACAACACCGCCCATGGCCCTTTTCCTAGAGAGCATCTCTTTGAGCGCCATTTTGAACAAGATCAACAATTTTATTATGATGAATGAGTGTTGCAATATACCTTAAAAGTTAGAATATCGCTGTTTAGTATTTTAACTTTTTAAAAAAATCCTAAAAATACCTTACATTTTCGAGCGCTAGACCACCGGCCTTGTCTTAAGTGCCTGTGAACATTCATGTCTGAATTCGCAATTAAAATCTACACCTTGTGATAATTTGTAAATAATACATAATAATTAAATTTGAAAAATACACCCGTTCAATTAAATCTTGCTACTTTTGTTGTTTGGATAGCTAATGCACAATGGGTCTGTTCGGAAATGCATCATGATGCGCAAACTGTTTTTTAACATAAACAAAATGCTAGAAACAGGCCCATTTTGCAGCATTGCAAACTTCAAACATTCTAAAATGTAATTTTTTTTCTCAAGCGTAACTCATCATTCGCATCAAAAAATTCACGCTGCATTTGGGACGCTTAAATAATGCCAGTTATGCGAATACTGCAAATCGTGATGCATATCCGAACAGACCCAATGTTTTTGATTGATTATTATGATGTGCTGCATTATAGCTTCACGCATTCACAATAGAATATGCAGGATAGCTAAAGCACAATCCATTTAATATATTCTTGTCATATATTGCAACATAGCTTCAGTCAATACTTAATATTGAATGAACCAAATAATTTAACGAAGGTGTCTGGATTAGATGGTAGCATGCTGAACTATCAATCGAAAGGGTACGGTTGGATTCTGGCAGTGATCGAGAAGCGAAGTAAATAAAAAATGGAAATATTCATCCATTTAAGCATGGTTTTATTTATTACTAGCTGAACCCGGTGTGCTTCGCTACTCCCCTCGTTATAAAATAAAATTAAAAGTATTTATATATTTTTCACGCCATCGAATTTTTGAAATAAGTCCACCCCAGCGCCACCTACCGTGTCCATTTATACACAAATTATTTTCTTATGATCAAACAAACATACATTCTGAATTTCAGTTAAATTGGTCCATAAATTCAAATTTTCGATATAAGTCCACCCCAGCGCCACCTATCGGGTCCAAATATAGCCTATGTTACCCACCGTACCAAGATGAACATTACCTGAAAATTTCATCAAAATCGGCCCAGCCGTTTTGGAGTCCATACGTTACATACATACACACATCCTATTTTATATATATAGATTTATTATATATTATTTATTTAACATAGAAGTGTTAAACAATGATTTTAAGGATTTTAAGTTAGTGAAATGATAAAAGTAGTGGTTTTAATAAAAGTATATGTATATGTATGTGATTACCTTAGAACTGTTTGGTCAAATTAAGTTGACTTTATTTTTTTCCAAACAACGTTATTTGTTGAAAATAACTAATTTAAAGTTTTTAGTTAAAATGGCATTTTGAATTAAATGAATAAAACAATTTTTTAAAAAATTGATTCTCGTTATTTAGCATGCCAAGTATCAGAAAAAAGCTTGCGTGCAGCTGTTAAATGTTCGAACATAACTTCGAAACAAACAAAATCGCCTGTCGAACGAAAATATTGCAACATACTGCCAGATCGAAAACTGCGCTTCGACGTTCGCTTCGACAGTGAAGTTACAACATGTCGCCACTGGATTACGTTTGCGTGGAATGTTGCCATGAAAATCCAAAATCTTTTCTCAGGCTGATAGGTACAAACTGCATATACAATGACCAAGCAAACGAAGAAGAATGGGTTAATTTTAATTAACAAATTAATATTTAAAAACTCATAAACATATATTATACCTGATCTTCTAGTCTTGTCGTTCAGACAACAAATGAAATTATTTAATATGTTAAAATATGCTCTTCTGTTGCTACATAGGTAGCGGTTTTTGATAACAAATTTAGAGGTTTTTCAAATGGAAGTGTTGGCAATACTAATATATACTGACGCAGTCAGTTATTAAGAAAATATGGACGCTTAAGTACAAGAGGGTTGAACAAGAATATCAGCTGTAGGTACAATTCTATGTTTTTGTGTATAAACATTTAAAGAACTTTCAGAGTTCAAGTTACAAAGATGAAACTGCCAGTTTTTTTTTTGTAATTCTTACTACTCACATTTATTTTTACACAGTGCTAACTTTGGCTTTGCTGGAGTGGTTATTCACATTTTTCGCTAGACAAATTCGCCGCAATGTAACGTCACTTGATGTGAGCCGGTAGCAATAGCCGTTTTTCACTCGGCAATTCTATGAGAAATAATTGCTTTTGCCGCAAGCAGTTTGTTGACTACTCGGGTTGAAAGGGGACTTTCGTCAACCCCCTTATGTGGGCGAATAATCGACAAACTGCTTGCGGCGAAGGCAGTTATTGCCGAGTGAAAAGCGTTACCAACAAAAATAAATATAAATTATATGCACTCAATTTGTAAACATGTTCTCCGAAGAACATTCATTCAAGTGCACTTCAGGAATACGAGAAACAAAAATATTTAAAGCGCAAGACTGTTGAGAAAGGAGCAACAGTGTGAACTACATAAATTACTCATTGGAACTATTACAGTTGCATCCCACCAAATGGGAAACAGTGTTGTCCATTTCTGATAAATAACTTGCTCATAAGATGCTTTTGTTACCATGAAATTGAAGCAAGCCCTAAAAAATGGATAAGATCAAATGAAATATTCATTTTAGCGTTTGCTTGCCTCGTTACTTTATTAGGCTTCAGCTGAGTGAAGCATCCATACGTAATTCACATACGTAAGTCAAAATTTTGAGGGTGTTAGACTACTTTTATGTGCTGTTTTATGTTCTACTCGACCAGACATACAACCTACACTAGGTCATTTCAAAAGTGTATGCAAATTAGTTCATTTTGCCGCACCGCAAGTAATTTCTTAAGTTCCTGTAAGCATTCAAGGTCCTGTCGAGCGTTTTATGTGAAAGATTGAAGCCCATTGTAAACGAACTGATCGGACCTTATCAGTGTGGCTTCAGACCTGGAAAGTCCACCATCGACCAGATTTTCACGCTACGACAAATCTTGGAGAAGTCTCAAGAAAAACAAGTCGACACCCACCATCTTTTTGTCGACTACAATGCCGCCTTCGACAGCCCAATAAGGAAGCACCTGTACTCCACCATGTCTGAATTTGGTGTTCCTGCAAAACTAATACGACTTTGCAGGATGACACTGAGCAACACCAGCAGCGCAGTTAAAATCGGGAAGGACCTCTCCCCACCATTTATTACCAAACGAGGTTTCAGACAAGGTGATTCCTCATAGTGCGACTTTTTCAATCTAATGATGGAAAAGATCATCCGAGCTGCTGATCTGAGACGTAGTGGCACAATATTCTACAAGAGTGTTATGCTGCTTGCGTATGCTGATGACATCGATATCATTGGCCATAATACGCGCGAAGTCAGTGCAGCATTTTCCAGATTAGAAAGAGAGTCAAGTCGAATGGGTCTGGCAATGAATGCAGATAAGACGAAATACTTGGTGTCAACAAACAAACAGTCCCAGCGTCTTGGAACCCACGTTACCGTTGACAATACCTCCTTCAAGGTTGTGAAGAACTTCGTTTATCTGGGATCCAGCATTAATTCAACAAACGACATCAGCATTGAGATCAAACGAAGAATAACTCTTGCCAACAGGTGTTACTTTGGGCTCAGTAGGCAATTGAGAAGCAGAGCCCTCTCTCGACGAACGAAAATCACGCTCTATAAATCGCTCATCATACCCGTCCTACTTTACGC
The DNA here is from genome assembly GCA_963920525.1 of Dichetophora obliterata. Lineage (NCBI taxonomy): Eukaryota > Metazoa > Arthropoda > Insecta > Diptera > Sciomyzidae > Dichetophora > Dichetophora obliterata. The sequence goes on from OY986435.1 coordinate 136,055,848, forward strand.
ATCACAAACCCTGACGCTGAGCAGTTTAGATGAAAAGACGTTAGGAGAATTCGAGAGAAAGATTGTTCGTAAGATCTACGGACCAATCTGCGTCAATTGCGAGTACCGAATACGGTGGAATGATGAACTGTATGAGCTGTACGCTGACATCGACATAGTCAAGCGCATTAAAATCGAGCTGCTTCGCTGGCTTGGTCAAGTTCAGCGCATGAAAGACGATGCTTCAGTGAAGAAAACATTCGATTCGGTACCCAGCGGCGGTCAACGCAGAAGAGGACGATCGCATCTTCGTTGGAAAGACCAAGTAGAGGACAACCTGACGAAGCTTGGAATTTCCAACTGGCGCCAGCAAGCGCAAGACAGAAATGGCTGGCGCAAATTCTTAGATGAGGCCAAGACCGACATACGGCTGTAGCGCCAACTAAGTAAGTAAGTAAGTAAGTAAGTAAGTAAGTAAGTAAGTAAGTAAGTAAGTAAGTAAGTAAGTAAGTAAGTAAGTAAGTAAGTAAGTAAGTAAGTAAGTAAGTAAGCATTCATGTATTCAATCGCAATTAAAATCTCCACCTAAAACAGTTGGCATTTTGAGATAATTTTCATCCAGTTCAATAGAACCTTTCTACTTTTGTTGTTTGGATAGCCAATACAGAATGATTTTAATCATGGGCGTCCGCATGGCGCTTGCCCAAAAGGGGCGCTTGCCCACCTCCTAGCCACTCAAAATTTTCAATATATCTTCTTCATAAAAAATTTTACGGGAAAAGCAAAAGACTTTCTATGTTGTAATTTGCACTTAAACTTGGGTCTTTTAGAGCTTTTTTTATACAAACGCCATTTTTAGTTGTAGGAGTGTAAAATTTTGCAGCAACTTGTATTTTGATAATGTGCATCATAATTAATCAAAAAGTCGATTTTAATTTGTTTAAAACTTACGGCTTTTTTGATTTCATATGACGATATGTTCATTATTTATGTTAATATATTTTGAGGAAATTTCAAAAATACTTTTTTTATGTTAATTTATAAATAAAGCTGATCTAAACCATGCATTTTTAAATCGTCGAATTTTATTCGTAATTTTTTCTTCCAGTAGGATACGACCACCTGGCAATCATACATTTCCTTATCGATGGTTAAGCGCATAAAAGTGATAGGTGAAAATTTTGAAATATTTAGAAACGCTTATTTTCAATACATTTCAGTTAAAAAAATAAAAAATGATTAATAATCGTTTAATCATTTAAACGATTAATAATCGTTTTTTTGGTAATTATTTGACAAACAAGGCTGAACGATTTCGGTTTTAAATTTTTTAAGCTCAACTAATAATTCGTACATTCTAGGAATAATGCGTTCAACCTACGAATGAATGTTTTTAGTAAATACTACGAATGTAATGAAAGAAATGATGAAGTTATTCGTACGAGAAATTGAAAAATGTTACAGAATGATATCCCTTATTAGTAGAAGATCATTCTTCGTAGCATCAGATATCAATGGGCATTTAATTTAATAACGGATATAAACTTTGACGAAAACCAAATTTATGTTTTAAAGTCCTTGTAAACAAGCAGATAACAAAGTTAAATAAATTTCATAAACATAAATGTTTTCCAAAAAGTCGGCATAAAAAAATAATTTTTCTGTCTCAAAAATGATCCAACTTCGATAATTTTTGTGAAAATAGCTAACAATCCTGCAGCATTTAAATTTGAAAAAGTTGCAGCGATCTAGGCGATGGCAAGCAAGGCTTCCAATTCAAAAGCAAAAGACAAAATTTGGAAATTATGAATAAAGTAGGCCAATTTTGAATCAAGGACTAATTTTTTTAAAATCATATGAAAAATTCGGATACAAAAAACAATTTTACATTAGAATATATTATGGTCAAAAGTTTATTTAGTACTTAAATGTAAAAAGGAAACTTGATTTCTATTAAATACTTCTTAAAATTCACGTTTTTTTAGCGTCACGTGGTTATATTAAATTCAGGATTCGGAATCAAACCTTGCAGGGAGGTTCTGGAATATGTTCATCTTTTCATTATGAATTCACATTTTGAATTAAAAATTTTTTTATATTATTCATATAATTATGTTGTGGATTGGTGTCAATGCGGTGTAAGATCCGATCAAAAATGTTTCCCTTATATGGATTTTGACTTCCTTAATCCAAATCTAAAATATTTCAGGCCGCTCCCAATTGGTTTGAAGTTATATACCTCCAAAGTTAAAAAAATGTCCTAAAAGTCTTGTTTGTTTTTTTTTCCAGATTTCCAACAAAACAAAAATATTGTTAAATATTGGTAAATTTTTGTAGTCTTATTTGAAAAGTTTAAAACTTGGGGGCTCAAAAGTAATTAATGCGATTTCATTTTAAAGTAAATGAGACATCACATTATTAAATTTTCTTTACAACTAAGAATATTTGCTTTTGCAAAAAATTATTAAAATGTATTACATGGCAAGAACATAAAATGAAATTTGGAAATATTTCGAGCATGACACGAGAAAGATTTTTACTCCATCTTTAAAATATATTGGATTTTCTTATGTGTAATTAGTACTAAAAATCTCAGAAAATAGAATTATGTAGACTACATTTTCCTTATGCTCAATCTAGACCCTTTTTAGTCTTTTCCCGCTCCCTTAAAAGAAATCCTGCGGACGCCCATGATTTTTATAGATAATTGTGATCTGCTTCAATATAGCTTCACGCATTCATATTAGGATAGCTAATGCACAATCCTATTAATAGATTATTGTGATATGTTGCATCATAGCCTCACGCATTCACAATAGGATATGTAGGATAGCTTATGCACAATCCTTTTAAAATAGTCTTGTCATCACTGCAACATACAGAGACTGATAAAAAAAATTATTTGTAGATTTTTAAACCAAAAAAGCATTGTGAAAAAATTGTCGTACAGCCGTTTTTAATCCTCTCACATTGTAAAACTTGATTTTCTATTGATGCTTAAAATTTTGACTTTTAAAATTTTGAGCAATAAATAACACAGTACGACAAAATCAAATTTTTTTGAGTACACATGAGAAATGTTAACAGAATATGAAAAAGACTTCAAATAAAGAAATATGTGTCTCGGCGTTTTGCTGTAGCACGTCAAAATTTTGAGAAAATCGATTTTTAAGCTTCGAAGGACCGTGGAAGTTCACTTGTAATGTAATACTAGTATAAAAATTTCTATTAAAACAGAATGGGTGAACCGATTTTAACGCTTGAGCCAGTTTTAAAAAGTGAATTAAATTCGGATTTTTTCTTTTTAAAAAACCAATTTTTTTCTACGCTAAATGGCACTTTAATTTTCATGTAAAGTTAAAAAATAACCAAAAATGTAAGAAGTTCATTAAAAATACAATGTTGTTAATTTTTAACACAAAATGATAGTAAAGATTTCATATTGATTTTGGAATTTTTACATAACATTTACATTACATTACATTACATTTTTGGTTATTTTTTAACTTTACATGAAAATTAAAGCGCTACCTAGCGGAGAAAAAAATTGTTTTTTAATAAAAAAAATCCAAATTTAATTTCCTTTTCAAAACTGGTTCAAGCATTAAAATCGGTTCACCCATTCTGTTTTTATAGAAATTTTTATACTAGTATTACATTACAAGTGAACTTCCACGGTCCTTCGAAGCTTAAAAATCGATTTTCTCAAAATTTTGACGTGCTACAGCAAAACGCCGAGACACATATTTCTTTATTTGAAGTCTTTTTCATATTCTGTTAACATTTCTCATGTGTACTCAAAAAAATTTGATTTTGTCGTACTGTGTTATTTATTGCTCAAAATTTTAAAAGTCAAAATTTTAAGCATCAATAGAAAATCAAGTTTTACAATGTGAGAGGATTAAAAACGGCGGTACAACAATTTTTTCACAATGCTTTTTTGGTTTAAAAATCTACAAATAATTTTTTTTATAGTTTAACATTACAAGTGAACCTCCACAGTCTTTCGAAGCTTAAAAATCGATTTTCTCAAAATTCTGACGTGCTACAGCAAAACGCTGAGACACGTTTTCTTTATTGTTAACATTTCTTATGTGTACCAACCACTGTCGTACTGTATAATAAGTATTTCCGCTTCTTTTTAAACCAAAAATAACAAGTAAAATATTCCCAATATTTTTTTTTGAGCAACAAAATAACTGGTAAGCTTTGATTTTTATTTTTTAAGGCAAAAATAAAATGCGAAATTGCTCGATATATTTTTAAGCACGAAATAAATGGTCAATGTTGATATTTATTTCTTAAGGCAAAAATTTGTCCGATCATTTTTGAGGACAAAATAACTGGTAAATTTTGATTTTTCTAATGCAAAAATTAAAAGCAAAATTGGGATTAAAGTAGAACCAACACCGTAAGGGATGAATAGCAGAATTGGGTTTTTCCTAATTTGGCTTTTTATTTTTGGCTTAAAAAATATTAATCAAAATTTACAAGTTATTTTAACATCAGAAATATCTCGGGCAAATACTGCTTTTTATTTATGCCATATAGAACAAAAATCAAAACTTGACTGAAGCATTTTACGTAACAAGGTATTTTGGTCTAGATGTTAGCGTGTAGAACTATCAACCGAAGAGGTCCGGGTTCGATTCTCACAGCTTTCAAAGAATTATTTTTAATTTATATTCTCTTGATGTAATAGACACAAGCAAAAAGCAACAACAATTTTAAGAAAAAGGTATATGGAAAAAAGTATCGTTACTGATATTTCACTCAAGCAAATCACAAAACGAGGCGTAAAAAGCTTCGCTTCAAAAACTAATGAGAACAATATTCATGGAACTAAGGAGAACAAAAAATCCTACCCATCTTTAAATCAAGATTAACATCAAAATGACATTGAAAGCCACTTCTTATTATTTCAGTGTGTGAGAAAGCTTAAACCTAAATAACTTCTTTATCTACACAAGGTTAGTATTTGAATTAAACAGCTGTTTTCAAAAAAGTTCGCTTTATTTATTTTAAAAACAGTTGTTTGTTCTCTCTCACGCCTTTTCTCTGTATGCCACTCTCAAATTGAGTGTACGCAGGACTTTTTCTAGTCCTGTTGAAACTAAATTCGCAGAAACAAATAGCCGTACTACAATATAGCAGTAATGGAGAAAACAATGACGAATGTAAACGGAGTTGAAGGCAACGGAAGCACTGTTTTGCTCGACCACCAACCAGCCACCAACAATAAACAACAAGGACGCTTTATATTCAATGCTCCCCAATGCGAGTTTTCCAAGTTTCTCTTATCAAAAAAGTCAGCTCGATATGAAGCTGCCACATGCGGATGCCACAGCGCAAGTTTCAAATACTGCTCACATACGAACTTTTAGTCGATTGTAAAGTTTGCTCGAAGTCGGATGGGTTTTGTTCGGGCGTGTGAAAAAGTTCAAGCAGTCCTAAGGATGATAGTTAAAAAAATTAAAGAACTAAAAAGTTTTAGAAAGGTATTAATCTGCAGAAAAATGTATTCCTGGTCGCATAAATGGAAATAAATTTAATTAGTTCGGTTTAATTTTCATCAGCTTAAGTGTTCATATCCGCAGCTGACTGCAAAACGTGCTTCTCCACCCTCTACATTATAAAAGAAAACAACCAGTGCGTTACGATTCCGTCCCGTTTTACGATCGACTCAAGAATCGCGACTCGTCGTATAAACAAGTACGGGATTTTTTTCTTATCCAGAGCTTGTCCGCCACTTTATGTCAATTATGGTTATTTAAGTGGTCGTTCGGTCGGTCAGCCGTCTAATATTGCGTTTCATCAGCGTTCTTCGTTGCAATCGTCATTTAAACGAAATCTGCTGTTGCCAGACGCGAAAAATTAGTGTCAAGCAAGATATAACTAGTTGCTCCAATAAACGTGTGTACAAGTGTATGTGAGTGTATGTGTGCAGATCCAAATAAAGTTTACACTTAGGGCCAGTTTTTCAGTACGAGTTTAAAGTCTAGTCAAATTAAACTAATCCTAGCTCACCAAAATTGGACGTTTAAACTTGGTTTAGGCAAAAAATAAACACATTATATGATCATTTAAGTCAATTTAACATCAACGAATGCTAAAATATCTAGTAAAACCGAGCTTAAACGTCCAATTTTAGTGAGTTTAGTTTGACTAAAGTTTAAATTCGTACTGAAAAACTGACCCTTAATGGTAATTTTTGAACACATTTTTTAACATATAGCGGTGGGACGATTGTGTTCCTTAGACCTGAATTGTGACTACCAAAGTAAGACAACTTTTCTTAAAAAAATGTATTTATGTTTTAACCCTAGGATAGGCAACTGAGCCTGAACATGTACATATATAATATTTTTTGACGCATCGATCTGAAATTTCATAACTTCTTTCTATGATGCTTCATGAGCACAAAAACCATTACTCTGTAATGCGATTATAAAAGCAAATGCGATTTGAAACCAAAATAGCATATTTACATGGTTTCTTAAAATAATATTAGATTAGTTCGAATTCAATGCAGATATAAACAGCATTTTAAAGCAGAGGTGTGATTTTGTTTTCGAATGGAATTTGCTTTTCGAATCGCATTACAGAGTAAGGTCCTAGAAATTATATCTATCGGATTTAGTTCATAGAAGATATTTTCTTTTTATTATCTTAACATCGAAAGTAACCTACTAAACCTACTTAGGCCCCCACCCAGAAATTTCGCGCATGCAAGAGATAATTTTCGTACGTGTTTTTGCATGTGATGCATAATAGCAACCGCTGTGTTTCGTGCTTACCATGTCAACAACGGTTATTGTGTAGTATATTTTGTTTTTATTATTATTGTTTGTGATCTTAGTGTTTTTAGTGCGCAAGTTGTGTATTGGATAGGCTTTCTGGTACATATATTTTGCAAAAGTATTTTAGATCTTCACTGCAAGGGCAGATCCTTAAACTAGCATTCAATAAACACAGGTAGGCTAAAAAAACCAAGAAATTGCAAAAATTGAACGGTCCATTCGTAAAAATGCGATTTTGGAGGGCATTTCCTTAATAATTTCAAATCGAATTTTTTTAATATATTAAAGATACTTCAAAATTGACACCAGCATATTATTTTTTGTTAATCTGTCCGCTTAATTCATTTTCGAAATTTGATTTTTTATTAATATAAAATTGAAGTCAACAGCTCCCCCCAAACAATAAATTTATAATTTTTGTCCTGATTTTTAAAATTCATTTGTTCCCCACGTACAAAAGGATATATATTTTTTAAAATTAAACGCTCAAGGATTGCTGATAATTTAATAAAGATTATTAAAAATTAAAATCAGCATATTTGCCCAAGAAATAATTTTTGCTTTAAGGATGTCGTCCGGAGTTCTAGTTTAAAAAAATCGATTTTTTTAATGTATTTTAAATGTACAAAGTATTAAGAGTATACTGTAAAATTTCAGACTAAAATTCAAAATATTAACGAAGTCATAGCACAAAGTCGAGAGCGTCCCATCATTGCAAGCTGCAAACTTTAAAAGCGTTTTTCTCAAAACACAGTTTTTTGATCGGGCTCATCCGGGCCAATCTAAAATAGTTCTATTGATCCGATTGGGTGGAAATTTTAATACGTTATTTTACACACTTATGGCTCTCGCAGGAAGTATAATCGTTTATTTTTAATAATTATCCCTATTTTTTTTAAAAAAAATGCATTATTGGTTTTAAACTACTTTACCATCTGCCGCCACAAATGTCAATATTACAATGATTGAAAAGCTTATTGATTATTACGAAATAAATGAAAAAATCGCCACCGAAGTTCTGACTGTATTGAGTCGCCATTTATGGTATTTGTCAGAGACTCTCGTCGGCCTTGTTTTCTTTAATAGAACCATTGAAATTCAAAGAAATTGGGGGAAGCATCAAAGCCCATTTATGGTATTTGTCAGAGGCTCTCGTCGGCCTTGTTTTCTTTGATAGAACCATTGAAATTCAAAGAAATTGGGGGAAGCATCAAAGTCGCAAACGATGCTGCAATATGCTGAAAGGGCAATAAATTTATACCACTATAGGAAACGAAAGCAGATGCTTTTGCAAGTCGTAGAAGCAAATCAAAAACTTTTTCCTTACAGAGCAATGAAAAAGGACTTCATTACAATTTTGCAGAAGCTAGAATAATATAAAATCATATATCCGATTTCACAGAAAAAATATATCTTGGGCTCCGATTTTAACTTTTTGTTTTTTTTTAATAAACTAAAATATATTACCAACAATCCTAGAGCATTTAATTTAAAAGAAGGCGTATTCTTTTGTACGTGAGCAACGAATGAATTTGAAAAATCATGACAAAAAGTACTAAATTTTGTGTTTGGGGGATGCTAAGCTAAAACTTTGATTTGCGGGACTGCGCTCATAAAAAAACGGGACAATGCGGTACATTTTTTAAATTGAAATATAGCTTCTACATGAACTGATGCCAAACGTTTTTTTTTACATTTATCTTAAATAGTCATATAGCTTTTTCATAGCACTTAAAAGAAAAGTGAACCGATCGAGAGAAAAAACCTGCCTTTCATTTTAAAGGTATTATTTAGAATTCAATAACAATTTGTATTTGTTTTAGTATAAAAATGTTAACCATTTCGACCCTGTCTGTACAATATATCCCAAAAAATTTTAAATACACCTACAGATAATATTTGCTGAAGAATATGATTGCAAATGTTTTTTTCCGTTTTTTATGATATGCAATACATCTTTACTACAAAATATTGACTCTTGTGTGACATTTGACAGCTACAGTTACTTGTGATCAGTGAATAAGTGATAAAGTGTTGTGAAATTCTGCAGAAATCAATAAGAAAATATACGAAAGAAGTTGTCAAAGTTACATTTTATTGTTTTATAGTGTATTTGTCATGAATTTGCGATATACATTTACCATTTTAGTTTGGAAATACACTAGTGATATAACTAAGGTTTTCTGTTCATTGGATTATATGTCTCAGTAGTATTTTGACTGGGGCATATATTTTTTTTTATATATATTTTTATAAACTGTATAAAAGTTTTATAAAGTCATATTAAAATTTGTCCACCCAATAGGCATAAATGACCAGCAAGAAAGCTAAACTGACTGACGACGACATCGAAAATGTGCTCTCTGAGTCTTCAAGTGAGTCGAAGCCATATGAAGGAAGACTTATCTGACCAAATGGTGAAACTATATGACATCAACAGGAAGTCCACAAAGTGGTGGAAAAGGTATTTTACAAACTTATCCAGACTATCTGTGTCAACGCCTCGGTAGTATATAAAGGAACGCATCCCTTGCCCAATCTTACATACATTGCTTTTATTATTGCATTCTACTCATAGTAAAATACTTAAAGTTCATTTTAAGTTATACTATGTTTCTTCGAAGTGTTTTACGCCATATCAAATGTAGCATACTTTTTTAAATAAAAAATTTTTGAACATTTACCAGTGAACGTATTTAATTGTGAGCACTGCTGGGACATTATATCCCAAATTTAAAATAAAAACACCGATTGGGACTTAATATCCCCATAACGCCTCTGGAGGCAAAATCTGAAATTCTGGCTTGGTAATAATTTTTACTTTTTCCTAGTCTTTAAGGTTTACCTAGTGCCAATATTGTGTATCCAGCCGTTTTCTTCGGTTCGAAAGGGTTAAGGAAGTATTATTTTTTTTTATAATACTTTTTAGAGTAAATATATAAAAAACATTTTTCTGAAATGCGGGGCATTTGACGTTCCGCATATGGTCTCGGCGGGACGTGTAAAAATTGAAGTAAAGGGTGTTTTTTTAGAGGTATAGAACTTCGAATTGAAATAAAACACAAGAAAATCGTTTTAATGTCCATCAATTTGGCTTTATTGGAAGGATAATTTTATGCCATTAATGTTTAAATATGATTTCGGGCATGTGGCCGCCACGGCTGGCTCGAATAAAGCTAATTCTACAGGTCCAATTTCCAACCACTTTTTCGAGCATATGGGGCCGTATGTCGGCAATAACGCAACGAATGTTGGCTTCCAAGTCCCCTAACGTTTCTGGTTTGTTGGCGTAGACGAGCGACTTCACATATCCCCAAAGAAAATAATCCAAATCACACGATCTTGACAGGTCCATTCCGCGAAATTATGCGCTCATCGAATGTTTCCTTCAATAAATCGATTGTGACGTGCGCTGTGTGGCATGTAGCGCCGTCTTGTTGGAACCACAACTCATCCACATTCATGCCATCAAATTCGGGAACAAAATAGTCGGTTATCATGGCTCTATACCGGTCTCCATTAACGGTAACTGACTCTCCAGCATTATTTCGGAAGAAGTATGGTCCAATGACTCCACCAGCCCATAGAGCATACCAAACAGTCAGTTTTTGTGGATGTAATGGTGTCTCAAGGGTCTCATGTGGATTCTCTTCACTCCAAATGCGGCAATTTTGCCTGTTGACGTAGCCATTCAACCAAAAATGAGCCTCATCACTGAACAAAATTTTGCGATGAAAATCAGCATCGAGATCAATCTCATTTTCGACCCATACACCAAAATCACGACGCATTGCATGGTCTTGCGGCTTTAATTCTTGCACAATCTGGATCTTGTAAGGTCGCAAGCCAAGATCTTTGCGCAAAATCTTCCATAAAGTTGATGGACAAAGCTCCAATTGCTGTGCACGGTGGCGAATCGATTCATTCGGGTCCTCTTCAACATTTTGGTCTACAACGGCAATTGTTTCTTCGGTGCGCACTGTTCGACGTCTCTGCGGATGCGTATTATCACATAGAGTAAACGTAGTGCGAAAACGACCCATGGTTAACCGAATTAATTGCTCTGATGGACGATTATGTCGACCATAAAATGGACGGAGCTTGCGGTAAACTTCGCGAACTGAACCATTATTTAGAAATAAATGAAGAAATGGCAAACCAAACTGAACATAAATGACATTAGAGTTGCCAGATTTGACCACAAAATGCCAGTTTAATCTCTATTCGAAAAACAAACCTCTAAAAAAAACACCCTTTAGTTTCAGGACTTCCTTCCCGCAAAATCTGGGACAGTTGGTAAGCCTAGGGATGCTGTTGACTTCAATTTTATATTAATAAAAAAATCTAATTTCAAAAATGAACTAATCGGGCTAGCTTAGCATAAAAATTAAATGCTGGTGGTAATTGTCATGTATCTTTAATGTATTAAAAAAATTGATTTAAAAAGATTGAAAAAATACCCTCCAAAATGACATTTTTACGAGAAGACCATTCAGTTTTGCAATTTCTTAATTTTTTCAGTGTACCTGTCTGTATTGAGCGCTTTTTTTAAGAATCTGCCCTTTCAGGGAGGATCTAAAAGTCTTTTGCAAAAAAGTCATCTATTGTGTATAGGTTTTGAGTTTTTTTTTTTTTTGTTTATTGTGTTGGGAAAATGGTGAGGAAAAATATGGGGAAACAAAAAATGATCATCATACCTGCTAACATCGTACTTGCCTATGGAAAAATATGAAAGAACAACCACATCTTCCGTTTTCATTACATGAGCCTACTAAGGCCCAGTAGGTTATGCTACCGCCTTCCAGAGTGGTGCCCATCCTAGGGTTAACAGAACTTATCAAAAAGTGTCGAGGATTTAATATTGAATAAAGAGCTGTGATATTATCGATTACTTCCGTAATTGATTTCAGGCAAATTACAATTAAAATTACAAATTATAATCATAATATTTAAAATATACAGCTTACGATTACTGTAATCAACAGTAACTGAAATATTTTTATTACAATTACAGTAATCAACAATAATTAACAAAAATTACAATGACAATTATTATAGCCGTAATAACAATATTTTTTATTACGATTGCAGAAATAGTAACCAATAAACAAATAACAATAACGATTGCTGTATTTGTAAATAAATTTTTTTTATTATAATTACAGAAATTGTTTAAAATCAAAACTACAATTACGATTGCTGTAATCGTAATTATTTATTTTTTAATTTGCTTCACAAAGAAATGGAAATGAAAGTTAAATTAAAATTCTGACTTAATTTCATATTAAAACACCGCTTACTTCATCGACGCCATTAGAATAACTTTTTTCTTTTGCTGAAATTGTAAATAGTAGACTGCGGCACGTTCTTTCTGATTTCTCATTTCAAAAATAAGTCTTATTAAAAAAAATATTGATTTGTAATGTTTCAGTTAATAATTCGTAATTGGTTGTTCGCTCGTATCAATTTATATATTCTTTATAATTGATTTTGTTTTGATTCTTTAACATTCGAAAACATTTGAAATAAAGTAAAAATGAAATAGCTTTGGAATAATTTATTTTTTGCAATTTATTTGTTTTTTTTTAGGAATGGAAAAAAATTATAAATAAGACATTATTATTCAGGCAGTAATAAAATTTAAGAACAATGATAACGATTACAAAAATTATTATCAGTAACAGTAATCGTAATTTTTCATTGATAATTGTAGTCAATAAAGTCTTTTTTTATAATTACAGTAATTGTAATTGTAACTTGAAGTAATCGTAATCTATAAAAATTAACGATTACGATGACTGTAATTGTAATGTAAAAAAGTATTATTACGATTACAGTAAACTGTAAACACTCAAATTACAATTGCAATTACTGTATTTATAAAAGAAGAATTACAATTACAGTCATCGTAATCGTTAATTTTTATAGATTACGATTATTGTAATTGTAATCGCAAAATGCTCAGCTCTGATTGAATTTAAAAATTCAATGACCAACAAGTTTTGAAGATTTAAATTGACCTTCATACTCATTAGGGTTATTCTCTATGTTTAGCACTATAGCTAAAGAGCACGCATTGTAAGTATCCTATGCGAAAACGGGGTTGGTTTTTTCGGTACAACTGTACTTTTTTGGTACAATTTTATATTTTTCCTACTTTCCTACTACCAAAGCGTTTCCATTTGACATTTTATTTCACTTTATAATAAACACAGAATTTAGAACTTTAAGTTAGCAAACGATTTAATAGAATTTAAAAATTTATCTAGTTCTGAATTGTGGTACTCTGTAAAATACATAAAAAATGATTCTAAAGAGTAGATTTTCATTAATTTATACAAAATTGCTTAAGGATTTCTTTCAATTTTTTATTCGACAGCAAATGTTAAAATAATATTTTATTTTCAAAGTTTAATAAAAGCCAATTACAGAAACAGACAGCAGATTGCAACAATTTAATTTAAGCAAAATATTTTTTAAAATCTAGTGAGCTAAATGTCACAATATTGATATTAGAAGTAATACATCTTAATCAGTAGTAATACATTTTATTTCACTCTATAATAAACACACAATTTAGAACTCTAAGTTAGCAAACGATTTAATAGAATTTAAAGATTTATCTATTTATGAATTTTGGTACTCTGTAAAATACATAAAAAATGATTTTAAAGAGTAGATTTTTATTAATTTATACAAAATTGCTTAAGGATTTATTTCAATTTCTCATTCGACAGCAAATGTTAAAATAATATTTTATTTTCAAAGTTTAATAAAAGCCAATTACAGAAACAGACAGCAAATTGCAACAATTTAATTTAAGCAAAACATTTTTTAAAATCTAGTGAACTAAATGTCACAATATTGATATCAGAAGTAATACATCAAATGAAAAAATTTCTAAATTTTGACTGATGTGAAGAATTGCTTGATTGAAAGATTTTCTCATTTCTTTCGTTACCTTAACATAGAAAGTCCCTGACTAATATTTAAAATAAAATTTTTCGGCTGGATTGTGTCAGATTTCGGGTGGTAGGTTGACCTAAACACATCTGCGAAGAACCTGATTTAAAAAAATGGTTAGTGGCTTTTCTATACTCATCCGAAACACCCTGTCGTTGCCATATGGCAACACAAACACAAACACTTAAAATGTGCTTTTTTTAGCTTAAACCATTTTATATATCCGTTAATTGGCCATTCTGAAAATATAAAATAAAAATTACTCAGGGTGTTTCGGGCTAAGGTAACAAAAGAAATTTGCACATTTTTAGGAATTTTTGTTTTTTAATTATAAGAAGACTTCTAAACTTTATGGGCCTTAGTAATAACATTTTTAAGTAGACTCTAAATGTAGTGTGAGCTTTTCTGACATTATTTTTATAGAAATTGCTGTCAAAAACCTTACACTAAATTTAGAGTTGACTGTAAAATGTTTATTACTAAGGCCCCACGTTTTTATTATTTTTTATAGATTTTATTGATTTCATTTTATGAATATTATAAAACCACTTGTGCTCCTTTTGTGATTAATTGAAAATAAATTAAAACCTTTGTAATTCTTTTTATAAGGTTTATGAACTGAATTGTTAGAAACACATTCAAAGTTTAGATTGACGTTTAGATACCCCCACAGTATATTCTTATTTAAGCATGTTTTTAAAGTTTAAGGACGTCACTTCGTAAAGATTACTGTTGTGGTGTTCATACAATTTTGCGAAAACTCAAATGCAGAACACGCTTAAGATATTAAAAATTATGTGTTAAATATGCTGTTAATACACACATTTTTGTGGAATTCATTAAAGTGATGCTACTTTGATGACGTCATTTTGTATGGGAGATTGGTCGAGTTTTATCAATTTTGCCAAATTCCAAGCTCAAAGTGAATTTTAATATTCTTAGCATATGTTCATAACTTTAATTTATTAAATTTATTTTTGCGGAATTTTTAGAGACTTAACCGTTTCCATATAGTTACTTTGTTTAGGAGATAGGCGTGGTTTTCATACTCTGTTGACAAATTTAAGACTAAAGTTTAGGTGCAAAATTTCAAGTCATTACATTATTTTTTGTGACATTTTCAGAGATTTTACCATTTTGTTAAAGTCAATTTGTATGGAAGGTTGTTGCGTTGTTTTTTTTCGATTTTAAAAATTTTTATTATATGTGACCTTCTCCGAGAAAAGGGACCTAGTGAGTCAAAAAACGGTTTTGGACTTAAGAGTGGATTCTGGTACCTAAAAGGGTGTAGAATAAGATGAAATGAGTTAGATTTCTTATAAAAATTTATTTACCCCATAAAAACGTACAAAACGAACTTAGGATAATCCATACAACTTAGAAAAACGTTAAAATTTATTTTTTTATATTTTTTGGTTTAAAATTGTTTTTTTCGTCAGTCTTCGAATTTTTTTGGAGTTTGGACTTCTTTTTCGGTGTTTCGTGATCTGGTTCTTCGATTTTCTTCCGTTTGACAATTTCAGTTTTTTCTTTTTTCGGCGCTTTGACTTCAGCTTCCTTTTTCTCGTGATCCGGTGCTTCGATTTTTTTTTCTTGCTGGCAGGTTCAGATTTATTTTTCGATTTTTTTTTCGTTTTCGGCTCACTCGGTTTAGGAACTACAAAATCCCGTTTTTGTGGATCAGTACATAAGACCCTGACATTCTCATACAAATACCAAAAGAATAAAGTATTGAGATCATAACAAAAAGAGTAGCAACAATAGCAAAGGTTTTCTCACACTAAAAGCAAAAAAAAAAATACGTCACCACATAGGCATGACGTCACCAAAGTCGGCACCCAATCATAACTAACCATACCAAATCGCATCTCCCAACTGAAGGTGTGTTCACAGTGATAATGCGTTATGAAACTTTAAATGCGTTTTTCTTAAAACTTAATTTTCACACACTAGGTCTCTTTTCTCGGAGAAGTTCACATATATTGAATTTTTGCGGCCAAAGTTTATAGGCAAACTTTTAATCATGACAGTAATTTTCGTGTCATTTTTAGATATTTTAAAGATTGGGTAGGTAACGTTGTATTTTAGACACTGTTTTTATCCGATTTTAACAAATTCGAAATATATGGTGAATATTTTATATCAAAGCTTATGAGCACAATACCAAGTAGCTGCAAACATTTTTGTGGCGTTTTTAGAAATTTTATTTGGTAAAGAAAGTATAATTTTCATCCGATTTAGCTCTTTCTCGAACTTGATCTTTCTTTTTTTAATATAAGTACATACACAAAATTTTAATACGATAGCGATAAAATTGCGGTTGTAATCGTGTCGACAGACTGACCTAGCGAAATCGGCTCAGGAGGTGATGCTAATCAAGAATATATGTATACTTTTCTATACTTGCCACGCCTCCTTATCAGTGTAACAAACGGAATGACAAAGTTAACGCAGTATGAGTGGAGTAAATAAAATGTATTTCATACTCTTTTTTTCTTTTAGTACAATTTTTTCTAAATTTGTATACCAAAAAGAAGAAGTCATTTATCAACCCTGTGCGAAAATATGGGATGGACCGAGAGCGCCCTATTGTACAAGTCAAGGTATATACATATAAGAAGATAGTGTTAGTAGATACAATTCTCTCTTGTGGTGGGTACCTTAGCTGTCAAAATCAGTACTTTAATATTAGAAAAATTTGCAATTGGATTTTAGCAAATAATTATATATGTTCAAGTAACTTTACTAGCAACGAAAAGGATAACGAAATGTCAAAGTAAGCAACAAGGTGCATCAAAAATTGAAAATTACGTTAATTTAATTTACATGCAACCTGAATTTTTTAACTCTGAGATATTTAAATAATGCCGAAATGAGAAGGCACGTGCCAAAACTGCCGTCTGATCTCGAAAGTACCAAAAATAGCACAATTGTGCCTTTAGTTCCATACCTAGTTCAAGCTCTTATTCATTGTCTTTTACGATCTTCTTATGTTTGACAGCTACGGTACCCAGCTCTCTAGGACGACCCTACCATGTTGAATATACCTTGGTACAAGTGTGGCATGGTAAAATAAACAGCTGAATTGCAAGGTTTGTGCCAACGCTGGTCGTGTTGATGTCAATAAAGAAAATATCAAACAGTCAAGATATTTTTTATTTTATTTTCATTTAAAAAACTTGTTGACATATAAGAATATTCTTTTGCATGCCGAATTAACATTGGATATAACAACATTTAAGACACGAAATGCAAATTAATGTTACATAATGCTATCAATAACAATATTACTTAAAAAGACTAAAATTTAAACTTAAAAATTTAAACAATGAATAATTATTCCTTAAAAAGTAATTAGAGTATAAGAGAAGAACAAGAAAGAGTAAGGAGAAAAATTTGAAGTTAAGAAAAGTGTTTGAAAATTAAATGCTTAAAGTTAATTTTATTAGAAACGCTTTTAATACTATTAGGTAATGAATTCCACGACCAAATGACACTGACGAAAAACAATCTACTGGAGTTAAGGAAATTGTATCTAGGGATAATGAGGTTCATATTTCTACTTGATCTGCAAAACTTCAACTTATCAAAAAGATATGTAGGACTACGTGTATAGATAATTCGGTGTAGGAATATGCAATTTCTAGCTTCAAGGTAACTAGGTAAGTCACGACCAAGTAATTTTTTACAATAGACAGAGATATGATCAAACTTTCTAAGACCGTATACATAGCGAGCTGCATTTTTAAAAGCTACTAAGAGCTTATGTAGGGACCGAGAGTCAAGTTTGCAGTACACGACCTCAGAGTATGTTATGATCGGCATAATCAACTGAAATACAAGTTTTCTTTTTGTTTCAACTGGCACAAAACCGAATGTCATTCGGAGATTACGTAGAAGATAATATACTTTTTTTACGCATGAGTTGATGTGATCATCGCAGGCAAGGAATGAATTTATTTGAAAACCAAGATTTTTGGCCTTACTTACAAGTTTCAGTTTAACGGTATAAGGTAAAATTGGAGGCAAATCATCATGGTAATATGGAGTTTTAGATATAGGCAAAACAAATGATTTCGTGGGGTTCAACGTGAGCATATTCTCATCTGCCCATTTAGACACCAAAGCTAAGTCCTCGTTAACTCTAGCACATAGATCTTCAACTAGGCCAATTGGTCTGGATAAGTACAATTGGAGATCATCAGCATATGCATGCATAGTGACGTGTTGGCACTTGCTGAAAATATCATTTATGAACATTGTAAATAGTAATGGCCCAAGAACAGAGCCTTGAGGTACTCCGCTAGTAGTGCTTTTTAGCATAGAAAAATGTTGGCCCACACGCACTCTTTGAGACCTACCTACTAGATAGTTCCTTAGCAAATGGAAAAAAAAAATTGAAAATTTTGAGCTAGTTTTTTGCAGAGAATAGAGTGGCTGACGGTGTCGAATGCTTTGGAGAAATCCAGCAAGCAGAGCAATGTCAAGTCAGCATTATCGAAATGTACTCTTATATCATCCAGTGTTTTGACCACAGCAGTGGAACAGCTGTGCGCAGGCCGAAAACCAGACTGGTGTTGCGACATGAGGTTAAAAAGATTTAAATGATGGGATATCTGTTGCGCCATGAGCGATTCACATATTTTAGACACCGAGGACAAGAGGCTTATTGGACGGAACTCGCATGGGTTGCAAGCATTGGGCTTTTTTGCTATAGGAATAATAGTCGCCACTTTCCAAATCTCAGGATAGCACGAGGTGGTAAAGCAGTGATTTATTATATGGGCGAGCGGACTAAGAACATGTGGTAAAATAAGCTTTATTCGATTCGATTTTATTTTCTTTATACAGTTAGATATATCCAATTCACTTACAGCATTAAACCGAAATGCGTTCGAAGACTCAGGATCAAAACTATTATTATTATCATCAGTTTGTTGAGTTTCAGTTGATGAAGAATCAGTGACAAAATAATAATTCAACTGATTGGGGTCTAGATCGCAAGCTACAGAGTTTTTGCTGCATATTCCGATACCTTTTAAGTTTGCCCACAACTGCTTGGAGGGTAGCGTAGGATTAAGTAGAATTAACAGTGGTTATAATATTAAAAGAAACTCTTTCAAAACAGAAAAAAAGATGCCACGAATTAATGATAAGCAAGAAATTGCAAATTTTTTATTGAAAATGCTGCAATAAATATTCTCCTTGCAGATGGTAGCTTACATTCACTATTGTTTATGTTTTACTAGCTGAAACCCGGCTCGTTGCTGCCCGTTGCCAAGCTTCCATAAAATGTTATCAGTGAACCTGCATGTGTAAATTGAGTTCGAATACTGAATTTAGAGACTGTGCGACCTATAACTCCAAAGCAATTCGATACTACAAATTTGGGCTGTATGGAAGGTGTCACTTACCATTTTACAGCGACCATAAAATATAATCAGTGAAACGGCACGTGTAAATTGTAGTCGAATACCGAATTCCGAGGCTGTACGACCTATACTTCCAAAGCTATTCGATACCTCAAATTTGGGAGGTGCCACGCCCCCTTGTTTAACGCCCATAAAATTTAATCACTGAAACGGCATGTGTAAATCGTGATCAAATACTGAATTCCTAGGCTGTGCGGCTAAGCTATTCGATATCGCAAATCGCAAATATGGGTTGTATGGGAGGTGCCACGCCCCCTGAATGGCATGTATAAATTGTGGTAGAATACCGAATTTCATGGCTGTGCGAACTAAAACCCAAAAGCTATTCGATATAGCAAATTATGGGAGGTTGCTACGAGCCCTTGTACTACGCCCATAAAATGTTATCAGTAAAACGACATGTGTAAATTGTACTCGAATATCGAATTCTTAGGCTGTGCGGTCTATAACTCCAAAGCTATTCGATATCGCAAATTTGGGTTGTATGGGAGGTGCCACACCCCCTTTACCAACGACCATAAAATGTTATTAGTAAAACAGCACGTGTAAATTGGCGTCGAATACTGAATTCCGAGGCTGTGTGAATTATAACGCAAAAGTTATTAGATATCTTAAATTTGGGTTATATGGGAGGTGCCACGCACCTTGTCCAACGCTGTTTGTACTACGACTTAAACCTGCGCATGGATGCGAACAACCAATTTGGAAAGTTTCATCGCGATCGAATGAACGGTGTAGAAATGTATTCAGGACCAGAGAACTGCACAAGCCTACTTGAAGTTCAAGCCTTTTCAAGTACTTGAATTCAAGTATGTATCCAATCTTGAAGAAGCAAGCTTTAGCCAGCTTGCAAAAATACCAAACAGATAAAAGCCATATTCATGCTTGCTCGTTGGCTTGGCTTGTTTCAGCTAACTTTGTCGGGCAGAAAGTTGAAAAGCTTAAAACGATCGGCAAAAGCTTGTAAGCTTGCAAGTATCCAAATTATTGAATTAAAGCAAGTATCCAAAAAATTCAATGAGCTTCTTTAGAGAGAGCTTAAGCGTAATAGGACTTTTAAGGAATCTGTGGACTCCGTGGTGTGAAGTTTTAGGGCAAATGATTTCGAAGATGCTGTCAAACTTTAAAATTTAAGATGGCGGATAGAGTTGCCACCTAGATTTTTTTGTATTTTTGCGAATTATTGTAATTTTGAAATTCTGACAACGGATTTGATTTCGAATATATTGTCACAGTTTTAAAATTTAAGATGGATGGTTAGGGTTGCCACCTAAATTTTTACCACAGTATTGCCACCTTATAATATGTATTTTTAAAAGTTTTAAACATCATTTATCAGTGTTAAGGGTTCGCTGATTTAGAATCTAAAGTCAGAATTTTAAAATTCAAGATACTGGATAAGGCTGCCACCATAATTTTTTTAGTTTTATAAATTCAGGGCTGGAAAAAAATGGTACACCAAAAATGGGTTGCTGAATCCGAATCCGTCGTCAGAATTTCAAAATTATAAAATTTTGAAATAAAAGGGTTGCCACCTTAAAATAATATATATTTTCAAAAGTTTAAAACGTCATTTATTAGTGTTAAGAGGTCGCTAATTTCAAATCTAAGGTCAGAATTTAAAAATTCAAGAGGGTGGGTAGGGTTGCCACCTTTATTTTTTGTAGTTTTATGAATTCGGGGCTGGCAAAAAAAAATGGTACACCAAAAATGGATCGCTGAATTCGAATCCGTCGTCAGAATTTCAAAATTATAAAATTTTGAAATAATAGGGTTGCCACCTAATAATATATCTTTTCAAGAGTTTTAAACGTCATTTATTAGTGTTAAGAGGTCGCTGACATCGAATCTAAAGTCAGAATTTTAAAATTCAAGATGGTGGATAGGGTTGCCACCTCAATTTTTTGTAGTAAAATTTTATAATTTTGAAATTTTGACGACGGATTCATAAAATTTATAAAACTAACGACGAATTTATAAAACTAAAAAAATTAAGGTGGCAACCCTATCCACCATCTTGAATTTTAAAGTTCTGACTTTAGATTCGAAATCAGCGACCCCTTAACACTGATAAATTATGTTTAAAACTTTTAAAAATACATATTATTAGGTGGCAATACTGTGGTAAAAATTTAGGTGGCAACCCTAACCTCCATCTTAAATTTTAAAACTGTGACAATATATTCGAAATCAAATCCGTTGTCAGAATTCCAAAATTACAAGAATTCGCAAAAATACAAAAAAAAATTTAGGTGGCAACTCTACCGCCATCTTAAATTGTAAAGTTTGACAGCATCTTCGAAATCATTTACCCTAAAACTTCACACCACGGAGTCCACAGAATCCTTAAAAGTCCTATTACGCCTAAGCTCTCTCTAAATAAGCTCATTGAATTTTTTGAATACTTGCTTTAATTCAATAATTTGGATACTTGCGAGCTTACAAGCTTTTGCCGAAGTCATCAAGCTTTCCTTTACTTGAAACTTCGTGCCGTTCGCTTGTAAGCTAGAATAGGTGCAAGCTGTGCGTGGGCTTATTTATATTCAATTACAAGCTATGCTTGATTCAAAATTATCAAGCTCAAGCTAGCTTGAACTTGTATTTTAAGCAAGCGCTTGAAATAGACTTCAAGCAGGCTTGTGCAGTTCTCTGTTCAGGACACACAAGCAAACAAACAAACCAACAAAAAAAATTGCCAACGGCTTTTTAAAAAACTTTTTTTTTTAATTAAAGAAGAAATTTAAGTTTTACCAAAAAAAGTCTAAGACTTTTAAGAAAAATGCAAAGTTAAAGTCTATATGATAAAGATGAAGTGTATGAATATGTACTAAAAATGCGTTCGTGGTACTTACGTACTTTTTTTGATAAAATTGTACTGAAAAAGTATAATTGTACTGAAAAATCCAACCCTTGTTCATTCTGACATAATCAAGACAATTGTTTTGTAACCAACTGAAGAAAGTTTACAAGGAATGTAAATTAAACCTACTAATAAATTTTTATTAACACCGTTAACAAAAACACAAATGTCTAGAAAAATATGTGGAAAACGCACATTCGAAAATGTTACAATAGAATATTTGAATTTAGATCTCAAAGCTATGGCGCTGCTTGTGCGCTGTAGTCTCGTATGAAATTATAGTTAATGAGCGGCATATACTTGGACCTAGCCAAATGTGTTTCATGAAGAAAACAAATGTCTGTGGAACTGAATCCTAACGTTTTTTGTAATTCAATTGCTCTACTGGCATCAACCAGAGATCTAACATTATAACTTAAAAAATGTTTACTATTACGGGCCATATTTCTCTTGGAACTCTTTTAGCAGTGAGATACACTCTCTTTTGACTTCATCTTTTGACAGATGATTTAAGTTTCGAAAAAAATTCTCCAATCTTTGCTCGAGCGGAGGCTGCTCTGACTCAAAAACAGTTTTCGCTACTCTTAAAAATTCTTCAACAATAGATGGTTTATTTGCATTGCCGAATTGGTTCATATTCGAAAAGTAAAATTGACTAGCATAAGATGTGCCATCTTTGACAAAAGACTGTTTGTTGACGGCATTTTGAACGTTTGAAAAGGCCTTTTCTTTTTTTTCCGTGGCTTCATTAATGAGCATTTTTTTCTCTTAATTAAAAGAGGAACAACCTTTCCAATTCGCGGGGTGTGCGAATTCACCAAAGTTAATACAATACGGTTTTTCAGACATATTTTAATTTAAACAGCAATTTCCTGGTTCGTGAATTTTGTCACACTTTACACAACGATAAGATTTGTTGCAATTTTAAAAAAAATATCCCCCAATTGTTGACACCTTTTGCACTGAACCTCCTGCCTTAGACTTGGAAGCCTCCCAAGAAATTGTCTGATGTAACAAATTCTTTTTTTTTTGATATTTCATTAAATTTTTACCCGCCAAAAGTGTGACAATAAATAGACCTGTATCAATTTAGTTTTAATTAGACAATGGAATAGTGAATTTTTCCACTTTTTGCACCATATTTGGAGCAATTATGTCTAGATCTTGTTTAATTTCATTTATGTCCGATAAATCTGTGGTCACAAGGAATAATGACTAAACTCAAAATATCGTAAAAAAGCGATATAGAATTTACTTTATTGCCAATTTTTGGAAGTATGCAGATCAGAGAACAGCTTGAGTGCATTCAAATGGCGTTTCGATTGTCTCGTCAATAAACGAGCACCGAATATGCTTCCTGCATTTAAATTAATGCGCAAATGCATGTTACCAATCGCTGTTGATACGAATGCCTAGAGTGTCTGCGACACAAGAATGGCAAACAAGGCAAGACATGAGGAACAATCGCCAAAAGCAAGAAAAATCCATGTTTTTATGCTCATTCGCACAAAGGAAAACTATTAATTGCAGTGTTGCATTTTTTTATTCTGCGAATGTTGTTACCAGACACAAAAAATTGCAATATTATAAAATAAGATTTTAATTAGAGTTATTATCGCACAAGTTGGCAAAAAAATATGTCAACTTCTATGCTAATTTGACTGCGAGGTGGATAGCAGGAATTGAATACGATTAATGCGAAAATTACTTTTATTAATATAGCTAATGGTATAAAAAAATTTGTTTGAAGCCATAACCTTTGATTGGAAAGAGATATTGGCGTTATTTTTTCATGTAAATTATTTTTGAGACATTAAATATATAAACAACATTTCGGTATAAATAAATTTCGTCCATAAAAATCATAGGGCAAAAAAAAAAAGACAAAAACAGTTTGATAATTTTTGCGCAAAACTGGACGATTTTTTGCAAAAGAATGCTATATCATATAAAAGGTAATCAGGAATTTTATATAATAGTATAGATGATTCCCCAAATATTTCGGCTGTAGCGATAGCCATCCGTGAGGTGGAATGGTTAAAAATCACCTCTAAAAATCAAGTTTTTTGTAAAAATATTGGCTGATGTGGTAGTTTAAAAAAATTAAAAGGTCAGAAATAATAGTTATGAAAATGTTCTTCCAATCAGCATCAACAAATGTTAAATTTTTGCATTTAGATTAATGAAAATGCTGTTTTTCATGCAATTATTAATTAATTAATTACTTATTAATTATTTTTAATTACATAAAAAAACATAATTATTTCAAATGCAATTCTCACTTTCAAGATATAATTGGGAAGGTTTTGAGTGGCTGCAATATATTGATTGATTCCTGGTCAGAATTCCGTATATTGATATATATTAAAACTAAAATATAAATTATAAAATAAACACATACTGAAAAATATTGTAAGAGATTAATAAACAAAATACAACTTATGAAGATATTTTAATTTTAAAAGTTTTTTATAAATTATATTAATTAAATTTCGAGCTTTATTTAGATCAAGTAAGTTTTATATTAATATTTTAAAATAAAATATATCAAAAATATGTACAAAAAAAAAGCATTATCTTTTCTCCGATTGCATACATTTCAATTGTTGATGCAGATAGGAAGAGCTTTTTTGCCATATAATTTCTGGCAGTTTATTTTTTAAAACTATTACAACAACCAATATTTTGACACAAAACTTAATTTTTAGAGGCTATTTCAAACTATTCCATCACTAGAATCGAAATATTTGCGGAATATTCATTAGGATTTTTTAGAGGAACTGACACAAACAACTTAACCTTCAGCCTTTAATGTTCATCGCACAAAGAAAAAAATATATAACAAAATATAATGAGTTATGTGGCGAATGAATCGAATATTTTATTAAATATTCTTATAAAATATTTAATATAATTTTTTTATAAGATATTTATATTGTATCTAAAATATTATTTTGTTATTTCTTATTATGTATTAAAAAATATTTTTATCATAGAAACAATAAAACAGTTGCATATCATAGAAAAAATGTAATAAATATAATAATTTCTAGGGCTCGTACTTTGATGACCTAAAAACTGACGTAAGTGACATAAAAACGCAAACATTTACATAAAAAAATAAAGAAAAAAATAAGACTTAAAAATAAAACATGTATTGCTGTAAGAAACTTAAGTTAGTTTGCTGAATAAAGTTTGTATTAGTTTTGGGATGGTGATGTGAAAAATCTGACTGAAATAACGTATACGTGTGATTTCACAAGTAGGGTGGATAACACCTAGTAGCAATACATTCAAAATCATTCTAAGCATAGAATTAGTGAATGAAATTAATAAAAACTATTTATAAGTAATAAAAAAGGTTTAACTAATTTCGAATTTAAAAATTTTAAGATTTATACACTTGAGTCCTTATAATTGTGAGTTTTTATTGAGTGTTTTTATAGGTTAGTAATCAAGGGCTAAGCAAACTCTTTTATATAATAAATTCATTTTTATTTTCAGTTCTACTGTATCTATTATTAAACATAACCGATTTTAATTTAAATTAAAATGTAACATAATTTTAAATTGTCCATATTCGCTGCTTTTGATAAATATCACAGGCACCTATAATTTTGATCAAATCATATTTTACGCCTTTCTTGGACTTTTCTAAACATATTCTGGCACCAAGTTCTTATAGAAATTTCGCAGTTCTTACACCCGAAAATAGAGGTATTGAATGAAATGAATCAAAATTAAAGACTGAAGTGTTTTAATCAATTCGACTACACAACATAACCTAAAATTTTAGCCATTCTTTGACAAGTTAACAGTTGTACAAAATTAGTTTTATTAATAAATACCTGCTCGTTTTGAAAAACTCCATACATTTGGGTTGAATACTCATTTTTCTGGGCTTTTTCTATAAAATAGTTTAATAAAACTTTGCAGCACACGTCACTTCTTTACAACAGATGTCAGAAGGATCTCTTTATAACTTACACAACTTAGCTCAGCTCGTGATATTTGCTAAACCTGCACTTTCTCACATTCATAAAAAAAAAAAACAAATTAATGACAAGTTTGTGTTGGTTTTCATCAAACATTTTTTAGTTGTGTTGGAGCTTTGGTTACGCTTGTCTTGAAGGGATAAGGAATGTTCATTGAAAGCAAAACATTTAGGGTTTTCACAAGCTGTCGTATTGTTGTATGTCATATTGAGTTTTCAATAAAAAAAGACAATAACTGTGAACATACCCTAAGGGTTTATTTTGTTGTATGTCGTATTTATACAGCTGACGGAAGAAAAAGATAGATGACTGAAGAAAATAAATTTTTTTAAATGCCTAAAAAGAAAGCAAAAATAAGTGCTTTCCACATTGGTTTCTAACATTTCCGCAAAACATTTATAAAGTGTTTGAGCCATTGGCTTCTAAAAACAATAACATAAGTAAACTTTCAAATTTGTTTTGTAAAAATAAAAACCTCAAAGCTTATATTTTCCATTAAAAAGTCAATTTATTTTCTTTCTTCTGCGACTGTCCATTTTTTATTTGAATTGCAGCAGTTGGGTTTTGCGCTTGGCCAAACATATATTTTATTAGTGAAATTAAACATTCGCTTATCTGCATTATAGTTTACTTCAGAATCAGAAAGCCACGTCAAAACTTTCAAGAAATTCAATTTCTTCTACAAACATTTTTACCTCTCATAAGAAAAGCTGTTATGGTTGTAATGTTTCTTATGAAATGCATACGGTAATAAGAAATTCGTTACAAGAAAGAACAGCGCTGGTGAAATACGACAAACAGTATACATACCAAACGCGATTGTATTGTCGTAAATTAGTTTTATATTGAATACAACAACAACAAAATTAAAACTGTTGTAAAAAAATACGATAATACAACAATACGACATCTTGTGAAAACCCTAATTGTTGTTATTTTATCGACAAACTTTCAATAATAGTTTGTTTACTAATTTAGGTCGCTTTCAAGATTAACTTTCATGCACTCTTGGTCCAAATTTTAGCTCAGGTTACTTTAAAAATTTACTGTCATAAAACTTGCTACTGGCAATACTGATTGCTCCACAGTAGAGAAAAGAAAACAATAAACTAAAAGGAAACAAACAGCACAAAGAAGAACGCGCTGCTAGAGAAGGTCAGAGAAGTGTGGAAACAACAAAAATTCATGCAGCAGCTGACACTCGAGCTTTAAGCGAAGCATCCGAATGATCTCGTGGTCTGGAGGCTGCCTTTGCATCAATTCGCAATCGTGACAAAGTGTGCTTTGCAGCAATCGTTGTTTACGAACTCGAGTGGTATAGATGCATTTTTTTCTTGTGTGCGATTACGGCTGACGACGATTGTTACTCGAGTGGCAAAAACTGACGAATGGTCTCATGCAAATCTCTGATGCAGATATCCATTTTTTGCCCAGAATTGATCATCACTTATGTCTGCACATATTTTGTTTGTAACGGTTCATATATTTCAAAAAACTGGGTCGTAGTTCGTGCGATTAAAATATCGTTTTTTACGATACTTTGAGTTTAGTCGTTATTCCTTGTGACCACAGAAATAATGAAGACCTCGTAAAATAAGGCTGACTTGCCTATAATGTTTTGGCGTGAAAGAAAATGAATCAATTTTTTGTTTCCTTAAAAGGGCCATAATTTCTTCATGAATGGAAGGATCTCTAAAATAAAGCTTACTTTTAACTGCGGATTTATTGATTATTTTAAATGCAATTTTAGGGTTTTTTAAGTTTTATTGATCAACTAAAGAATTAATGTCAACTTTATAAAAAATAATAGGTGGACAGTATTTTGTATTATTTTTTAATATTATCAGCCATAACACCATTATCGGAACTTACCACTTTCTTTGGCAACTGTGTCGGTTCGATGGAAATGTCGGCTAGAGCAGCAAAACGATTTGTGTTGCTCTGCACTGGAAAACTTGAAACATCCAATTGTTTCATTCCTCCAGATGTTCTTGCACGTTTTCGAACTGTGATAAAATCTGAATCGTCCGTATGAACTGAAGCTTGAAGAATCTTTCGGTGCTGTGAAGATGATTTTTCATTCGAAGGAACAACATTTTATGTGTCAGCAACATAATTATTACGCAGCATGGTGAGCTGTTGAGTCGCAAGGATGGTGTCAGGTGAACATTAAGCGTTAACGGTTGATGAAGATTCGCGTACAGGCGAACTGCTGGCTTATCTCAATGAATTGACGTCAAATACGTTCATTTCATTCTCGGAGAGGAAATTGTGAAGGATTGTAGTACTCAGTAGTAGTCAGTAGGAAGAGGTAATTGTTGAGAACCAATGGATCCACAAGAGCTTGATGAGACATCAATTGCAGTTAAGAAAGCATAAGCACTTTCACCAGGCTTGATGTGATAATTATTATTAATGGAATTTATCCTTGTAAAATGCTAATACAAATGTCTATGTTTTTAAAATTATTGATTAATTATTATATTTGAAAAATCTTATTAGAAATTTTTATTTGTTTTTATTTTAGAAAAAAAGTAGAACGCTTGAAAACACAACTGCTTCGATCCTCTTGTACGTATCAATCGACGAAAACACAAAGTGTCGGCGAATTACAAGAATCATGAAAATATTGAAGTTGTTGTCCCTTAAAATAAATCGAAATTTTGCATTACCAAACATAATACTTTATTATGATACAGTTGTTATTATACTTATATTGAATGTATTTATGTTGTGCTATAAAATAACTTAGTTCTTACTAGTGTCCGACCGTATATTCGGCTTCGGCTTCGGCTTCGGTAATCGGCATATTTGGCCGATTTTTTAACCTTCGGTTTCGGCCCAAAATAGCCGAATATTTGCCGAATGTTTCTGCTCTTTTGTGATGCAAAAATTTTTTATGTTTTTTTTTTGCATTTTTCGATGAAAAATAGAAATCGTTTAAAGCAGGAAGCGCACAAGGTTAAAAACTTTAAACGCGTTTTCAAGCTTGTGACTTTCATAACTCAGTCAATTTTAAACGAATCTTAGTGTTGTTTTTTTTTTTTCAAAATACGAGTTATTAAATTTTCAATGGACCATAATCTCATTGATAAATTTCATATTGGAATTTCTACTAACAAAAAGTAACGAAAGTTTTCAGTAAAAATTACAAAAATTATTCCATAATCACATTCATACTCAACAGGAAAATATTTTCATTTTTGTTACAGATGAATTTTGCAACCTTCGGGCAGAACGCCAGCTCAGTTCGTGTTTTAAGCACTGGTCCACGTCACCCCGTGGCTTGCTGCAGTATATCAAATTTTATTGATTATAATCTGAAAATTTTATGCAATCTTCTTAAAAGTACTGTTAATATACCTAAAAAGTTAATATACCTAAAAGTTTAGAGTACCTATCACTTCTTTTAGCACTTTTTCCAAAAAAGATTAATGAAAATTGCATATTTTACGTTTAGACTTTTTTGTACTGAAATTATGAAAAAACGAAAGCAAGGCCTAAATTTTATTATTTTTGTTACTTGAAAAAAATGTTGTTAGTATTCGGCTTCGGCCCATTATTTCTATTTGGCCGCACATTCGGTTTCGGGCTCAGCCAAAAATCCACATTCGGTCGGACACTAGTTCCTACTGTAATGATGCTTTTGTTTAAAAATAACACTATGCGACAGCCATTCTGATCTGGGTTAAACATAAGGCAATCCTTATTTAAAATAGGACGCTAATTCCAAATGTAAATAATTCCGTAAAATTGTCTTTTAGTTATCGATAGTTTATTATTTTTAATGAATTTCGAAAAGATGATCCCATGTTATTACTAATAAAACACGTTTTTATAAATTGATTTAAACTAACAGTACTTTAAATAAAAGGTAATTTAAATACCTTTTATTTATAAATATATTATTTTCCAATGGGATAAACAGATAAACATCTATTAGTTAAAACATTTGAATTTTTTTATATATTTTTTTTCTAAAAATTCTCATAAAATGGAAAATTGCTTACAAAGTTATAAAATAAATAATAATTGTATTTTAAAGTATTTTCTATTACGAAGAAAATAATATACAACTCTGTGACTAAATACAAGTGTAAGAACTACCTAAATGAAAATAGAAAAAAATCGATTGCAAAATCGATTAGTACAAAATTACTTAAATCTTGACTTTCTGAAATGCATTGGGCCTTACAAGGTAAGTACCTTTAAAGTATTTGTTTTGAAATAAACAATTTTTTTCCCTCCGAGTCTTGGTTATAAAAGCGATGAGCATGGAGAAAGATTTTACCAGGAAATGAAAAATATAGAGCGCCAATAAACTGCCTCCTGGAACGAGTCCATGATTGGTGACTTCGCATGGTTTCTCATAAGAGAAACAGATCAAAGTGAAAACAAGAGACGAAGTAGATCCAATAATTTTTTTTAATGTCATCTATCTGTCATTTTTTATTTTGAGCTTAAGGATGTTGTCAGGTGCTCCGGCTTAATTTAAAATTTTTCTTTCGTAATTTTTTTTTATAAAAAAAATTAAATACAACCGTTTAAAATTTTTTATATGCAGTTTTAAACATTTTCATTTAAATATAATAAAATGGCGGACTTCTAAATAGAAGTTGTCACGAACCGTGTTTTTTTTTTGTGGAAAATCTGGGGAAGAAAGGGAAAAATAGGAAAAAATTTACAATTCTGCTAACTGCGAGAGCCATTTGCGTGTAAAATAACTTATTCCAATTTCAATTCAATCGGTTCGGTAGAATTTCTTAAAACCCCCGGGCCGATCAAACGTTTTGAGAAAAAAGCTTTTAAAGTTTTACACAGCGCGCAATGTAAGGCGCTCTCGACTATGTTCTTTAACTTCGTTAATATTTTGAATTTTGGTTTGAAATTTTTACATTATTCTCTCAATATATTGTCTTTTTAAAAATCCATAAAAAAATAGATTTTTTAAAACTCTAGCACCAGACTAACTGTATCTTTATGTATAATGAAATGAAGGCTGAATGAAGTACAAGACACGATAAGCAATACATTTTTCCACATTTTTTGCTCATCTCCTTCACGACGTTCAGCCTTCGTTTCGTTATACATAAAGAAGTAGTTGATATTTCAGATTATGCTTAAGCTGGTTAAACATAAAATTGGAAAAAATAGATTTTTCACTTCGAAAGTTATAACTTTTAAATTTCGTGACAGATTTTTTAAAATTGTGTGATTTTCTTCGTAATAGAACATACTTTAAAATAAAATTATGAACTCATATAATTTCTTTAATTTTGATAACTTTGATGTTCCGTTTTATGAAAGTTTTTAGAAACAAAATTAAAAAATTCAAATATTTTAATTAATAGAGCATAAGATGCTTATCCAAATGGAATTTAATATGGTAACAAGTGAATTTTAACTACCTTCAATTAAATTAAACTATTTATTTAAATCAATTCATAAAAACGTGTCTTATTTGCAATAATGTAGGAACACTTTTTTGAAATTCGCTAAAAAAATAAACTATCGATAACTTAAAAACGGTGTTACAGAATAATTTTTAAAGCTCATATTTGAAATAAGAGTTGCACTTTACATATAAATTGACTGTTCCAACTTTCAAATCAGAACATTTTTGGAATTTTGTGGAGCAGTGTAATAATAAAAATGCACCTCACTTAAAAGTAAAGAGGAAGTTTTTAAAATTTAAAAAATAGACCTCTTAGGGGGTCGCTGATATCGAATCTGAACTCAGAATTTAAAATTGAATATAGTGGATAGGGTTGCTACCTAATATTTTTATTTTTACGAATTACGAACACAAGGTAAAAATGGGTCGCTGAATCCGAATCCGTTGTCAGAATTTCAAAATTATGTAATATTTAGTAATAAGGTAGCCACCTATTAACCATATCGATTCTTAAAATTCTGACTTTAGCTTAAAATCAGAGACCCCCTTACACTGTTCAATGATGTTCAAAACTCTTGAAAATACATATTATTAGGTGGCAGCCCTATTAAACAAAAATTTTGTAATTTTGATATTTTGACAACAGAGTCGGATTCAGCAACCCATTTTCACATAGTATTTGCACCAGCATCGAATTCGTAAAAATAAAAAAAATTGGGTGGCATCCCTATCCACCGTATTGAATTTTCAAACTCGGACTTCAGATTCGAAATAGGCGACCCCCTAACACTGTTAAATGATGTTTAAAACTCATAAAATTACATTTTACTAGGTGGAAATACTGTGGCAAAAATTTAGGTGGCAACCCTAACCTCCATCTTAAGTTTTAAGACTGGGACATTAGATTCGAAATCAAATCCATTGTCAGAATTTGAAAGTTACAAGAATTCGCAAAAATACAAAAAAATCTAGGTGGCAACTCTATCCGCCATCTTGAATTTTAAATTTTAACATAAATTTCGAAATCAGCTACCCCCTAAAACTGCCAACCATGGAGTCCACAGAACCCTTAAAAGTCCTATTACGCTAAGGTTTCTCTACAAAGGCCCATTGAATTTTTTGGATACTTGCTTTAAATTCAATTAATTGGATACTTGCGAGCTTAAAAGCTTTTGCCGATCGTTTCAAGCTTTTCAACTTTCTGCCCGACAAAGTAAGTTTAATCAAGCCAAGCCAACGAGCAAGCATGGATATGATTTGTATCTGTTTGGTATTTTTGCAAGCTGGCTAAAGCTTGGTTTTTCAAGTTTGGATACATACTTGAATTCAAGTACTTGAAAAGACTTGAACTTCAAGTAGGCTTGTGCAGTTCTCTAATAGGCAAACAGATTGAAAGTATGCCAATTGTTAAAAAAACTGATAAATGCAAATAGATGCAAAACAAATTCGTTCAAAGAATAACTGTTCAATTAGAAAAGGCCTATTCTAAAAATAGAACTACTAAGAAAACTAAGTAAAGGGAAATTCTTTTCATACAAGTACGGAGACAATAATTTGGTGCTTGATTTTAATATTAAATTCAGTACAAATTTCTGCCCCGCAGCTCTAACGTCGCTTCAACCTCGGCGGTGTCACCTTATTTTTGTAATTATTCGTTGCTATGCTAAATCTCGCGAACTTTATGCATACACTTGTGTTCATTGATTTATATGTACACCAAATAGTATAAAATTTATCCTCATATTTTTTATTGTGTACTTACTTACTTAGTTTATGCTACAACCGTATGTCGGTCTTGGCCTCATCTAAGAATTTGCGCCAGTCATTGCTGTCTTTCGCTTGCTGGCGCCAGTTGGAAATTCCAAGCTTCGTCAGGTTGTCCTCTACTTGATCTTTCCAACGAAGATGCGGTCGTCCTCTTCTGCGTTGACCGCCGCTGGGTACCGAATCGAATATTTTCTTCACTGGAGCATCGTCTTTCATGCGCTGAACATGACCTAGCCAGCGAAGCCGCTCGATTTTAATACGCTTGACTATGTCGATGTGTCGCCATTGACGCAGATTGGTCCGTAGATCTTACGAAGAATCTTTCTCTCGAATGATCCTAAAGTCCTTTCATCTGAGTTGCTCAGCGTCCAGGTTTGTGATGCATAAAGTAGGACGGGTATGATGAGCGATTTATAGAGCGTGATTTTCGTTCATCGAGAGAGGACTCTGCTTCTCAATTGCCTACTGAGCCCAAAGTAACACCTGTTGGCAGATCCCAGATAGACGAAGTCCTTCACAACCTCGAAGGAGGTATTGTCAACTGTAACGTGGGTTCTAAGACCAAGTATTTCGTCTTATCTGCATTCACTGCCAGACCCATTCGACTTGACTCTCTTTCTAATCTGAAAAATGCTGCACTACTTCACGCGTATTATGGCCAATGATATCGATGTCATCAGCACATGCAATCAGCATAACACTATTGTAGAATATTGTGCCACCACGTCACAGATCAGCAGCTCGGATGATCTTGCCATCATTAGGTTGACAATGAATGCATTCTTAGAAGCTCGTGAATGCATTTTAAAAGAGCTTCGCCTCCGTTCTTAAACAGCTCAGCAGGTAAGCCATCAGCTCCCGCGGCTTTTTTATTTTTAAGCCGAGTGTAAAATTAACATATGATAAAAAAATTTATTTGGACCGCCCTGTATAAAAAAATATTTGGTATCTACTATATTTACTGAGAGCCAAAATTTTGAGCGATAAAAATGTTAGTGGCAATTTAACATACAATTCCAAAAGTTATGGTCCAATTATGTTTGCGTAACGCAACGCAAGGTTGTCGTAACAAATGGCAGATTGCACGTAGATAATTTCGTGTTGATTATGCAGAAACGTACATCTACTTAACAAACTTCAAATCAGCTGCTTTTGTTTACAAAAAGTCAAAAATTTTTACTTGGTGAAAACTTATTTTATTAGCAAATTTACCTCACTTAAAACAAAAGATAGAACAAAAAAAGAATTGTGGGTTACAAGTAGTGTCCGACCGAAAAACTTATTTTGACTGAAACCGAAACTGAATATTCGGCCATTTTATAATATTCGGCCAAAACCGAAACTGGTTATTAATATAAAAATTTCGGTTTTTTTACAAATAATTTTTTTTATTAAAAAAACACAAAGTACTATTTCATACATATAAGAAAAAAATTTAATATAAAAAAGTATTATTTGAATATTAAAGTTTAAAATATTTAATAGAAGTTTACTTTATGAGAAAATTTTTTATTTTATTTTTTATTACAAAAGTATTGCATACTTTATATAATCCGTACACACCCAAAACAGAATGCAACTATAACGTAAATTTTAATAGAACTACTAAACAAAGTATCTTTGTTTTTTTTAAGTTTAAGTATCAAAAAAATAGAAATATTTCGCTTTCTTCTAAATTTTTGGCTTCAGTACCTATTAAAACTTTAATATTGATTGCAATAGAGATAATAAAATCGAAAATGATAGTATCAAATGCATAAAATTAATCAAAATGTTTTGCGTTTACACGATAAATCAAGTTATAGACAAATTCATAATTTTTTTTTTTTTGTATAATGCTTTGTAAATATTTTTACTAAACCAAACTTATATATTTGAATTAAATGACTGATGTAAAAAATTTTTACCAGAAGTTTCGGCTTCGGTTTCGGGGTTCGGCCATATTGAGGCCGAATAGCAGAAACTATCCGAAACTGACAAAAAGGGCCGAAACAATTCGTACAAATTTTTAATAGTGATAGATTGAGTATAAGTAAAGTAGGGCAAAATTTTTTTGTGGTTTATTTGGATTTTAGCTTTCTTTTCCAAATCAGAAAAAATGTTAGGCCGCTCGCAATTGCTTTAGAAATTATAGGCCTCCAAAGTTGAAAAAATAGCCTAAAAATCTTGCAATTTTTTCAGTTTTCCAACAAAACTATGCTATTTATATGGCTATCAAAACAAAGGTAATGCGAGTATCTATGCAACGAGGTATCAAACATAAAAATCTATGCATAGATTTTAATAGACATAATTTTTTTTAAATAAAATCGCGAGGTTTTGCGAAAATTTTGCCATAAACAGGCGTGGATTCAGGGGGTTCAAACCTCCTTCCCCCGAAATTCTCGGAGAATCTGTATTTATATGTGATGTGCTGGTGTTTTTTATTTGGGCTAAGGGTACCTAAAAGAAAAACATTGATTTTTTATAATTTATTTAAAATATTCAGACCCCTATGCTGCAAACGTTGCAAAGTATATCTTCTTCAATTTTGGCGTACGAAAACTCATATCTCAAAAAATACCATAGCTGGAGACATAAAATTTTGCAAGCAAGTTTGTAATACAAAAATAATAACTGTTACCAAGAATGGTCGCGATCGGTTCACTGCGACGCCTACCTCCCATGTAAATGGAGAAGTTATGATAGCATAAGTTTAGTTGCAAGAATTCTATAGCTATAAAATTAGATTTCTGAGTTTATCTTATATCTAAAATATGTTTGTGTAGAATGGGCATGATCATTGTTTTGCCACGCCTACCTTTTAAACAACAGTTTTTGCATAAATTTGATTTTATGTATGGTATTATGATGAAATTTTGTTTCTCAGTTTACGTTATAGTTAAATAACTTTTGGCAAAATATGAGCCTTATAGGTCAACTACCACGCTTACCTCCCATACAACTGAAACAGTATTATTGGCATAAGTTTGGTATTACGTTAGCTATACTTACTTATATGTACGACTTCTACATATTTCACTTAAATATTGATTGAATATAATTAAAATTGTGAGTTTTCTTTGTAAAATTTTTTATTCTGAATCTGAATCAGAATTTTCTTGAAGAAATTCTGGAGACTTTAGTAGTTTTATTACATCTACTGTTAAGTTGGACCGTTTATATTTAGGTGGTTGTCGCAAAGAATTAATGTATGGATCTGAAGAAATTAAGAGTCTGTGTAACAAATCTTCATTTGTTGCGATCCTAGACGTTTTCCGCGTAAAACATTGCTTAAATTGTCTGCTATCTTTGTTTGTAGCTTCCTGAGCTTCTTCAGAGAGCTGTCCTATTGGAAGTAAAGAGGCACTTATTATTTTTTTGACATGAAACAGTACCTTCAAATTTTAATAAATTACAATATATAATTAAAATAATAAAGTATTTATTGTTACCTTGTGGAGTTTTACTGGCATGTAGTACCCTTCATAATTAGATATGTAAAGCTTCCTTGTTTTCTTTGCATACTTTCCGAAAGCAACAGAGTCTATTGGAAACCCACAGCCTAAGCACTCTTAAATACACCTCATAGGGTGATTTTGAGGCTAAGTTACTCACAGCTTATTAAGTTTTCTTTATCAGTTAAAGTTAAATTGTTTATCTACACAAATCCAGATATTGGGAAATTTAATTTTTATTGTTTTTTCGACAAACACTTACAAACGATATATATTTATTAAATTTAGTTGTAGTTTTAATTGTTACAAAATTTTACTAACTTCACTCAACTAATCTGTAACTCTTTATTAAATAATTCACTTAGTTTTAGTTTCCACTTTAGACACATTTCCCAAACTTTTTGATATCCTTTATTTACTATTTAACGTTCATATTTTCAATTTATTGGCCTATATTAAAACGAACGATTTTTAATTCAAAAACGGCAAATTAACAAATTATTATTATATCACATCTTTGTTTATAACAAAGATTAAAAAATAAAAAGTAATAAAAAAATGTTGCAGCTAACATATTGGGAAACCCTGCTGAACAACTATTTGCACCCTACAACATTATTAATAGAATTTAATTGCTGAGATTAGTCACAAAACCTATGAAAATAATTTAAAAATTTATTCCAACAACTTTATTAGTAGTTTCAATATATATTATATTTTGTTAGACTTTGGCTTTTCAATGTTTAATAGAGCCAACAGTAGGTATTTGTGCTAGCTTGTTTGTTTACATTGCATTTTTTACACGTAAGTAGTTAAACATAAAGTAAGTCATGCGTTAAAAGTATAAAAGGTAGAAGAACGAAATTTGGAGCATTTATAAATTTAGCTATCATTATTAGTTATAAATAATTTTTTTAATTTTGACATAGTAGTTTGCAATAGAGAGAAATAAGAAGTTAAAAACCATAAAGTCGAATAATTATCTGGTTCCTGAAATTTAACAACATTGAAATTAATTGTATTTGCACAATTTGTCTATTTTAATATTAATTCAAAAATTAACTAAATGCAATCTCAATTACAAAAATTATCGTAATAAGTGTTAGTCCCATTAAGCACAGGAATGAAAAGTTGCAGTTTTATTCTGATGATATCTTTTACTTTCGCAACTTTTCGCAATGGTTTTTTTTTTAATTAAAAGCTAATATACTAAACATTACTTTCATTATATTCATCAGGTAAGATAATGGTAAATACTTTAGATATATTTTACTATACATGACCATAAAAAAAATTTTATGAAAAAAAAGCATTTTTTTAAAAACTTTTTTTTATGTTATTTTCGTAAATTTTGAAACTTTTTTTATAAGATTTAATCATAATTTAACCAAATATTTACAAAAAGAAAAAATTATTGCAAAATATTATCTATATCAAAAGTTATGGTTATTTAAATTGGATTTACTTCTAGAGCGTTGCATTCACTTTATCTTCGTTTATTTAAAGGTCTTACTTTGAGAAATTTAAAATAAAATGCAAGAGTTATTTTGACTTTTCGATATTTTTTTTTAATAACATACATATATTTCTCTAGGGAAAATAAGTCTTTTTTAAAAAATTAAACATTTTATTTTTGCGTATTTTAGCACGCCAAAATTGAAAAAGACACATTGCGCGTTGGTAGCTATTTCTATTGCTTATGGACTGAATTTTATTTTTGTTTTTTTATGTTTCTTGCGATATCGCGCCTTAAGCTGTAAGCAGTCATACATACAACCGCAACCTGAAGTCACAAAAGCACCGCATTTTTCGGATCAAATATACCAAAACACCTCATAGTGAGCTTTATCGTAATTTTTAAACGCAACCCTTCAAGCGAACACTCATTTTCATCTCTACACAGATTGAAAACGTATCTGCAAAACAAATGAAGACTGATTGAATGAGTTTGCATTATTGAACGTGCATCATTACGTGCAAAAATGTAGCCGAAATTATGTCGACAAAGCCAAGAAAAATTAATATAATTTTTTAATCTAAAACACATTTGATTTGATTTTCTGATTACTTATTTAATAAATATACTATGATCTTCTGAACGTTAAAGTGCTGCTCTGATTTAAAATTTCGGATCATCTGCTCTGAATTTCACATAAATATTAATTTTATTTCATAGCAACTGCGAATTAATTTTAACAAGAATTTTTTTATCACATACAAAATAATATTGACATGACACTTGTGACACTAAAACCACTGAGTCTATGAAGCTCTTAAAATTGTGTGGGTGAAAGAATTGCGGCAATATTTGCGGAAAAAATTGTATTAGTTTAAATTTGATGCAATAAATAGTTCGAATTCATATAAATTTATTTTATTCACCTCAAAAAGTAAAAATTATAGCAAAAAACAAAAAAGATCGATAAAATAGTTTTATACAAAACGAATGCAAATTATGTGATATAAAAACCATTTAGAAGCATATTTTGGAGTTTAGTCCTTAAGAATCGATTTTATATGTAGTGAAGTGTAAAGTTTTTTAAGAAATCTTCCCGTTTGTGTTGCGGTGGTGCGAGAGTTTTAATAAACTCCATGTTGCTCTCCACTCTTCTCTTTTTGTGATCAGCTAGAACAGCGCAACAAAACACTGCTATATTCAAAAGGATACAAAGAGTAATAATTCTCGATTTAAACAAACAAATGCTATAAAATGCCTTATATTTGACATAAATGCTTATTGACATTTTTCGTTGAAAACTTTATCGATTTTCTCTTTCTTATTAAAAAAATTTGAACTGATTTTCGGATCTTCTGGAAGAAAACGTTATAATATGATCTTATAAAAATTCCTTATTTTCCTTTTTACTATGCATATATTAGGGCTTTCAATCCCGAATCCCAAGATCACGAACCAATTTATGGTCCTGCAATCCCGGGATTCCAAACCCTAAATCCCGGGATTTTATTCAAATGAAAAAAAAAAAATTTCAGCAACTATTAATGCAACTGCAATGTAAACCATGGTTTTTTAATATCGAAATCACCCTGTTTTTTTTATTTATCTCTCTAAAGTATATTTTTTTAATTTGTTTAGGTTGCGATACTAAAATACTTCGTTTACTAGGCTGTTCAACTGTTGTGTTTTAGTTTTTTTACTATTAAATGAATATTTTATTCAGATTATACTTTTTACTAACAGCCAACTAGTTTATTTAAATAAGAAGTTTTGTTTTCTTTTTAAATTTTTTGAAAGTTAAATTAATGTTGTTTGTTTTGTTTAACTTATTTACGTGCCTATTTTTAGGCTAAATAAAATAAAATATAATTTGATATTTTATATATTTGTGAATTTCATTCTTAAATAAATGTTGAATTCTTTTGAAATATAAAAAATCCTTACTTTTTTATTAAATAAACTTATTACATAGTTTAAATATATACAAATTTGGAAAATATCTCAAAAAAAGGAATGTAAAAAAAACCTTATTCCATAATCTGTATTTTTTAATTTTTTCGATCTTATTTGATAAGGAGATGTATTTCTTTTCAATCATAAAATTTACAAGTGTTTTCTTTAAAAATACAAAATAGAATTTCAGAATTCGGCAATTTCTTAAAATTATTGTTGAATTTCTTCCTTGTATTCTTCTTTGAACATTACAACTGTTACTTTTGTCTGCATTAGTAATTATTAGTGTCCAACCGAATACTCGTCTTTTGCTTCGGTATTCGTCATATTCGGCCGATTTTTTAACCTTCGGCTTCGGCCCGAAATAGCCGAATATTTGCCGAATGTTTTTGCTTTTCTTATAATGCAAAAAATATTTTATATTTTCTTTTGCATTTTTCGATATAAATTAGATATCGCCCAAAGGCGGCAACGCACTATGTTTAAAACTTTAAACGCATTTTCTATAAACCGCGTTTTCGAGCTTGCGACTTTTATAATTCAGTCAGTTTTAAACGAATCTTTTTTTTTTTTTTAAAAAATACGAGTTATTAATTTGTCAATGGACCATAATCTCATTGATAAATTTCATATTGGAATTTCTATCAACAAAATACTATCGAAAGTTTTCAGTAAAAATGACAAAAATTATTCCATAATCACATTCATACTCAACAGAAAAATATTTTCATTTTTGTTTCAGATGAATTTTTCGACCTGTGGGAAGGTCGCCAGCTCAGTTCGTGTTGGCTTGCTGCAGTATATTAAATATTATTGATTATAATCTGAAAATTGTATACAATCTTCTTCAAAGTACTGTTAATATACCCAAAAAGTTTAAAGTACCTATAATATTTACTTTTTCCAAAAAAGAGTAATGAAAATTGCATATTCTACCTTTAATGAATGCCGTTTTTTGCACTAAAATTATGATTTTATTATTTTTGTGACTTGAAAGAAATGTTGTTAGTAATCGGCTTCGGCTTCGGCCGATTGTTTCAATTTGGCCAAACATTCGGCTTCGGCCAAAAATCCACGTTCGGTCGGACACTAGTAATTATGATTTTGCCTTGGTGTTGTCTTATCACTTTTAAGTGCTTTTTAATATTTTAAGTATGAATAAGGATTAAGTCTGAATTTTTATTTTAAAAATAAAGAAGGAAAATAAGCAATTGTTTTTGCTAAAACGCAGAAATTAAGAGAAATAGTTAACAGTCCCTGCATTTAATACAGCCATTATTTTAAAATTTTGGCATTTTGGGATCCCGAAAAATCCCGTGATCCCAGGATCATGATTTTCAAATCCCGAAATCCCGAGATTTGCCAAAACCCTTTGGGATTGAAAGCCCTAGCATATACATATCACGTAAGGGTGATTAAAAAAAATCAACTTTTTCGCAAATGTATTGAGCTTGACCTTAAATGGGATGGTTATATCAAAATATAAAAAATTAAAATTAAATAGAAAAAATTTTTTAATTTTTAGATGGTGGTGCTACAAGCGGTTGCAATTCACGTATAATATTCTAAGTTTATTCGACAACTGTGAAAAAAATTTTAAGGCTAGGAATAAAGAGTTCTCTAAGAATATGTTCCCATTTAAAAAAACGTGTTTTTCCCATGGGAACCAAAGTTACCACCGATTCTCTTTTTTAACACTCTATTGGCTAAAAATAAATAAATCTAGTATCATCAATTTGAACACGTTTTTAAAAACTCTGATCTATTTTACGTATTCAGTCAAAAAAAAAAAAATACAAAATGAGTGAGATATGAATTTTTTAATTTTATGATTTTTTCATCAATTTTTTTCTAACTATAGAAGAGAACCATACACACCACTCTAAAATTAAAAATTAATTTTTATTTCATTTTCATATTTTGATAAAACCATCTCATTTCCTGTCGGGATCGGTGGGCTTGCAAATATTTTTTTAATCACCCTAATATAACGTACATAAATATTTTTTAAACCTGAAATATATTCCTGGATCCTCCCTGCTCATAAAGCTTAGTTTTGTTGAAAAACTGAAAAAGTAGCTACATTTCTAGGTATTTTTTTCAAATTTTAGAGGCCTTTAACTCCTTCACCAAATGCAAGTGCACTGAAATTTTGAGATTTGGATTAAGCAAGTAAAAATCCATATAATCCGAAAAAAATTAAAAATTATAGTTGCGTCTATTCTTGAAAGGTTTCAAAAAAATTCTAAGCCAGTATTTTTTGTTTAAAACTCTTAGGCATTATTGAATTAAAAATATGAAGGCATAAAAACAGTATTGCATTTTATAATAAATAGCGTTTTTAATACAATATATTTCAAGTTATTATGTAGTTAACATTTAATTTTTGAATTAAATTTTACT
The DNA here is from genome assembly GCA_963920525.1 of Dichetophora obliterata. Classification (NCBI taxonomy): domain Eukaryota; kingdom Metazoa; phylum Arthropoda; class Insecta; order Diptera; family Sciomyzidae; genus Dichetophora; species Dichetophora obliterata. The sequence goes on from OY986435.1 coordinate 136,098,288, forward strand.
TAGTAACAATATAACTACACAAATAATTACATTTCACATGCAATTATTTATTAAAGATATGATTTTTAGCCTTATTCTGGTGATGACAACTTTAAATTTTTTGAAAAGCTAGTCTTTTATGTGGTATTGTTTTGGTCCATGGAGTTGGAAACATCCAAAATGTTTTCGCAAATTATTTGTTGTGAATATTTTGTCTGATGTTGACAGTTTGGTCAAGTACTGAGCATTTGTTAACATTTTAAAATATAAATCTCTGCAATTATCAATAAATTGGCAAGTGTCAATTTCCAGAACAAGGCTTTCAATATCAAAAATAAAAAAAACAAGCGTAGCATAAACAATTTATTTTATTCAACTACCTGTTTTATAGCAACTAGCATTAATAATAAAATAATTAGCACTTAAGTTATATTTCAGTGTTTATATTTGTTATAATATTAAGTTTTAATAATTTTGGAGTGTAAATCTCTAATTCTCCAATAAATAAAAAATCCTAAGTCGGCAGCGAATTTTTCCTTTGCATAAGGACCAACAAATTGGGGAATTGGGAAAAAAATTGGTAAGAGAATCCCAAAAGTGAAGTGACAACACTGGCTGTCACAAGACCGTAGAGCGACGAAGTTTCAAAATGAAATTGAACTTTTTATTTACTATACGTTAACGAGTATCTTAAGGTTGTGAGATAAGATTATTTTTTTATCTATCTTTTTCTGAGCTTCGTTACGTGGTGCATAACCAGATAAACACAAAGCCCATACAACAGCAATTCACGTGAGATTTGCTATGACCACCTTGCGTTGCGTTACGCGAACATAATTGGACCATAATCTGTATTTGGACCAAACTGAATAGTAAAAATATTGAGATTACATCTACTTAAAATAACTTTAAAGGACTCTTTTTTATTGAAAACTTAAAACTAGGAAAATTAAAAGTCTTTATGTCAGCAAAGTGAGTTTGAATCGAAGTAATTTTAATTTGTAGACTTAAAATAATTTATTGTACTAGAAATTGCAATAATTTTTTAAAAGCGCCTCATTCGAAAGAGCGCAAGAATATAGTATTTCTGCATAAGGACAAGCAGAGCCAATTATTTTTAATATTCATTCTGCTGCGGTACTCAATGTAGCAAAGGGTACAGACCTGTAGTGGTCCGAGGGACAAGCGTATGACAGACATAATAAAAAATCGATTTGTTATCCTTTTGTTGTGTTCCTTATGGCATCGACCGGTTTTTGGTCTACGAGAAGTTTCGTGATAGTATAGCAATGAGAGTTTAAAAGCTAGGAGCTGCCATTACTTTGCATCTCTCTCTCTTTCTCTCTAGCTGTCTCTTCTCTTCACATACGAACTTATTAATAGGATGTGGGTGGACGGTCAAGTTATGTTGTGGAGAGCGAATCACTTGTCGTTAGTTGCCGTTATCGTTTATTGCAGCAGAGTAAAATGACGTGAAAAGATTTAGAGGTTTGTCGTTTGCATGTATGTTTTTGTGGAGTTTCCTTAATGTGATGAAGGAGGTTAAATATTGACTAATTTTAGCTCTGTTTTCATTCAGGCACTTGTTGAGCTCAAAAAGAATATTCTATATCTACTTGCTTAGTACATTTATTTAATTAACTGTTTTCTTTCATTTGATAAAGCTATTCTAATCACATTTAAATTCACTCAATATTTTACATCTTATCAAAACACATCTTATCGAACAGATTCAATTGGCTACACGGTTAAAAATTTTTGACTTAATTTTAGTACAGCGAAAATATTACTGTATTTCTTTAAAACTTGCAGTTTAAAATTTAAACTGTGTAAATATTAACTAATAATTAACTGCATTTTTATGTATAACGAAACGAAAGCTGAACGTAGTGCGAGAAACGGTAAGCAACACATTTTTCCACATTAAAAAATATTGTTGGTCGTTTCTCTCACGACGTTCAGCCTTCGTTTCATTTTACATAGAGATCAGGGTTGATATTTTCGGTACAATTGTACTCTTTTGGTACAATTTTATATTTTTCCTACTTTCCTACTAAGGATGTGCAACTGCCTGCAAAAGTCGACTTCGACTTTTTCTACCGTTGAAAATGTAAAAGTCGACTTTTTTAATAATATGCTTGTATCACTTTTGTAAGGCAAAGCAAATGATTGGTTGATTAGGCAAATGATTCAATATGAAAAATGTGTTTTATTGTCAAAAAATAAATTAAAACATGGTACTTCAGTAAATAAATAAAATACAAAAAAACAAAATATTGCAATTTTAGTTCTTATATAGGTAATCAGACTTTTTTCAGGGTAATCAGAAAAGGGAGAGTTAATTTTCAAGAGAAAGTTTTAGAACATTTTGGAAATTTTTAATGCAAATTTCTTCATCAACCCTCAATATTTATGAAAGTAAAAAAATGTGATGTCTATATCTGCTATCTTAAAAATGAAAACTCCCTTTTCCGATTACCCAGGAAAAATTATTCTTCATTGGGTTGAATATCAAGCCCTAACCGCCGAATTAACGTAAGAGTTATAAACCAAATTTTACAAGAGCAGCATTTTCTTTGTTTATTTTTTCATAAACATTACATGTAAATTTTATTTTTGTGTTAGATATAACTTAAGAACAGTTTAACGTAGAGATGTGAAATTTTTGGAGTTGACGTTGAGTATTTAAAAAATAATTTCGAAAAAGTAGCGCTTACGTTAATTCGGCGGTTAGGGCTCAATATATTTGTGCACAAGTGAATGCACGATTAAGGGAACCACATGTCTTCACCAACTGAACTTAGAAAAACCAACATGTTAAGATGTTCTGGCGAAAGCTTGTTTCGGCACAGGTGAGTGGGCATCCCTTCTATTTCATCAGTTGTAGAGTCAATGTTTGTTTTAACCACCTTATCCAAAAAAACATAATATGTCACCGTTATCGGATTCTTGATAATTAGATGTCGATGCCGCTATCACAACTTCTTTATTTGAAATTCTGGCTTTTCTCATCTAGGCATTCATAAGATCACCTAATTGGAGGGGGGAGGGTAATCTTTGCTGTAACTATTTACGTACTGCTGCTTACCAAGGTGAAAGATTGCTTGAGAATACTCACGGATATTTTGAAATGCCTGCTTTTAGAACCTAGGATCTAGAAGTGTTAAAGAAGCGTATGGTTTTACCAATTCAATATTGTAAATTTTTTTGTGATTTCAATGGCAAGCACTCGTTTTAAATTCTTGCCAATTTGACTTACGGTAGAAGTTTTTCTGTTTTCTATAAAAAAAAATTAATCGATTTGAGCGTAGTTTGAATTTTGTGAATATAAATTTGTGTTAACATTCCTATTCTGGCAAAGTAATAATTGTTACCCAGTATTCTTGATATTTCTATGTGTTTGTTGCAATGTTTGTTTTTCAAAACAAAATTTGAAGCTCAAACATAATAAATTTTGATAAAAATTGTCACTTGCTTATCAATAGTGACAATTTCATGAAAACATTTTGTTAAGCGTGTAACGTAATCAGATGATACGCAATTGCTTTGTCACATTTCCACTTACTGTCTTTTTTTTTTTAATTTTGCCGACCACTATTTTACATTTATCGAATCAAGAGATGTAGCTTTATTTGTTGTTAAACAGCAATTTTGTTTATTAGTTTAGAGGAGATAGTTCTCAAATTAGCGATAAGGTTTTTGTTTCGCATAAAATGAAAAAAGTCGAAAGTAAAACTCGAAGTAGAAGTCTTTTTTCATTATTAGAAAGTCAATTGCCAAAAGTAGAAAATTATAAAGCAAAAGTCGACTTTCGACTTATTTCGACTTCGACTTGCACATCCCTTTTTCCTACTATCGGTACATTTTTTTCACTCTAAAATAAACACAGAATTTGAATACTAAGTAAGCAAATGAAAAAATTTATCTCGTTTTGAATTTTGGTTCTCTGTAAAATACATATAAAATAATTTTAAAGAGTCAATTTTCTCCAATTTATGTATATAAAATTGCTTAAGGAGTTCTTTCAATTTCTCATTCGACAGCAAATGTTAAAATATATTTTATTTTCAAAATTTAATAAAAACCAATTACAGAAACAGACTGCAGATTGCAACAAGTTATATAATTTAATTTAAACAAACAATTTTTTAGAATCTAGTGAACTATATGCCACAATATTGATATCAGAAGTAAGATATCAAATTAAAAAATTTCTAAGATTTGACTGAAAGTGAAGAATTGCTTGACTCAAAGATTTTCGCATTTATTTCTGTCGTTACCTTAACATAGAAAGGCCCTGATTAACATTTAAAAAATGTTTTTTCGGCGCTGCATTGTGTAAGACTTCGGGTGGATTGGTGGTTACCCTAAAGGCATCTGCAAAGAACCTGATCTAAAAAAATTTTAGTGGCCATTCTATATTAAGGTAACGAAGGAAATTCGCACGTTTGTAGAAATTTTTATTTTTTAATTACAAAAAGACCTCTAAACTTTATGTTTATATGATTTTTTATAGATTTTATTGATCTCATTTTATGAATATTATAAAACCACTTGTGTTCCTTTTAGTTATTATAAAAAACTTTGTGATTAATAAAAAAATAAATAAAAATATTTGTAATTTTTTAAAAGGCTTATGAACTGAATTGTTAAAAACACATTCATTTTAATTTAAATAAAACTATGCAGGAATTATCTTTGACTGGGTTGGAATTTAGATACCCCCACAGTATTTTCTTACTCATGTTTTTATAGTTTGATGACGTTACTTTGAATAGATTACGGTTGTGGTGTTCATCCAATTTAGCGAAAACTCAAATGCGGAACACGTTTAAGATATGGAAGATCATGTGTTAAATATGCTATTAATACACCTATTTTTGTGGAACTTATAAAAGTTATGCTACTTTGATGACGTCACTTTGTATGGGAGATTGGTCGAGTTAAAAATTTATCAATTTTGCCAAATTCGAAACTCAAAGTGAATTTTAATATTCTTAGCATATGTTCATAATATTAATTTATTAAATTAAATTGTGTGGAATTTTTAGAGACTTTACCGTTACCATTTAGTTACTTTGCTTAGGAGGTAGGCGTGATTTTTATACTATTTTGACAAATCTGAAATATATGGTGAATATTTGAGACTAAAGTTCATATGCAAAATTTCAAGTCAAGAGATTTTTCCATTTTGTTAAAGTAACTTTGTATGGGAGGTTGTTGCGTTGTTTTTTTGGATTTTAAAAATTTCAATTATGTGGTGAATTTTTGCGGCCAAGTTAATGGGTAAATTTTTAACCATGATAGTAATTTTTGTGACATTTTTATATATTTTAAAGCTTTGCTTAAGTAACGTTGTATGGGAGGTAGGCGTTGTTTTTATCCGATTTTAACAAATTTTAAATATATGGTGAATATTTTACTTCAAAGCTCATTTGCACAATACCCAGTAACTGTAAGTTTCAGTTACTAAATTTCAATGGGATAGCTTTAAAATTTCTCAGGAGGTGATGCTGATCAAGGCTATCACCTTGTAAAGGTGCAGTAAACAAAATTTATTTCATACTTATTTTTTCATTTAGTACAATTTTTTCTAAATTTGTATACCAAAATGAAAAAGTCATTTATCAACCCTGATAGAGATACAGTAAAACTCTACGGTACTAAAATTTAAACCAAAATAAATATTACAGCTTCCCTTTTATCTTTTTGATTAAAATTTAAGTACAAATTAAATATTACAGCGTTCTTTTTAGCTTTTTGGTTTAAATTTAAGTACAATTCTGTATTTTAGTTGTTTTTAATACAATTTAGATTAAATTCTAGTGCATTTGGACACTCAAAAAAAATTTTCTTCTCTTAAATTAAGAATTTGTAGCTTAAATTCATACGCATGAGTTTTTCTACTTTATGGAGGGAATTCTTACATTATTTGACCTCGCGTCTTGATTTTGTTGCAACGTTATCAAAACAGATTCTTAGTTTTGAAGAAAAGTTTTTACTAAAATATAAGAGATAAAGGTATGATCAAAGTAAGACTTCCAAAAATTGTATAAAAGCAGAAATAATTTGAAGAAAAACTGTATTGATATCAGACCTGTGAAGTACCAATTATATACTTTTTTCAGTATCGTGTAAGTAAAAGTACCTAGGTACTTAAAAAAAGTACCAAGTGCATTTACTTTTATACTTATACTTGAAATTTTCAAGTACAAGTACTGTACTTTCAAGTATTTCTCAAGTACTTTGTTAAGTACGTGGTTATTTTGGCAACACAAAAATTTAAATTATTTTAAGTACACTGTTAAAAATCTTGTACCAAATTTTAGCTCCACTAAAAAATTACTGCATATTTTTAAACCTTGCGGTTTAAAATTTAAGTTTTGCAAATACTAACTCATAATTAAAACGTTTCTGTACTAAAATTTAAACCAAAGAAATATTACAGCGTTCTTTTTAGATTTTTGTTTTAAATTTGAGAACAATTCTATATTACTTTTTGTATTTAATGCAATTTATACTAAATTCTAGTACAGGGTTGCCAATATTCGAAGCGCCCAACTGGCAACACTGTAACTTTCCGCAGTGATGCCAAATCGACTAATGACATACCGCGTTTGAAGCGTCATTCCAAGCAAATGTTTACAATGGATCATGTGAATAAAAAATCAGCAAATGCTTTTACTGAATTTTTCTAGTAAAAAGTATGGATTTAGTGAATAAAAAAAGCTATATAGATATAGCTTAAAAAGCTTAAAGCTATATAGATATAGATATAAAAAAAGCTATATAGATATAGCTTTTTTTATTCACTAAATCCATACTTTTTACTAGAAAAATTCAGTAAAAGCATTTGCTGATTTTTATTCACATGACCCAATGGAACAGTACACACCACGCAAACGCTCTAAAATTGTTGAAATTTACATTCAACAAAACAAGTCAATAGTGAAAACTCAACTCAATGAGCGATGAAGCTCATTTTCAGTTGAACGGAACGGTAAACAAACAAAATTGCCGTATTTATGCCACTGAAAATCCACAAGAGATTCAAGAGGTACCTCTTCACGATGCAAAAGTCACTGTTTGGTGCGGCGTTTGTGCTAAAATGCTCATTGGGCCGTTCTTTTTCGAAGATGATAATGGCCACAGAGTTACTGTCAATCAGGAGCGTTATCGCGATATGATAAACAATTTTTTCATGCCAATCGTTCGTCGAAAGCGTATCAGGCACTACTGGTTTCAACAAGATGGCGCGCCACCACACACAAGCCGCACTACAATCGATTTTTTGAAGCAATTGTTCCCTGGCCGTTTGATGTCAAAAAATGGTGATTTCGATTGGCCGCCAAGATCACCAGATTTAACGCCTCCAGACTTCTTTTTGTGGAGTTTTTTGATATCAAAGGTTTACGTCAACAAGCCAAAGACCCTAGAAGAGCTGAAAACCAACATCCGTCAAGAAATAACCGCCATTCCCATCGAAATGTTGAAGAAAACCATGGAAAATGCTGCAAAACGGGCACAATATGTCGTAGAGGCCAATGGCGACCATTTACGAGATATCATATTCAAGAAATAATGTAAGCAAATCTACTTGAACCCAATTAAATGATATTCATAACGAACAGACAAAAAATTGTGGTTTCTTTGATTTATTTAAAAATAAAATGGGCGCTTCGAATATTGGCAACCCTGTACATTGGATATTTAATTTGAATTTGTAGAAGAGCAATGTTTTAAATACATCAATAATAAATTTTCAAATTTTGACATGTTGCAAGGTTAACCTCTTTTGAAGGACTTATCAATCAAGATGAACACACCTTTTACATCTTCCGCTCCAGTGAAGCGGGGTTTTCATTGGCTGGTCTTGTTTACAGTCCCAAAAGGCAATCTGTAACAGATTTTTCTTTTGAAAAAAAAATTGTTTTCCATATCACTTTAATCTCAGTAAAATCTTATAAACTTACAGAAAGACACGGATTTAACAAAATTTGTTTTCATTGCAATTCATCATCTGCTGCTTTTGACAGGAGCGAGGAAACATAATATTATCATTTTGAGAGAGAAGTGTCAAACTCACTAACACCTCTATTTCTTACACCATGGCGAGTCCAAGGCTTATTAATAAGGTTGTGGCACTTGAGAGAAATGCACTCTTTTTTCCGCCTTTGCTTGAACTGTCATTGTTCGTTTCTTTGTTCTATGCATACATTTTCTTGATTTCTTTTCATCCATTCTGACAGTTCGACCGAGCTGGCTCTCAAGTGCCACAACCTTATAAATGAGCCTTGGGCGAGTCCAAGATCTCGGATTCGTTAGCATGCTCGTTTACGAATCGTTCTTCGTTTGGTGTTTATTGGGAACTTATTGTACATACTCATTTTTATGATTGTGGTTGTAAAGCTTTTGCTTGAAAAGTTTCCACTTGAAGAAAAGATCGAGCTCAACAACGAAACGAAAGCAACAAACTTTCAGTTGCTGTCCAGACGTCATGCTAGTGGGTTGCGGTCGCTTGCTGTTCTATCTGGTGTTGTTTTTATGCGCAATCCTTATGAAATGAAAATAAAACTGAACAGACTGTCTTTGATTCCTTACTTGTTGGGACTTCAAACGGTGACTATCTTTGGTGATAATTGCTTTATGAAGATGCTTGACAAAAATTAGGAAACGGAATTTTTATTTGCGGAAAATTTCTTTGGTGAGGCTGAATGCCTAGTATGTCACCACAAAGAAAAACGTATTAGGTGATATTATGTTGAAAAACATTATAATTCTTGTCATAAAGAATATGCTTTGACAAAAAGAGAAGAAAGAAACGCATTAATCTTACAATCAAAACTTGTTTTTTTTTAAATTTTTTTGTAAAAACACGTTGTTTAAAAATTACGAAATTCTCTTATTTTCTTGAATTAAATAAATTTTTCGTATTAATTTTAGAAAGACAGAAAGCAAAAAACTATATTTTGAATTTTATTATATTGGAATGAATGAACTATTTTGAATATTCATTTTTTATAATTTCAAAAATTACGAAAATTTTTTTTTTCTTGAATTGAACCAAATTGTAACGTATCATTTTTGGTGACTTCTATCTAAGAGCTGAACTTTTGATAACACCTTGTATAATGCGCCTAATAAACTATTGGAAAATCAACATAAGACAACTGTTGGTTTAATTTTTCTTTGTTTTTCCAATCATTAATGTCGTTTAACAATAACGTGCGTAGCCACGGAAATGACCATATGCTCAAAAAAAATTATTTTTCAGTAAAAGGCAATTTTGACTTGTATTTTTTGATTAAAAACAAAAGAGTTAAAACCTTATTGTATTCAGTTTGTATCTCTTTTTTGTTAAGTGCCTAATTTACATAAAACAAGTATCTTAAGAAGCGAGCAACCACAACCCACCTGCTTGAAGTCTGAAAAGCTACTGAAAGATTTTTCATTTTCGTGTCAGTGAATGCGTGTGAAAGCTCTCCGCCATGGGCGCCTTTTTGGACACCCTTGGTCTATAAGCTTTTCAAAGCAGGTAGACTAGCAGCAACAGAAGAAATTATAAATCCAAAATAGCTGTCTAGTTTACTAGTGGTTTGTTCTGTAAAGAATTTAGTTGTAGCATTCTGTTTTATGCAAAAACAGTTCACTTTATCTTTAATGAAATATTTCCCAATATATAAAAACCAAATACGTACTTTCTACAATACTTTCTGCAATACAAGGTGGAGAAAAATTTTATGTTTCCATTATAAAGGTTATTTATACGAAACTCTTTAAACTTTGAAGGACCTTCGATATTTTAATACTCGTATAGCATTCAAATGGTAAATTAAACACTTACATACACAGTTGGTATACAAAACAAATGAATTTAAGTACTTAATTCATGAAAGCGATATATTTGTGAGATGAATAGTACTCATTTGCAGGAAATGTGAATGCACAAATGTGAGTAAAACTGATATACAACACGATGATGACAATGAATTGAAAACTAATTTAATTGAATTCCATTGCATTGCAATTAAACTTCAACAACAATGGCATTAAATTAACTTAGTAGTCCACATATGACGACGCATCGGACGCGCACCAGTGTCATCAACGTTCTGACATTGTATTTAATTAAATTGTCATATAATTGTATTCGCACACGCTCTACTTCAATCTAGCCAACACAGGCCCCGCAAGTAGATGCTCGCTGAATGTTGCCACCGCAAATGTTCTGTTTACCGTAAATTTCCAAGTAATAAAAAAACTGATTTTAGCAGTGTTGCCAAGTTAGAGGATTTCCCCCTAGATTTACGGGGTTTTTAACTGTTTTGATAGATTTTAGGGGTTTTTTTAGGGAGATTTAATGTTTTTGTGGGTTTTCTAGGGGTATTTTAAATGTACCCCATGGAAATAAAGTGTCCTTACTTTTCATTTCTTAAAACTTAATTTTAAGGCTAATTTCAAAATGGACAGTTGAAAACTACGAATCAACTTTCTGCACTTGTTAAAGACGTCCGTCACTAAATACATAAGCACTTCCTACACAATTAGTAACGTAGTGAAATATAAAAATCAACTTGCTCAGTACCTTTCATAATAATAGTTCGAATAATAGTTGAATATCTTAATCTTTAGTTTTTTGTTTATAAAACTTCTTCGCGATATTTTTTAATGTTAATATATTAATGTTCAAGCTACAAATATGTATAGTTTTATTCGTTGCAATAATAGTTCTAATAATAGTTTAATATGTGTAGTTTTAAGATTTTTAATTTGTTTGATGCTTTGAAACGCTTTGACGCATTACTATTTCATGTTTTAATAACAGTGTTTAATGGCTAGTGTTCTATGAAATTATTTTAATTATTATTTTATAAATTTTGTATACTTTTTATATTCATGAAGCTAGTGCTCAATAAAGATCTCGGTCTTGTTTTGGTAGTTAGGCTATATTAATTAATAAATAAATAAAAAATAAATAAATTAATCCAAAAAACATGTAATTCGATGCAGCGACGAAGCAGAAGTTAGCAACAAAAAAAAATACAGGGTTAAAAAAAAATATAAGCGATATTACAGATACAGCTGTTCATTTCAAAGAGGTTTGCAAAGATGTAAATCAAACGATGTAATAGTGGAATCATTTATCTTAGATAGACATTAAATTTAGTTTGTGGTGGTTGAAAGTCCTTTCTCAATGTTAAATCCTGTAAAAGATAAATTAAGAAATAAAATGTCTGTAAAAATTTCTAACGCAATCCTTCGCTTCGATATGGGATGCCAAATGAACGAATCGATTTTTTACTAACAAAAAGAATGTTAAAAATGTTTAATTCTGGAAGAATACCAATATCCTTTAAAAAAATGTAATAATTATATTAGATTTAATGATCTCATTAAATGTTCCTATTTTATGTATGGTTTCAGTTTTAATAAGACAACATGAAATAAATGCATATAATTTGATTTCTTGATTGTTTGCTTTGTTTTGCATACAGTTTTTGTAATAGGTGTTCCCGTACTCGATTCAAGTAGCTTGAAGTTGCTTGAAAGCTTTATTTTGAAGTTCGAGAGAGAGGAATACCATGCAAAATGATACTTTCTAATCTATTACAATTAATTGAAGTTCGTAAGGGAACATACCTAATGTATCTACAATGTTTTTACTATACTCGTTTTTAATAAAGAACTTGAAGTTCTAACTCCATAAATTTAAAAAAGTTATTTTCAAATTTATTTTTGTATGTTGTGGTCTTGTAGTGGCCGAATTTAGGTTAGGTTAGGTAAATAGGGTTGTGCACCGTTACCCGCGCTTTAGCGGGGGCCTATAGGTCCATTGCGAATTCCTTTTTTTATTTACATCGTAGTATTATAATAACCACAATAATTTAGATTATTCTTAAAACCAGCCAGTGCTTTTTATGAACCTCCAGATGTTTAGCATTGGTGTGTTCGCTAAATCTTCCAGGTCTTTGAAAAATCTGTTCCCCATAAATCGGAGTCGACGATTCTGAAGACTTGGACATTCGCATAGAAGGTGAGTTATTGTTTCTGTTTCTTCCGGATCCTTGCAGCTCCGACAAAAGGCTGGGGCTGTTATGTTCATTCTATTGGTCATAACCCCAATATGGCAATGACCTGTTAGAACTCCCACAAGAATCCGGATTTCTCGTTTGGCCAAAAGCAGAAGGCTTTCGGTTTTCTTCTCATTTAACTCCGGCCAGAGCCTATGAGATATGTTGCAGTCATCTCTGGAGAGCCAGTGTTAGCATAATCTCTAGCTTTTAGGTCTATACTTCTTTTGACGACGCCTCTTAGAATGTAAACATCTATATTAGCTCTGTTTGTACTTGCGGTTACTCCACGCTTAACCAGTTCATCCGTTGCGTCATTCCCTTCGATATTGCTATGTCCGGGAATCCAGCAGAGAGTGGCGTTGTGGGTATTGCAGATACTGTTCAGTGCCAGTTTACAGTTTTGTACCGTTCGAGCCTTCGTCGTTTTACTATTCAGCGCTTTGATGGCCGGTTGGCTATCCACAAAAATAACTACCCTTGTGGGGGTAAGATTTTCCTATGAATGGACTGTGCAGATTTTTCAATACCGTACATTTCTGCTTGAAAAACGCTACAGTAGTCGAGGAGTTTGTAAGACTCTTTGATTTGTAGCGTTTTGTAATATACATCTGATTCAGTTCCGTTTTCCATTTTGGAACCATCAGTATATAATTGAAGATTTCCATTGAATTCTATGGCCGTTTCTTCCCATTCTTGTCTGTTGGGGATGGATGTGGTGTATTCTGTGCCGAATCTCATACTGGTAATGATAAAGTCGGTTGCTCTTTTTGATTCTTCGGTTCCAAAGATATTCAGAATAGATGTATGTCCGAAAGTGTTGTTTCTCCACGCTTGTGATTCGTTGAGGCAAATTGCTCTTTTGGTCGCCGAGCACTTAAGAACCTCTTCTATGGGGAGAAGATTAAGCATCATTTCTAGACCCGCCTGTTGCGTTGATCTCATGGCTCCAATTATTCCTATGCATGCTAACCTTTGAACTCCTGTTAGGAAGCTAAGGTAGCTCTTTTTGTGCGCTATCGTCCACCATACAAGAGAGTCGTAGGTAAGAATAGGTCTCACGATTGCTGTATACATCCAGTGGGTTATGTGCGGTCGCAGGCCCCATTTCCTGCCAAAGACTCTCTGACATGCGTAAAGAGCGCATAGTGCTTTTTTAATTCTTTCTTCTGTGTTGCGTTTCCAGCTCAGTTTGTTGTCAAGGATAATTCCAAGGTATTTAGCTTCCGAGGAAGGCTTTAGAGTTACTGCGTTCCGTTTCGGTAATGTGAAATTTTCTATTCTCCTTCTTCTTGTGAACAGAACGAGTTCAGTCTTTGCTGGCCTTACACTCAGTCCATTCGATTCTGCCCACCATGATAGCTCATTCAATGTGCCAGTCATTAGTTCACTAACTGTTTGCAGGTATTTCCCGCATATTTGGATGGCGACGTCATCTGCATAGGCTTCCATTTTTGTTCCACCAGTTTTGAGTGTTGTGAGAATTTCGTCAACCACAATCAGCCACAGCGAGGGGTTATGACTCCTCCCTGTGGTGTGCCTCTTGTGAACTCTTTCATCACCACACTCATTCCCATTTGTGAGCTTATACGTCTGCTGTTGAGCATTTTATAAATCCACTGGGTTATTTTACTGTTGACTGTCCTTTGTCTACTAGAGCATTTTTTATGGCATCTGTATTCATATTGTTGAATGCGCCTTCGATGTCCAAAAAAGTAGCCAAAGTTTATTCTTTGTGATGATGGGTTCCTTCTATGACTGAAACCACATCATGCAGTGCCGTTTCTGATTCCACTGATTCCGTCACTGATTTACCTTTAAGGTAGGCGTGTTGCACACTGCAAAGATTGGTATCGTTCAAGGATTCTCTTATATAGAGATATATTATTCTCTCTAGCGTTTTCATCATGAACGATGAGAGACGAATAGGCCTGTTATCCTTTGGCGCTGAGTGTATCGGTTTCCCAGCTTTAGGAATGAAAACAACTCTCACTTCTCTCCAAATTTTTGAAACATATCCTGCCTTGAGACAACCGGTGAAGATTGCTATAAGCCAGGGAATGATTCTGGGAAGGTCATATTGCATCATGGCCGGCAGAGTTCCATCAGGCCCTGCAGATTTGGAGGGCTTGAGGGACTCAATCGACTATTCTACATTTAACCCTGTAATAATGTTGGAGAGTTCCTGTAAGGGTTCTGGTATTGTCATTTCTAGGTTGCTGTTAGCTCCGTTTTGCTCCGGTTCTTAACATTCTGGGAAATAAGTTTCCATGAGTAGCAAAAACGTTTCTTGACTGGATTCTGCCCAGGATCCGTCAGATTTTTTAATGTATCCCGGGACCGATGGGTCTTTGGATAGCGTCTTTCGAAGTCTGGCGGCTTCACTGGTATCCTCAATGGACTCGCAGAAATTTGTCCAAGATGTTCGCTAGCTATTCTTTCTTCCCTTGTATAGGCGTTTAACATGGATCGGTATGTTGTCCAGTCTTGCTCAAGCCTACTTAACATTGCCTTCCGATTAAGTTTTCTGACCTCTGATCGCCTCTTTTTAAGTTCACTGGTCCACCAACTCGCAGTGGTAGCTTTGCGACCTCGAGACGTTGGGCAGAACCTCTTGAAAGCCTGTTTCAGTGGATGCGTCGTTTGGGAGATATTCTGTGTCTAGGTCTGCAATATTTCTGCTTATCCAGACTGAATACCTATTCCAGTTTGTTTTTAATTGGTTCCTTAATCGTTTCCTTATGTGAGGATCGTAGTTGATGGTTAAGAGGATCCTAAGGTGGTCAGAAAATGACTCCTTTTGTGAAACCTCCCAGTTATCGACTAAAGCCTGTTCTGAATTGCTCGCTAAAGTAAGATCAATAATATCTTCCCTAACCCTATTCTGAAAAGTTGGCCTGTTGCCATTATTACATAGAATAAGGTCTGTGGTAATGATAAATTCGAAAAAAAACTCACCTCTTTTGTTGATGTTCGTGCTGCCCCATTGCGAGTGATGGGCGTTTGCAAACTGTTTGCACTGATGGGTTTGCCTCTTCATAGGGCATGTACGCGGAACAGAGGATCGGTTTTGCTATTCTGGTTTCCACGCTGGTTGCCACTATATCTCAGCAAGTATTCAGCTCCTTATCTTACCTTCCTTTGTAGAGTGAAACAGGTTGTACTGTTTCGACCCCAGGCCTTGGGTCTTGTTGTTGTAGATCCAGGGTTCCTGGATGAGGGCCACATCAACATTCTCCTCGGACATACACAGCATCAAGTCATCGGTTGCTGCTTTACAGTAAAGCAAGTTAGTTTGCACCACTTGCAGCTTCCTTCTTCTCTCAGCTATTGCTGATGCAGCCTCTTCACCTTCATAGTTCCGAGGCCAAATTTAAGTATGTCCGACGGCTCCATTAGCCAGTCTGTGGAGGCAGCGTCTACAGAAAAGAGAAGAATTTTCCCTTCGCTGCCGTGACTTTTCTGCGATCTAACCAGCTTCCACTCTTGAATTTTGGCGTCTTTATTCTGCGCCACCAATAGTTTATGTATGGATACATCCTTATGCGAAGCAGGTGTGGTCGCAGAGTGGTCGGGTCTGCGTCCTTCATTTTCAGCAGATATTTTTTAGCAGTCCTGTAGAACCTACGTTGCTTCGCTTTTTTCGAAGCAGAACTACTGTGGGTTGCTGCACCACCCGCCCCAATGACTGTCGCGTCGGAGTCGGAGTTGAGAAGCTCGTCTTCGGTCTCTGAACCGGGAATATTGTGAAGGACTTGAAAAAAGCTAGATTGTTTAGTGTCCCTACGGGCTGTGGCAATGCTAGCTTCCTTTCGTGCCACTTCCTATACTCAACCTGTCCAGGATCCTCAGAGTCGCTGAGTCCAGGTCCCCTCCCGCGTCGGTGTTGTACTGTCTGGTCAGAGTAGGTCGCCCTATGCTAGACCTGCCAGTATCCGTCACCGATGCCGTCTCTACAGTTGTTGCAGTTGTAGTTGTAGTCGTCTGCGTCTGTTCATCCTTGTTATTGTTAATGTTGTTGTTATTGTTTTTGTTCATTTTTGTTCCCACGAGTAGCAAGGGAAATTACGTCACCCATGCCAGAGCCCCGCTTACCATGGAAAGGCCACAAATACTCACTGAGGCGGCCAGGTATCAGTGAGGTCGCCGTTCCAATACAGCCGGTATTACCCCCTGGAGATACAAACCATCCAATAGGCACGGTGCAACATGACATCATAGCCCACTGTGTCATTGCAACTTAAGCCTCTACACCAACGACAAGGTTTCTATCCTTCGCAGAGGAGTGGCCGAAT
The DNA here is from genome assembly GCA_963920525.1 of Dichetophora obliterata. Lineage (NCBI taxonomy): Eukaryota > Metazoa > Arthropoda > Insecta > Diptera > Sciomyzidae > Dichetophora > Dichetophora obliterata. The sequence goes on from OY986435.1 coordinate 136,114,633, forward strand.
TTAGTTTGATTCTAGCTGGACATTTTCCTTGTAGCAATATTTTGGTTGCTACTTTGGATACACAAGCATAATTTTTAATAGATAGACGAAATTCTGATGATTCGGCTAATGAAATAATTATTGCTTTGTCAGGACTTGAAAAAATGTTTGTTCAATCACGGAACAAAGTAATACATTTTAAAAATGTTTCCTCTGATTTATTTGGAATATAAAAGAAAATACATACAAATAAAACTAAATTGATTTCAAAGTATTTGCGCTGTAGTCTGGTTCTCTGGCCTTATTTTCAAGGTTTATTTTGGCAATTTTTATTTATAATAAAATAAAATACAATTATTTAAATGTATTTCATGTTATATTACAATATTTTTTAAAATTATTTTACGTCCAAAGTGGATATCTAAAAGAAAGTTGTGTTACTGGCACGGGTAATTACGGCACTTAAAGTCATTTGAAGCAAAATTAATATATTATTGTTCTGCGGGTTGTCATTCTGGAATGACTGTTCCGTTCAGTTCCCGAAAATCCCGGGATCGATAAAACTCAAAAAATTGACATCCCTACACCCAGGGGCGTACCGAGGCCATTTTGATTGGGGGTGTCAATGTATTGCGGCCGACTGGATACCCCTTAAGACTCGATTTTTTTTAAATACATTACAGTTGAATTATATAAAGTTACTCATCCGTTCGATCAATATAAATAAATCTTAAGTGGTCTTTTTCATTTGAACTGCTAAGAAAAACACTTTGTAATTATTTTTACTAAAAACTTTTTTTAATGATAAAAAAAACCTTGTGTTCATCAAAATACATATAATTAAGTATGTTTTGGATTTTTTTTTTGTTTGGCCTTTTATCTACTCTCTTTAGCTTTTCGCAATTTGGACATAATTTTTTGAATCCAAAAAGGTGGCAACGATATTTCAGCTTTAACAACAGGTAACTGCAAATTTTTTTAGTTCATTTAAACGATAATACTTGAAACTATAAGATTACGTATAATCAGCCAACTAAACCTTACGCCTGTTTTTGGCGCCATTTTCAAAACAAAAATTTAAAAATTACCCTATTTTTTACTTTTCTAACGATCTAAAAATTCAAGTTTTAGGTTTTAATAGATGATTGTAGGTAATAGCCCACTGAATTTGGAACTCGTTACCTCTAAGAATTAAAATTATTCAAAACAAACACAACTTTAAGCATGAAATTTTCGAATACTTTTCCTAATACTACTACTTATCTATCTAAAGTTACTATTTCTTCATCTAATAGAATAAAAATAATTTTAGTTTTTTCTTTTTTATCTAATAATCTAATGATTTTTTTTTTGTTTATTCATGATTTGTTGTTATTTATGACTAGCTGTGGATATAATATTTATTATTATTTATTATTTTTTGTTAAATCACTAAATGTTAGTTTTAAGTTATATTTATTTTTCTGTTTTTTATAACTAGTTGTTATTCTGAACTGCTAAATGCATTCAAAAGACTCTGTCTTATATGTAAACATTACTATTGGGGCATTTCATGTGAAGCGGACAACAACAAAAAAAAATTTGTATTCTAAAATTCGTAGCTTGTTGGTGCATTTCACGAATTACCTTTTGTGCGGTATCCGGATGGATCGCTTGCTTAAACGACCCCACTGCTGGGCGGCTCGGATGAGTTCTTTTGTGCATGCGTTGGTATTGTTGGTGAAAATGTGTTGGCCAATCGTGGGCGTTATTGGATCGCGGTGAAATTCGTCCTCGTCAATGTTTATGTTGTTGTTGCTCCTCGCGCCTCCATACAGGTACGTAAAACAAAATAAATATACAACTTATATAAATTGCAATAAGTGAAAAAATAGCAGATATGTATTTTATCACAAATTAATTAAACGAAGATTGTGTGCTGCAAAATTTATCTTAAGATTTTACATCGTCACAACCTATTATAGATCATTGTTATAGCTTAAGTACGCTTAAACAGGTTAGCACATATTAATATTGCAGAATTTTAATAAGCTTTTACGCAAACCAACCGACCTAAGCAAGCGTCTGGTACCACGATCAGTGCGACACGTATAAACATAAATTCATTTATCTCTTAAAGTAATGTAGATCCCACTCTGAAATTTTTATTGTGTTATTTATATACTTCAACAAATATTTTAAAATTAAAAAAAAAATAAACCGACTAAATTAATAAAATTATAATTTTTAATCTTAACTTCCGGTCTTCTAAGAGAAAAAAAATGCAAGTTTCAAATTGGATTTCACAATAAAAAAGAACCGTTAAATTTCAATATAAATCACTATGTTAAATAATTTTTAATTATTTTTTTTTCGAAAAAGTGCTTCAAAAAAATTCGTTTTTCATATTTTCCAATTCTGTTAAAGCCCATAACTTAACAACCAGGCCTCATAAAAAATTTTTTGTATTATTACAATCATACTTTCCAGAAGTACACTTGGGCGGAATGTGAACGAATTTCAGAATACAAATTTTTTTTTTGTCCGCTTCACATGAAATGCCCCTATTTCTAAATAAATAATCTTAGAGATTCTACAATAATAAATATAATGCAAAACAGTTTCAGCTCAAACGGCGTTTTTCATTAATTTTTGGTACCGTTTTAAGAAATCCTGAAATTTTTAACCCACGTATAGTACAGCGGCGGATCTGGAAAAAATCTTGGGGGGGGTAAATTACCAAAGTCACACATTTTCGATTTGAGAAAATGTTGTCTTTTTACAAATAAAAAAATTGTACTTTTTTGAATTGAAATTATCGAATTGTGTAAGAAGCAATTTTCCCAGTCACAATCACGCACATTTCCGTATTTATTTATATTTCCCTTTTTCTGGAATATCTTAGCGAACAGTAAATAAAAACTCTAAATTTGACTAATTTTGGAATTAAGGTTGATTTATTAAAATTTTTCACATTTATTCCATTATAAAACATTGCACAATTATATTTTCAAATATGTGCAATGAAAAAACATAGTACTTTTCAATAAAAAAAATAAAGGAATTTGAAACTTATTGTTCTGACGTTACGACTATGATATGGTACACTTTGAAAAATAAATGAACAATACAAAATGTATACTGATTATTAGATAGTCATTAGATAGAGACAAAATTATATGACAAAATCATCGCAGCGCTTCTTTTTTGCGGCAAAGTTATCAATAACTTCGTTAATATTTATTTTAATGTCTCTATGAATATGCAATAATGCGAGTCCATTCAATCGTTCTTGTTGCATAGTTGAACGTAACCATGTTTTTAATCGTCGCAGTGTAGAAAAACTTCGCTCAGCTGTTGCTACACTGATAGGAAGCGTGGCAAAGATAGCAAACGTTTTAGAAATTAGTGGAAAAATGTCATTGTCACAAAGAGTAAAAACGGTGTTGATATCATTAACCTTAGTTTCGCTCTCCCATTTACACTGCCAAATTTGAAGTTCATGAAATAATTGAATTGGAATTACCGTCACAAAATGGAATTATTATCTTAGAAATGTTAACACTCAAATTGTTTAGCTTTTCATTGTTGTGTTTATCAATTATGTTTGGCAGGATTTCGTTTACATATAGTTTTTGGAAAAATTTTTCGCTGAAACGAGCCGCCATATCAGCAATGATATCATCTAGTAATGGTATAAATATGGAAATTCGAAAGTAGTCTTCTGGTGTTGAAACGCTGACATTACAACGATGACCCTGTCTTCCAGCAATACGAGGTATATTAATTGATATACCTAAACTCAAGTATACATATTTTTTTCAGGTGATTACAGATCATGTTATTTTGCAAAATGGTCCTACTCTTCTCGCATCGCTTCATAAAAACGCCACGTACACACAAATGACGTCACAAAACAAAAAAAAAACAAAATTTTTTTAAAGTACTATAATAATTGAAGCGCTCTCGCGAATAACGTTGTAAACGACAAAATTGTAATTGTTCACTTGTATTTATTTTACAAGCACTTTTATTCATTTTTATTAACTTTTTTTAGTATGCGATAAAAATACCCCAAACTGCTCAACTGCTTATTCAGTTCTGTTTATATATAATATAAGTGAGTGATTCTCACAGTTATTCGCAAAAAAAAAAAATGTCGTCTACAACGTTATTCACGATTATGCTTCAATTGTTGAAATCAATAAAAAAACTTTATATCAATAACCTCTGACCATTTTTTTTGTAGTATTCTTTCAAAAAACGCCTTTAGAATCGCTTATGTATACATAAAAGTACTCTTAAGTTGTGGGTACAATTATTTACTTCAAATAAAATATTAAAAAGTAAAGTATTTAAAAGTTCTTGGGGGGGTAATTACCCCTTTATCCCCCCCTTGTATCCGCGCCTGGTATAGTAGCACTTTTTAATTTTTTGATCTTTTTCAAGTGAAGAAGATCCCTTAAAGGCAGTTTTCATAGCGTTCCCTTTATAAAAAAAAAATAAAATAAAAGTATTTCAACATTATCGAATCAGCATTTAAATATTTATTTTCGTTTTTGTTTTAAAAATTCATAGTCTTCATGTGTTAAAAAATAAACAGGGCTTTCAATTTCTTTAACATATTTTCTTTTAAGTTCTTAAATTAATTAAAAAAATAGTGCTTTTAATAAAAAATACAAAACTTAATTTTTAAGTATAACATTTAAATATTAATTCTTCTTTTTTTAAGGTAGCGCAATATTATCTAAGTTAATGAGATCAACTATACCCTTTTCCGATGAAAGTATTAATAAGTCATTAATACGTGAGTCGCTTTGCGTGGTTCTTAAATAATTTTTAACTAATTTTAATTTGCTGAAAATTCTCTCATTTCCTGCAAAATAAATAGGCGCTGTGCACAGCAAACGCAACATTTTGTTAACTGCAGGAAGGGATTTTTTATTGCATTCTGAAACAATAGCTGTACCCGATAGAGTTTCTACGCCTTCCCATAGATCACATCGTAGAATACTTCAAATTCCGCTTTCAATTGAAGTGAATCCAACAAACAATTTTTTGGTAACAATTTTATTGATCCTAGAGTTCGCTTTTGGTCAAGTTAGTAGAAAATAGAATTGGATTGAAGAGTTCATATGTTCAGAGGCTTAAATTATCTCACATCAGTGAGATTATCTTATCCAATACAAGTTTTGTTATCATCCAAACGTTTCGGCGCAAGACGACGGCGATGGCGAATTGAGAATTCCTTTTCAGCATCACCATTAAAAGATTTTCACAATGCAACAGCACAACTAATTAGGTTATCCGTACTTTCAGAGTCCCAATTTATTTTTTTCTAATGTTTTAAGGGCAAAAGAAATAAATTTCATAGCATCTAAAATATTCAGTTCAACAGTTCACATTTTTCATAAAACAAGACTTATAATAAAGTCCACAGAAATGAGTTGGTTTGTTTGATAGCGAATACGCAGCATTTCGAGACCACTTGTCAATTTTCTTAGAGCTTTGGGAAATTTCGTTTAGAACATCAACAATGACATAAGGCGATGCTTTTATAATAAATGCATTTTGAATGCAGATTTAAAAATGGTGGTCTATTTGCCATCATCTCGAGTTTAAAAGTTAAAACGGACCTTTTTCCAATAGTTTCACTAAATTCTTTAAATTCATTATTTATTTATTAATTATAATTGTATTTAAATTAAAATGTTAAGTCTATGAAATTAAAGATTTTACATCGGAGTTCTTGAGCTAAGAAAAGTTCTTTAAATATGTTGGCCGATTTCGATCATTAAATTTTTTATTACAAATGTTGGGTATTTCTGGAAAAAATTTCAATCTCAGAAAGTGCAACAAAAATGTATTAATTAGGTTTTAAAAAGGGGAATATGTGTGGCGACTGAGTAAACCTTTGCTCGTTTGGGCTTGTTTTATTCCACTTATTTTTTCAACTTTTTGATAAGGCATTTGTATCAGGGACTTTTTTCAGGTTCAGGTGTTTAAAAATCTATCAAGCTGATTGAGCTGAAATTTTAATACCTCATTCTACAGCCAATGGCTCTAGCAGATAGTAGAATTGGTAATTTTTAATATTTTTCTTTTTTTGTACCCCGATGTAAAACAAACCCTGATATTTGTAAATGTCTGCTTAGAAGTTCGCCATTTTTTAACTTTTTAGTAATAATGTTTAAATCTACTACATGCCAGAATGACAACCCGCAGAACAATAATATATTTATTTTGCTTCACATGACTCTAAGTGCCGTAATCACCCGTGCCAGCAACACAACATTCTTTTAGGTATCCACTTTGGACGTAAAGTAATTTTAAAAAATATTGTAAAATAACATGAAATACATTTAAATAATTGTATTTTATTTTATTATAAATAAAAATTGCCAAAATAAACCTTGAAAATAAGGCCGGAGAACCAGACTACAGCGCAAATATTTTGAAATGAATTTAGTTTATTTGCATGTATTTTCTTTTATATTTCAAATAAATCAGAGGAAACATTTTTACAATGCATTACTTTGTTCCGTTAATGAATAAACATTTTTTCAAGTCCTGACAAAGCAATAATTATTTCATTACAGCTAATGAAATATATAAAAATCTTTCTCTGCAGCAGCAACCAAATTATAGCTACAACAAAATCTCAACAAAAATGTCCAGCTGGAAACAAAATAAATTCGCCAACCATGTACATGCAAATAAGAAGCTCTTCAGATATTGAAATAGGAAGAAACAGGCAAGTATATTAAAAAGTACAGATCTTTTTGCTCCCTTGTACACACAGCCAAAATGATCAAAAATACAGAAAACAATATGTAAGCAAACTCGCACTTTTGAAGGGGAATAAAATAAATGTCCCATCAAAATATCCTGTTCTGTCGATGGATGGCTAATATCAGCGAGAAAAACTAACGAGCGACGAGTGAACCTCTTATAATATATACTCGTTGTTTACTCTTCTTGCATTTAAAAAAAATCCGTTATTATTATTACATCAACTTTGCGGCGTACCTCGAAAATTATAGATTTTTTCAGTCGTTGATTACTAAAAATAACGGTAAATGAAAACTTTTTCGAAAATATTTTGTACGGATAGTATGTTGAAAAAATTCCCGTTATTATGACATCAAAATCATTGCAAAAAACTATTGATTTTCTCAATATAACGCATTTTCTTAAGCCTCAAAATGAGATAAACAATTGATATTTTAAGTTTTAACATTGCAAGCAAACATCTCCGTCATTTTCAAATAGATTTTCATCAAATTTTCTTTGTCTGAAAGTTCAATTAAGTGAATTGGGAAAATGAGGAAAGGTTTTCCGTCACCTTACCAATGCAATGTCTTATATTGTTTTCAAAAAACCTCTGAAATATCCAATTTGTTCTATAAAATAGGCCAAAAGTTGTTTTTGCTGTTCCTTTTTTTAAAATTTTCTTTTTCCCTACTCTTTCATATGACATATCATTTGTCTGCAAAAATTACTTAATTTGGACACATAAATCGTTTCTACCATTAAAAATCATGGGCCATCTATCCCCCTATGATTGTTTCGATGAAAATTCATATGATTAAAATGTTTTTTTTACTATTTATTTTACAATGTTCTACAGCTTAAAAATTAACTTCTGGGGCCTTTTACCTGAAGCGGGCCACGAAAATAATGTCAGATTCTGGATTTTGTTCATATTTGGACTAATTGTACTTCTATATGGCCTGAATAAATGAACATAATTTTTTTTATCAAGCCTAATTGTCAGTTTATAAGCCTTTAAAAAATTAAAGAAATTTTAGGAACGGATTTGTTAAAAGCTATTACTGCTATTACTCAAAAGCATAAAAAATAAGGCAAGTAGTGTTTTTTGAGGAAATTATATGTTCTTTTTGACAATTATAAAAAATTTTAAATTAAATTTTTTTTTCAGTGTAGGAAATCGGAAGTAACACTTCAAATCGAGTTTCACTTAATTTCGGTATTTTTTATTTTTATCTCAAAATGTAGCTAGTAGTCCATAAATAATACGTGGAAAGTTTTAGAATGGGATCTACATTCGTTTAGGAGATACATCAACTATAGTGCAAAGGTACCACACTTAGCGAACAGTAAAAAATAAACAAAAAATTAAATAGTAGTCGAAAAGGAACGATTTCATTTTAAAATTTTACAACTTTGCTATAACTTGTTCGTTTAACAACCAATCCCATCGGTTATTTGTATAAAAGAATGATACTTTTTAGTGCCTGGAATAGTCACTGCACAATCAAGGAGGAAAACATTTGTGTATTGTACTAAGATTAGTAGAGCACTCAAAACGAAATTAACTTGAATTCTTGTGTTTTTCTGAGTGTAATATTTCGGTACACCAAGTACTTGTAGTGAAATGAATACACACAGCCATGTAGATAGGAATTAAGTTGAATTGTGTTAATAGGAGTGAAAGCAAAGATTATATAGTAAAGATGTGCCACGTAGAACATTAAAAAGTAACAAATATTTTTCAGATCAATACGTAAGCTTTTGTGAGCGCGATGAAAAAGATTTCTTAAGAGAAATGTTTCCAATCCTTGCATGCACATTCTCTCTGCAATGCTTTTTCCACAATGCTTCACAGCATAGATCACCACCGCATGGTTTCTCATAGCTAGCGAGAGTCGTGAAATCGAATGTTGTAATTGTTTTTTTCATTGTTGTTGTTGGAACCAAGCAGTTGTGATCTCTGCTTGAAAGAAACAAATGATTTTGTTTGCATTATTTTCATGATGATTTTCTTATTTTGTGCGAAGCAGATTTTTCTTATTCACTGCTTGCTATTAATATTGACTATTTTTGATTGACTCAGCCAGAGCAGTAAAATCTTCATATATATTCAGAATCTTAAGGAAAATTGAATAACTACATACAAATCCATCCAATGAATTCAAAATTGCTTATAAAATTATAAAATTATAATAAAAAATATAATTTTTAATTCACATTGAATTTTAAAAAATTGATAAGTAATTAATTTCAATTATTTTTTTTTCGTTATTTAGAATAATTAATTCTTTTTTTATTCATATGAATGCTATTTACAAAATATGTAATTCAAAAAGAACATATTGCTGGTATAAATAACTAGCGGAAACACTGTGTGTTGCTGCCAAGCCCCCGTTGCCAAACGCCCATAACATGCTATCAGTGAAACGACATGAGTAAATTGAGGTCGAGTACAGAATTCCGAGGCTGTGCGGCCACCTATAACTCCAAAGCTATTCAATATCAAAAATTTCAGTTGTGTGGGTTAACGCCCATAAAATGTTATCAGTGAAACGTGTAAATTGTAATATGAAAAAATACTTTTGAAATTATAGGATCATAACTGGGGACATATTTTTCAAAACTTAAAAAAATCGAAAAATTCTTTGTAAATTCTTCAATTCTTTCGAATTGCATTCGTTCTATAACACTCATACAATTTAACACAAAGTCTATATTAATAGAACTTATTTTCTGGTTTGTTTTTTTAGTTGACATTTAAACAAATCTAAATGGCTTAACGGACTTCACTCAATTTGAGTACTCATATTATGTGCATCCTAGATTAGATTGTAACATACTTAGTTTTGATCACGCTCATTCCACCTATTTTCACTTACGTAAATTTTGATATTGAAAATCTATCTTGAAAAAAAATTTTTCGCAAATTAAATTTAAAAAATTTCAGTAATTTTAATACCAAAAACATTCACATATCTTTAAAATTTCAGAAATTTTTGGTACAACGACTTTTTCATAAAACATCGTTCCCCAAGAATGAGAAAAAACGACATGAAAATCAAAACTTTGATTTTCGATGCAAATATATCCGCTATTTTTAAATATATTTAAGTCAAATTTTTTTGATCAAAGTTTTAATAAAAGCACTTTACAAAAATAGTTTCAACTGTAGCGTCAAGTCAGTGAATATATTTTTTAATTTTTTTTTCAAAAACGGTCCAAAATATTTAATTTTTACTCAAAAAATAATTAAAAAATATTTTTGTTGTATAAATAAGAACAATTGAAAATTGCATTTCTGAGTACTTTTCATATAGTAAAGCATGTATTTGCAATAATATAATAAAAAATATAAAAGTAGTTAAATAAAAAAATTTTCCGCAAAAAAAACAACTTAAAAATATTGCTTACATCATTATTTGCGGCTAAGCTTCAACTGATGGAATCGCTCTTACAATAATATAACACTAAAAATATCATGTGGCAAAACGGCCAAAAAAAAACTAAGTCAACACACAAAATTACCAAGATTATGTCATCTTTATGATATTATATTCTTGAAATTATATAACAAAATGATAAGAGATAATGCAAGAAAATATAAAATCTTTAAATTATATAATGTTCGTAGGGTAGTTAAATTATATAATTGCCTACATTTTTTAAGTAAAACCAAATGAAATTCTGCTACATTTTGTTGGCAGCTACATCGTTTATTCAGATGTTTCGTGCATCAAATCTTTACATATCTTTTTTATTGCTTTTCAATATTGTGCTCACATTTCCTCACATTGTTACTTATTCTCTCGCTCTCAAAAGCTTTAAATCGTTCGCTCGTTGACTCTCTTAAAGCTTTTATGTGGATTTATGATAAATCCACATTTAAATTTTACTGTGCCACTTGCTTTGCTTGTATGGCGGTGGCACATCTTTCTATTATATTATCTGTGGTGAAAGGCAATGCTGAAATTATAAGGAAACTTAATGCAAGGAATTTTAAGAAGCTTTGAGACTGATTTATATGAATAAAAAAATAATACTATTTGAGCTTTGAGGGAAAATTATAAGTTTATTAGCTATAAATAATGCAAAGAAAAGGCTTGACGAACATTTTTAAAAGAATTCCTAATGTATTAGGAGAATTTGAACAACAAAATAAATACTGTTTTTATAGTTATTTATAGCTTTGGTTTTATAGAATATATGTTATTATAGAACATGTAAAATAAATGTTTTACTACAGTTTCACTAATTCACTTATCAATTCAGTTTTATTTTTCAGAAAAAATTTTACAAAAAATCAGTTGCTCACTTAACTGTGCCCACCGTTGCTGCCTGTATATTTATGTATAATTTCCCACAAACACATGAACCAATTTCTTTTTTCCCTTCTAAAATTTAAAAAATCTTTTAAATATCTTTCAAAATTGAATTTTTTAAGCTATAAAATATTAGGTACAAAGGTTCATTTAAGTATTAAAAAACATAACACATGTTTGAAACATAAAAATACAATTTTTTTTTAATAACTAAAAGAACTACTGACTCTGATGTTTTAAAAACTCTTTTTTGTGGTTTAAACATAAGTGTTTGTTATAAAAAATGATATTCCATGTAAATTACACGGAGCGACAAAACTAACTAAGCTGCATGCACTTTTAAAATGAGCTAATGTAAGTTGTAGGTCTGGTCGAGTATAACACAAAACGGTGCATACTAGATTTCTAACACCCTCAAAGTTTTGACTTACCGTCAAAAACCGTGTTTTGCCCTACTTCAAGCACTTATTACCCAGTTACTCAATCAGTTATAAGCCAATTTAAGATTTCTTGATAGTTCTAGTTAGCAAAATACAGATTTTTAATACGATATATAGAACTTTGTGGAATTTGTATTGTTTCTACGTGTATTTCTCAAGTAAATGTTAAGTTTTTGATTTTTTTTTCATTTTATTTACCTCTGCCGATGTTTTTTCGATACAGTTTTTTCGAAAAGCATAGCAATTGTATTTATTTATATTAGAAAATAACGTTAATTTACGAGTAAGAGTTGAGTGTTTGCAATTCAAAATCGACTTGAAATTAACACAGTTATGGAACTTTATCCAAAAGCATTTTTTTAAATTTCTAAAACTTGTATATAACTTGTTGAATTTATTTATTTTCAGTAAATTTTTAAGTTGAATACATTGAAATAAGAAATTGGAATCTTTGTATTTACTTGATAAACACTCATAGTAAATATATCAATACCACAAAGTTTTGGATATCGCTTAAAACGGTATGCATATTTTCTTTTCGAAACTGGCATAAAATCTAGAATCAGTTGATAACTGGTTGAGTTAATGGGTAGAAAGTGCATGAATGTACGCAAAACTGGTTTTTAACGGTAAGTCAAAGTTTTGAGGGTGTTAGACAACTTTTAATTGCTGTTTCGTGTTTTACTCCACCAGACACACAACCTACACTAGGTAATTTAAAAAGTGGAAAATGAATGTCACACTGTGTTATTTGTAACAAAGAGAATATAATAAAAATATGTTATGTTTTTTAAAATTCATAAATTACTTTTGTAAATCTACTTGACAAAACTGTCAACACACGAAAAGGTAATTCACCGCATGGCACAGCAGTGCATGCAACGCAGAGAGGCATCTAGCACACAGCCAAATAAATGGTGATTATGCAAGACATAGTCACATAGTAAAAAAAAACAATAAAAAAAAGAATACAACGATTTTATTTCAATAAATTAACGACACTTGGTCAAACAATTTCACAACTTAACATCAATTTTGCCAAAACGTAAAATACATAAAAGAATACACAGAAATCAAAATGAATAGATCTTCTATGTTTATCTATGTAGTCAAAAATGCATTTCTGTTTTTATCTAAGCATTGCCATGTTGTGCATAATCAGATGCACACAAATCCCATTAAACAGATTTCGATGTGACGCTTGTTAAGCTAACTAAGGCTAACTGAACCATTACTTTCGAATAAAATAAGAATTTCATTGATAAGAAAAAAGAATTAAAGTTATTTATAAGATAAAAAAACAAATATCACAAAAATAGAAATTGATACTTTACAGTCATTTGCAACGGATCCTTCTCAACTTACTTAAAAAATTGTAAGTCTGCTGCTGATGCAAAAATTTTTGTTCAAAGTGGCAAACTCTTGAGGAAATTTTTATCAAAATTTCTCTCTTATATCTTGTTGATCTTATCCACCTTATCTAATAAAAACTTAACTAAAAATAATCGTTTTTGTTTTGGCATAAAAACAAAAGTCTTACATGTTTTATTATTGACGTCAGCTTTAAGTTCTATTTTTGTTTTTTTTTTTTTTTTGGATTCGCCCGGAGGTATGAATCTTCCAAAGATACGGTTACCCGACCTATACGCATGCACGATTTACACTCTAAAACCTGCCCGGATCAGACCGTAAACATACCCCCTATTGGCAATTAGGATTTTCCACTAAGCACATTAATTGGCTTTTCAGCGGAATTTAAAAATTTAATATATAACAAACGCGTATTTAAGTATATTTAAATCTATATAAATAAACAACATCGAATTAAATTATAGTGATTATTAATTTATGGTACCCGAAAAACAATCCTGATTTCAAAAACAATCCAAAACACTTAACTCATTTTAACTGGTTTGCGGCCATTGTCCAACCCAAGGACCTACGTGCAAATGAGATAAATCTCATATCCACCAAATTAAAATCCCAATTAGTTGGATATGCATTTGGGCCAACGCAGGAATAAACTTGTATGGAAAAGAGATATACTCTGGCACACCAATCCAGGTGATAGTGTGAGTTCAGTCTAATTTCAAATCAGGAAACCACGTGAGCGCGTAAATCCCAATTCGATTAAAAATTAAATTATTGAATAATCAAAAAGTAAGTTTTAAAAACGATTCATATTTGATGGTGCTTACTTTATAAAACATAATATCGAGACAAAAAAGAGAAACAGAACAATCTCAATTACCAATATTATTTTTTTAGAAAATCGAAAAATTGAGTACAAATAAGAAACTAAGTTCTTTTACAGTACAATGAAAAATAAATTCTAACAATATTGAATTAATTAGAGATAACAACAAATTATTTTTTTCTTAAGCTTAGTAAAACATAAATAGTGAACATCAATAATAAAACATGAAAAAAATAGTAAAATCCATTTAATTAGCTTAAAAATACTAAGTAAGAAATAATAAATTTTAGAGAATAAAAATAAGATAAGATTAAGTAGTAGAAAAGTGAGAAAAAATTGATTGCCTAAAAGTTTCCCTCCTCGAGATTTCTCTTATTCTACGAGGCAATGCATTCCACAGTCTTACAGCATTAATGAAAAAGAGATTTGAACTGATTAGAGAGCTATGTCTGGGGATAATTAGTAAGTTACATCTCCTAGATAAGCTAAATTGCAGTTTTTCGTAGAGATAATGAGGTGTTTTAGTGTGAATGATTTTATGGATGTAAATACAATTTCTAGCGTGGAAATAATCATTCAAACTACAACCAAGTATTGCATTTCTAAAGCTAGAAAGATGGTCAAACTTGTTTAACCCATACACAAAACGTGTGGCATAATTAAAAGCAACATTAAGTTTCAGCAGAGACGATGAATCAAGTTTACTGTAAACTATATCAGAGTATGTTATGACGGGCATGATAAGTTGCTGGACTAGTAATTTTTTTAATTCAATAGTGCATAAGTTGGCGGACATTCTCAAGTTACGTAGGATATAATAAACTTTTTGGACAACATTATTAACATGATCAGTACAAGAAAGGAACGAATTCATACAAAAACCAAGGTTTACAATTTTCGTAACAATATTAAGCTTGTTTGTACCAATATATAATTCAGGAACAGCATTTAACATAGTTTTATTTTTACATATTGGTAGAACATACGATTTAGCAGCATTTAATTGAAGACCATTACAACAAGCCCATTGATGTATGTTACTAAGATCTTCATTCAATCTACCAGAGAATTCATTCAAGCATTCAATTCTACCAGAGAGATAAAGTTGGATATCGTCTGCATAGGCATGAAGAGAAGCATGTTTGCAGACAGAAAAGATGTCATTAATAAAAATTGAGAAAAGAAGCGGACCTAGAATCGAGCCTTGTGGAACACCGCTTAAGACGAGCTTATGGTGGGAAAAGTTGTGGCCAACTTTCACTCTTTGAGATCTATTTGACAAATAACTGGAGATTAAGTTAACTGCACTAAAAGAAAACCCAAACATATACCTAAGTTTTTGGCATAGAAATGAGTGATTAACTTTGTCAAAAGCCTTAGAAAAATCAAGTAGGCAAAGTAAGGACAATAACCCTGCATCAAATTGAGGTCTTATATCATCAAAGACCTTAACAACGGCCGAAGCACACCCATGCCCCCGCCGAAAACCAGATTGATAAGGAGACAAGAGATTATTCCTGACCAAAAAATAATTAATTTGGAGACTAATAAGTTTTTCAAATACCTTAGATAAAGAGGACAATATACTTATTGGCCTAAAATCATTAGGTCCAGAAGGGTTAGATTTTTTAGCCACGGGCAAGACAGTTGCAATTTTCCATACACTCGGGAATGAAGAAGATATAAAGCAGTGGTTAATAATGTGCGTTAGTGGACGCATAATATGCGGAAGAATGAGCTTTATAAATTTTATGGGAATACCATCTTCACCCAAAGCATTTGACTTAATCTGCATCACACAATTCCCAACATCAAGTTCACTAACAGGTGTGAACTCAAACAAGAACGGAGCACGCAAACTACCAAAAGAAGTAATATTATTACTTAAAGGTGCAGTATTATCAACAAAAAAATCATTCAATAAGTCTGGGTGAATATTGCAAGGAGGGGAATTATTTTTTCTCACTCCAAGATTCCGTATATTGCTCCATAAAGTTTTAGTAGAAAGGGACAGATTAAGTTTGGCAGTGAAATAACGGGTCTTAGACTGCCTTGTTAGTTGAACAGATTCGTTCCTGGCCAACCTATAACTTTCCCAGTTTGCAGATGAGGGTGCTCTTCTCCAAAGCTTGTGTAATCTATTCCTCTTTTTATAGCATTGAGAATATTCTGAGATAACCAAGGGCAAGATGAATTTTTTAAGGCAATTGTTCTCAAAGGAACATGTTTCTCAAATAGATATTTAACAGGGGTTGTAAGAGAACAAAGCTTATCATCAACTGAGCTATAATGCCAGCAGTCATTAAATGATATTAAAGACAAATCATGAAACATATTAGGATAATTGATATTTTTATAATCACGGTACGAGAAAGAAGTAGAAGAGACATGACGAGACATATTTATATTTAACGAGCAGAAAATTAAATCGTGATCGGAAACAAACAACAGTTGATCAAATAGTGAAACGAGCGATAGGTCAGATACAATAAAATAATCTAAAAGACTTGGAGTAGCATTAGGACAGAAACGAGTTGGTTCAGTTGTGTTTACTATAGATAACCCGGCCAATGATATCTTATCCGTCAACAATTGTCGATATGAATCATTCGTTAAAAGATTTATATTAAAATCTCCGCACATTAAAATTACATCATGATTTAGATTATAGTTTAGCAAATCTGTGAACAAGGGATCAACAGAATTACACTTATGAGGATTATATACACAAGACAACAAAATTTTTGTGCAGTTATCCGAAATACTAATGTTGATAAACTCAATTCCAGGACCTATAGATTTGTTTAGAATTTTAGCATTCAAATTAACTTTACAATAAACAGCAACACCACCCCCTTTTTTACAAAATCTATCATTTCTAAACACATTATAACTATTAATATCACAAATTGAATCACATATATTACTTGACAACCACGTTTCAGAAACACAAATAATATCAACTAACGAATCATTAAAAATATGTTTTATGTAATCAAGTTTCGCCATGTTAAGACTACGAGCATTGAAATGAATAATATTAAGCCCCCCATGTTGCCTACACAAAACATGAACTAGAGATTTTAAATTTTCATTAGTGCCAAAAGACGAATTACTAGGGTCAGTCATTGCAAGTAGATAGAGGAAAGAAAAATTCAGGCAAATAAATTCTAGAATCAAAAAACAAATAGAAAAAGAATAGGAGTAAAACGAAAAAGTTATATAAAGTTAAGCAAAAAATAAACTTAAAATAAGTAAGTAGAATAAAGATTAAAAGTGATACATGAGTTTTAATAGTCGCATCCAGTTTCAGCAACAGCATCATCACACACGATATTCTGAAGCTCATTATGGCTGTTGATTTTGATCTGCTCAGCACCTTTCGACATGCGAATGAAAATTGAGCCACGAAAAGTAAACGCATTAAAAATTCGTTTATTGCGTTTGAGAATGATAGCAGCTTGTAGCAATTTTCTGGCGTCCGGAGCAAGACTTTCATGTATAAAAACATTGCAATCTAAGTCGAGCTCAGCATTCTTCAAATTAACCGCTTTTTTTGCCTGCCTGCGATAATCCCCAAAAGCCTTCAACACTCGATTGCGATCAGAAGGCGTATAGAATTTAGCAATTACCACAGGGTTAGGGTGGTTATCTTTAGGTTTAACCCGAAAAATATCTTTAACTGGAGGCGCCATAAAATCAATTGAGCGGCATATAAAATTAAAAATGCCTTTAAGATTCTCCCCATTAGTTTGTGTGATACCAAAGAGAACAGCATCAGAATTTGAATCAGCAATGTTGTTGTTGTAAGTGGTGGTGTTAGCATAGTTGTGGTTATTGTTGTTGTTGCACATCGATGATTTTAAATCTTCACAGAGTGATGAGAGAGCTCTTACTTGGTTCTCCAAGTTTAGTATTTTGCTGTCATACTCGGAAAATTTATTAGTGAGTTGTTGTTGGATCGAGGCCACTTCATTATCCAATTTATCAAATTTAGTTGCAAGATCTGATGAGAGACGCAAAAACAGTTGATCAGCATGCTGTCTGAGTCGATTTTCTAAGGTTGCGTGTTGTTCTCTAGCATTTACACTAAGCCGCTCTTCCAAAGCTTTTAACTGCGTGCAGAACGAAGCAGCGCTGCTACTTTGACCAGCAGTACCCATCTTAGGCGTTCCCTCAGTCTTGTTAACGACTCGAGGAACGAGCTCACGTTGTTGGCGAGTCTGCATAGGCGAGGGAGTCATTATACCAACTTGAAATGATTTAGGAGAAAATGTGGCAAAAACAGCAACAAAGCGCTGACTGCAAAAAGACAATGACGAAAATGTAGAGGTGATGCAGTGTGATGAGAGCAAGAGCAAACGAGTTTATATTAGCTTTGATTGAGCGTGGGCGGCTAGTTCGTCACTAATAGAGCATTTAATTTTTAATTTTGTTTTTGCTTTTTTTTTATTAACACTTTGCTTTTTTCGCGCCTTTAATGTTATTATTTGAGTTCACCGTTTTATGTAATTGAGTGATCGCAGCCAGCACAAAACCAAGTCTCACGCAATATATAGAGTTTTAAGTTTATTAAATATTGCAGATTTTCACAATTAGCAGCAAAAATTTATAACAAATCACGTCGCATAGTTAAGGCAAATTCGGTTATGCATATGTGTTTCAAGTTTAGTTAGGAAAGTTGAAAATTAACACGATATTGATACATAAATTCAAGAGCTCACGATTATACGTTTTAACAGGCAGGGTGGCGCGAATAGTTATTATATTGTTATAAAACTGCGTTAGGTATAATAGGATGAAGTTAAATTGATTTAATTATTTAAATGTAATATAATTTTCCGTTTTAAGACGTCTACCGAATCAGAAAAATTAATCATGTTGAAGTTATCATTGAAATCACTGCACATACATCGTAAAGGTTCATGAAGAGCGTAATTAGAACTGCACTGACTCAACTTGAAAAACAGAAAATGGCTTGTTCCTATCCTTGGGATGTTAAAATTTAGAGCTTAGATGAGATATTCCGAATCAATCTCGCCACGAAGTAATTTATATAGAAACATGACATGACATGCATCATTCTGCTGCTTCTTAGGGAAGGTAGTAAAACAATTTTAAGGCGTATTTCATACGATGGAAGCATAATATTAGGGTTCCAACGACTATGACGTAAAGCAAAAAGTTAAAACTGTTTTTGAACGGATTCTATGGCGTCGATGTAGACATTATATTGTGGGTTCCATACAACTGATGCATATTCAAGAATTGGCCTTACGAGAGAGGTATATAATAATTTAGTAGTAAAGGGATCACTGAATTTTTTAGCCCATCTTTTAATGAAACCAAGTACTCCTTTTGCCTTATTTATCACCATATTAACGTGGAGATTGAAGCGAAGTTTTGAATCTATAATAACACCAAGATCGAGAAAACTGTAAACTATTTCTAAGATAGAGTTATTTATAGTGTAATTTATGCCATTAGCACATCTACGCAAGAATGTCACTTGCTTACATTTTTTAAGGTAAGATTTAATAAATTTAAGCTGCACTAGTCCACTAGTCTATTTAGATCAAATTGTAAAAGATGTCATTCTTCGAGTGATTTGTAACAAAGAAAAAGTTTCACGTCGTCAGCGTACATTAAAACGTAACAGTGTTTTATTACCGAAGGAAGATCATTAATGAATAGTAAAAACAAAACCGGTCCAAGAGGACTGCCCTGAGGAACGTCAGAAGTGACTGAAATATTTTTTGAAAGATAATTCTTATATTAAACTTTTTGAGTACGTCTAGATAAATACGAATTTATCCAATTAATAATGTGACAGGAAACCCCATAAGGTGGAGTTTTTTCAAAAGAAGATTATGATTAACACTGTTGAAGGCTTTGCTAAAGTCCGTATAAACAACATCAGTCTGCAGTCCCAAAGTAAAACCATTTATAACACGCGTAGTAAACTCTAAGAGGTTTGTTGTAGTGGACCTACCCTGCAGAAAACCATGTTGAGAGACAGAAATGGTGGAAGACACGGAGTGGGTTAATTGATCAGTTATGATATTTTTCAAATAACTTAGGGGTTGCACTTAATTTTGCAATACCTCGATAGTTAGACACATCTATCTTGGAACCAGATTTATGAAGGGGTATAATATAAGAATCCTTCCATATAATAGGAAAATAACCACTATGCAAGGAAATATTAAAAATGTTTGCTAGAGGAGTACACAGGTTTGTAGCACATTGCTTTAAAATACAGCTCGGAATTTCATCAGGGCCGGTAGTAAAGAGGATTTTACTTGTCAAAGATAGCACATAACAATATTTAGGTCAATTACAGGAGTTCAAAAGAGTTAATTGGCGGGAGAAAAGGATACACCGTGCTAGTATTAAATGATATATTGGAGTAAGTTGATTTAATGAAGTTTGCAAACTTGTTAGAAATTACATTGTCACAAGGTTATTCTTCCTGATTGAATTTAATAAGGGGTGGAAAGATGGAGGCTTTACGTTTTGAGTTAATAAATCTTTAGAAAAGTTTTGGACTATCTTTAAATTGTGATTTTATGTTAATTATATAAGGAGAATAGCATTGTTTATTTGTAACAGTTGACATCTATAACGACAAGAAGAAAAGGAAGCAAAGTTTAAACTAGAACCAGATATTTTATTTTTTTTAAATAAACTATTTTTTAAATTCTTTAGTGCCTTTAGATCATTTGTTAGCCAAGGTGGATTTAGAGGATTTTAACTACACCTTTTTTTTTGGGACGACAATAAGAAACACCTTTGCAGAGTATCATTGAAAAACTGTACAGAAGATTCGACGTCATAATATGAATATGATGTTCCGTAAGTTAAAATTGTAGACCAATCAGTCTGCGAAAGTAAGGAATTAAGTTTTACATAGTCCGTTTTCTTAAAAATATAAACTTTTTTATTTCGTGCATCAGCAGTGACAGAAATTAGGTCTTAATTTCTGCTGGGTATTTAATATTGCGAGTGAATATGCAAAAATACAGATCACTTTGAGTAAAAAGTTGGAAATGTTCGAAAAAAGAAACTGAAAATCGACGATAGTTGTACTACTAGTATTCGTGCAGTGGGGACAAGCAAATTCTTGAAAAATCAAATAAACTCATTACAAACCACCTTGCTTTTATTTAAAGATAAGTTTTTCTACATTTGTACTACAAATATAGTCAATTTAAGTTCGATATAATACAAGTTAGGTTCTTTTGTTAACTTATTTGAAGATGTCCAATTATATTTTGGATGTTATAAAGTTTTTTGAATAATCAATCAATAATTGTGATTGTAAAAATTTTGGTTCAAGATATTCATGTTAATAATCAGTTAAATTTTTTAATGATAATAATTTACTTTCAAATGATGTTAGTCTTAATTTGACATTAGTATTTGTAAAATGAAATACTTTTGTCTTTTTTTTTTATATGCTTAAATTCTCTTCAGTGTAAAAAGCAAGTGTAAATTTTTTGACATAAGAAAATATATGTCAAAAATTAAACACTTTAAAATTTTTATCGACTATTTCACCAAATATATAAAAATATTATATTTGCGCAGAATTTTATAATGAATAAACAGAATTAAAAATAAAAATTAAAAATTAAGTCATAATAATGAGAATCGTCAGTATATTTTACTTATTCGATGCCAGTATGTTGTAACCCCCCCGGGCCCGAACTTCGCTCTCTAGGGGCCTGGACCCAGCACACACATTGCAAACGCCATGTTACTCATTTCATTCAAGTTGTGCATCTTTAGTGTATATTATTATATAATAATAGAGAAAAATTGCTTTCCATGACTTCTTATATTTTTTGCCAATTAATTTTGAGAATAAGTCATACGTATGTGTTTGCCTATAATTTCATGTGAAAGGATGCGAATTCGTATTTCTTTATTGCATGTTGCAAATGAAATTTTAAGAAATTATGTATCTGATTTGCAAGTTTTTTTACTACATTCAAAGACACCTGAATAATATTATAACCAAAATCATATTTTTTTTTTAGGTTTCGGCTTATTTAAATTAATTTTGAATTTAGGTATTGAAAATTTTAATTCCATTTTTTATTGTCGGAAAAGTATAATTCCAAACCAAAGATATAGGTGAAAACAAGTAAGTAAGTAAGTAAGTTTATTGAGTCTCTAAATATTTAACAATGAATTCTATAAAATTAAAGTATGCAAAACATAGAACTGAAAAACATTATTCTATTTAAATTTAAATGATTACTGCTTTCGCTATAGATATTGGTGAATAATTCATGCTTGCTCGCGACATGTCAACATAGTATCTTATGACGTGTTGTTATAAATATGATGACTTAAAAACTAAATTAACTTATACTAAACTTACACTAAACTTATACTAGACTTAAAACATAAATATAATATGAACGTTAATCATTCATTTTGATTTTATAATTCAATTTAAATATTTTAAAATAATTAACCTCTATGTATAACTGTGTTAGCTTTAGCGTAGAAGTCCGGAAGGAGCAATGTAGATGAAGTAATTTCACGGTCAATATTTATATTTTCGTTGATAACGCCGACTGGTGATATATAATTTATGTTTGACCAATTAAAATCTTTTTGTGTCTCAAATATGTGCTTTATTAAATCATTATCAATACTTTGTAGTTTGCTTACGTAATTTTTCAAAAGAATTAGCATATATCTACATAAGGGAACAATGCGTGCATTTTTATAGATGTAAAAGTTGGAGTATCTCTTTGTATACGACTTATAATTTCGGTCTATGGATAAGCGTAAAATTAGGTGAAAACAATTTGTATAAGAATCAGCAAAATAAAAAATTATCTACTTATATATAAAATGTTAGGAATTATATTTAAAAAATTAATAAATGGAAAACGTCCGTTTTGCAATACGGTAATTATGGTTAGAAAAAGTATTTTTCCTTAAAGTATAACAATGAATACTTAAGAGAAGGAGGCATAAACGCATTTATTTGCAGGTATTTGTCTTTTACAGAAAAACTACCGCTAATATAATACCACGCATCAAATAGGTAAAACGTAAAAATTCACAAAATACGGGGGTATTTTAACTTCGGCCCAGACGAGAAAATGCATTACTATTTTTGTATACCTTTGAACCCTATAGAAGTGTTTGAACCCAAAACACCCCCTTTGGCAACGGACTTCATTTAAGCCTATAGGCCTAACCAAAATAGACGAGTCGCTAGTTAACGAGTGAAGACGAAAATGTTCGCATAAATGCAATTCAATATTGCTGTCAAAAATAGACACTTGCCAACTCATCGAAACTGAACGAAACGGTTTGACAAAACGTTTTGTTCCGTAAGAACCGAACTTTTAGCGTCTCAACTCGTCAACAACAGCTGTTCAAAGTGTGCGACATTTTTTTTACTCATATTTGGCAAAATTTTTGTTTAATGATTTATAATTGCACATCAATTGATAAGTAAAATCACTCCGTTTGCAATTGATCAGCTGTTTCAGACGAGTTGAGCAAATCGTTTCATTTTGGGTTAATAGCTTTATTTTGTTTAACGAAACTAAACGAATGCACACTAACGACAAGCAAGACACGAGAAGCAATAATTTTTTCTATTCGAAATTTTATTGCTTCACGGGTCTTGCTTGTCATTGGTGTGCATTTTCGTTACACAAACTAAAGCAGTAAATGTCAAAACAGACGAAACAACTGCAGACATTCGGCAAGTTGCACTCTTCTCGTTTCGTCTATTTTGGTCGGGCCTTATGTCATAGACCAACAACTTCTGGAAAAAATTCTGCATTTTTTCTGACCTCTTCAAGAGTTCTGCATTTTTTCCGTCCTTTTCTAAAAAAAAAATGTTGACCTGAAAATAAATCGTGTTCTTTTCTCGAAAATTTTGACCGCAAAAGTATAACAAATGCAGAATTTTCTGACCTGTAAAATTCGGCGGTTCTGCATTCTGCTCTCTACTAATGCCAACATAAAAAAAAAAAAATTTTGACAGTATTATTACATGCTGTGAAAATTGTGAGAAGCAAAATATTCCAATTTTGAAAAATTTTTTATTTTACTCCAAAACAATTTTGATTAAAGTGGATACTTTTAATAAAACTTAACAGCTCGATTAGTATTCGTTAAAAATTCCATTCAGTCGGCACTATACATAACCTCAATCGAAAATACATCGGAATTCAAAACAACAGTGCAGCTAATATAAAATGAAAAAAATGTTGCATTTTCTCCGTTCTTTTCTCAGCTCAAAAGAAGTCAACATTCTCCAAAGTCAGGTCAGAATCAAAAAAATTCTGCATTCTGTGAGGTCAGAATTTTTTTTCAGAAAAGAATGCGCTATAAAATGTCTCAACAACCAATGAACTGAACGAAAGAAAAAAAACGACTGCACATTAGGGAGCAACATACGCTTTTTATAAATAATCCTTTGAAGACTTTCGAAAATTTTTTTAAAAACAGTTTTAAGAATAATAGCTAAAAGACTATACCTTAAAGAGTTTCTTGGAGATGATGATGATGAAAACATTCTGATTAAAATTTTATCCCGAGATCCCTTCTTTGTGTCACTACAAATGTGTTTGTACCGTACTTAGTTTTATTTCCATTTAAGGAAGGTGTGCACTTGACAGCATCGAAGATACTCTATTGAGAGGTGGCATTCCAGAGGGAACTTTAAACACCCTTCTAGGAATGGCGTAATGAAAATGTTAATAAAATGAAACCCTTTAGTTCAATTTTATTTTGTTTCATTTTGTCTTGTTGCTGCTTCTTTACTAGAAGGATGAAGACGTTAGATTTGGTATCTCAATATCCCTAGATTATATGTCGGCATTATTTGAAAATTCATGACCATTTCCGTTCGATGCATTAAGTTACATGTATTAAGAACTAGAGTTCTTATTTTCTTGCATTGGTCGTTTAAATAATTTTTTATTTGTCCTGATTCTTTCTGTTTGTTCCGTTTATTTTTATTTATACTTACTCTATTGAAGCTCGTTTTTAATATCGCGACAGCGACGTCGTTGAGCTTCAACTTCAAAATTTTATGCTTACCTGAGCACATAATGTGTCCTTTGGTTGAGGTATACCTAACTATGTACGATATCCTTTTTCATTTATTAAACCATACCTTCGCAAATATACTGACAAAAAACAGAGTAACTCTCACACACTTACCTGCTTGTAGATTGGTTCAAAAAGCTGTTTACCTTAATGTAGGAATATTTTTATTTTTCTGCTTTGCTTGGCTTTTATGAGTATTTCAAGACAAGACAACAAGATGTTGGCATAGAAGGAAATGTAGAAAACAAAGACGTGCATTTTAAAATCTTGTACAGAGCTTTGTTAAAAAGAGACGAGTTGGCTTCACACGGAAGTTTATGTTTTTTTCAGCATCAAGGGAATGCTAAGAATCATGTCAGCATGGTCATGCCAGCATGGGGGGGGGGGGGGGGAAGGCATAAGGGAGTCTATAATGCGCATAAAGAAAAAGTAAACTACATAATTCCATTGTCTGAGATTTTTGGTACTAATTTTTGTGACATGATTAGTAAAAAATCTTTAATTTTTTAAACATTCTTAAATTTAATTTAATTTTTTGTAATACATATAAATAATTTTTAGCAAAAGCAAAATAAATAATGTGAGGTCTTCTTTATCATTAAATTAACATAATTGCCCTATTCTGGCAAAGTGACAGTTGTTACCCACTATTTTTTAGATTTCTATGTGTTTGATGTAATTTTTTGATTTCAAAACAATATTTTAAGCTCAAAAAATAAAATTTTTTAATGAAATTGTCACTATCTGAAAAGCAGGCGATACTTTTTATCAAAATTTATTATTTTGGAGCTTCAAATTTTGTTTTGAAATCAAAAAATTAAAACAAACACATAGAAATTTTCAAAATACTGGGTAACAATTATCACTTTGCCAGAGTAAGCCTGTAAAACAAAATTTGAAGCTTAAAAAATTGTTTTAAATAAAATTGTCACTATCTGAAAAGCAGGTGACAATTTAATAAATAATGGGTAACAATTGTCACTGCCAGAATAGGGCTGCAAATCACATTAGTTACCAAGTTTTTAACTTTTCAAATAAGACTACAAAAATTTCCCAATATTAAACAATATATATTGTTTTGTTGAAAAACTGAAAAAATCCAGATTTTTGGGCCTTCTTTACTTTGGAGACCTATAACTCTGAAAACAAATACAAGCTTCCTAAAATTTTTCAGATTTGGATACAGGAGCTAAAAATCCATATAATCCATATACATAATCCACAAAAGGAAGATATTTTTGACACCAATCAACTTATTTCTTTATCCAATATGCATCAGTTCTAGCAGCTTGCAAGTTTCTACAATCGAGTACGGAAACATACTTATTATATGAATGATTTAAGAAATTTATTTTTTTTTAATTCAAAACGTATGAATTATTATATAAAGAGATACATCTTATCTTATTATATAGGATATTTCTTTAGTTTCATGAGAGCTTTAAATAATAATACAAGACAGAAATATTGTCGGAATGAATTTTTTATTACTAAAATCTGATAGATATTTTAAGGCATTTATATTGTAAGTAGGATTTTTTGCATATATCTGCCACGGCTACGAGTTACAGTCCATTCGATCTGTCTAATTTTTCACTACTTTTTTAATAAATCTGGCCGTACGGTGACGCGTCAATGGTGGCTTGAATATATGCTTCCAATGCTTCAAGAGTTGTTGGTTTGTCGGCATAAACCAATGACTTCACATAACTCCATAAAAAGTAATCGAGAGGCGTTAAGTCGCGCGAGCGAGGTGGCCAGTTATCAGGAGCACTTCTGGAAATGAAGTTGTCACCAAATTGATTTTGCAATAAATTGATGGTTAAGCGCGCTATATGGCAAGTTGTGCCGTCTTGTTGGAACGAATTGTCGTCGATGTTTAGCTGATTAATTTTTGGAAAGAAAAAATCAGTCAGTATGACTCGATAGCGCTCGCAGTATTGGCAGCGCCTTCCTTATTTCGAAAGTAAATTTCCACAATTTGGAAGCGTTGTTCTGACGTTAAACGATTCATGATGAATTGCCAAACCTTATTAAACCGAAATATGAACACAATTGGACATTTTCAACTGTAAAACCATAGAAAACAACCATCGAAACTTCTCATGCAGCTAAAAACCACCCTTTTCTTTTAAACGAGCAATATTTATTTTTTATTTGTAAATGACCCTAAAATATCGTAGTTAGGGTATGCCTGACGTAATTACTTACAAAACGTCGCCTGCCTGATCTTGATCCGACTGATGATTCTCGAGAAGAACGACACCCCAGTTTGTAAAAAGTGATTTCGAGAAAAACGAATTTAAAGATTTATGATGTACATTTTTTTTTAAGAAGATCAAAGAACCAAGGCATTACCTTATACAAACAAAGTTTGGTCTTTGGCTTGAAAGGAAAGGGATAGAATTATTTAGAGGAATTGATTGGAACCATATGTGAATTATTGATAGGCGAAACAAACGTGAAAGACAATTTGAATTGCTTTTAACCTCGGCAAGCATTTCCAGCCGTTAGTTGTTCCTGTTCCCCATTTTCCACAATTTAGCTGTGGATTTTTAGTTTTCCATAATTCTTAAAAGTAGGAAAGAACAAAGAAAGAAAAAAACCATGCCCGAGCCCGGATTCGAACCAGGGACCTTTGGGTTGATAGTCTAGCGCACTCTCTACTAGACTACAAAGGCCGACATTAGAGTGGCCCTTATTTTTTTTTCGAAAGTAACAAATTACTGACCGGGGTTTTATTCCTTAACTAAACAGAAGTAAACAGTGAAATTTTCAGAAAAAATATTGATATTTAAACGTGCCGCTTGCGACCAGAGAACTACACAAGCCTGCTTGAAGTCTATTTCAAGCGCTTGCTTAAAATACAAGTTCAAGCTAGCTTGAGCTTGATAATTTTGAATCAAGTATAGCTTGTAATTGAATATAAATAAGCCCACGCACAGCTTGCAAGTATTCTAGCTTACAAGCGAACGGCACGAAGTTTCAAGTAAAGGAAAGCTTGATGCCTTCGGCAAAAGCTTGTAAGCTCGCAAGTATCCAAATTATTGAATTAAAGCAAGTATCCAAAAAATTCAATGAGCTTCTTTAGAGAGAGCTTAAGCGTAATAGGACTTTTAAGGATTCTGTGGACTCCGCAACCCTTTTTTGGAAAGGAAACCCTTTTATTTCAAAATTTTACAATTTTGAAATTCTGACGACGGATTCGGATTCAGCAACCCATTTTTGGTGTACCATTTTTTTCCAGCCCCGAATTTATAAAACTAAAAAAAATTAAGGTGGCAGCCCTATCCACCATCTTGAATTTTAAAATTCTGACTTTAGATTCGAAATCAGCGACCCCTTAACACTGATAAATTATGTTTAAAACTTTTAAAAATATATATTATTAGGTGGCAATACTGTGGTAAAAATTTAGGTGGCAAACCTAACCATCCATCTTAAATTTTAAAACTATGACAATATATTCGAAATCAAATCCGTTGTCAGAATTTCAAAATTACAAGAATTCGCAAAAATACAAAAAAATCTAGGTGGCAACTCTATCCGCCATCTTAAATTTTAAAGTTTGACAGCATCTTCGAAATCATTTACCCTAAAACTTCACACCACGGAGTCCACAGAATCCTTAAAAGTCCTATTACGCTTAAGCTCTCTCTAAAGAAGCTCATTGAATTTTTTGGATACTTGCTTTAATTCAATAATTTGGATACTTGCGAGCTTACAAGCTTTTGCCGATCGTTTTAAGCTTTTCAACTTTCTGCCCGACAAAGTAAGCCGAAACAAGCCAAGCCAACGAGCAAGCATGAATATGGCTTGTATCTGTTTGGTATTTTTGCAAGCTAGCTAAAGCTTGCTTTTTCAAGATTGGAGGATACATGCTTGAATTCAAGTACTTGAAAAAGCTTGAACTTCAAGTAGGCTTGTGCAGTTCTCTGCTTGCGACCTTAAGTTGAAAATCTGATTTATATGGGGAAAAAGTGTTCTTTTTTGGAACTTAATTACTACTCAAATATAAAAAAAAAAATTTTAAAAATTATACGTTTTAAATTTATTTTTTTTTAATATTTCTTCGTACAAATCGCCCTTACGCCAGTTTGGAAATGCCCATATACACTAGACCAGTTCAAAACAATATGAGGAAAATTATAGGCATTTTTTCGTCGGTGCCCGTTCATTTCTGGGAAGTTCCATTCATAATGTGAATTTTTTTAAGTTCATTTTGGAGTTATTTACGACTTAAACCATTATATTGTGTTGCCCTAATCGAAACACATATAGAATATATTTTGATGAAATATCATACATAATAATCGAAGTTTTTCAAATAATTTTTTTTAGTTTCTTTAAATTTGTATCCGATATTTTTTGAAACTTGACAACAAACAAAACGAAAATTACCGCTTTGCCACATAAAATTTTTTTCTTATTTTGTTCCATCGACATTATGTTTGTGATTTTGTATTTTTGGAAAAAGCTTAAGCTTTTTACGATATAACATACTGCACATTTGCGGACCATAACATGTAAAAAAAAAAATAAAAACATTACTAACATTTATTTTTTTATATTTGTTTTGTAAAAATATGATTTTTTTGTTATGTTTTTAAACTTTTTTCTGTGCCGAATCGTTGGATACATTGAGCTGAGTGACAATTTGAAGACCACTAACACATGCGCTGTTATTTAGCCACTCAACAGAGTCAAGTTTTAAATACTCAGTAGAAATGTTAAGTTTTTTGAAAAACAGTCTAGTGTTGATTGTAGAGAACAAAATCGTCCAAATTTACATTAAAATATGTTGTGTAATGGTAGAATGAACATTGGGAAATTATTTCTTTTTTTTATCCTTTCATTTCCTCAATGTATTAAGCAAGAGGACCATAGTGGTCGACAAGTACTGGTAGTGGCTTGGCTCGTCGGATAGGGGAGAGGGGACTTTACTACGCCTCATTGCATCACCTTACAAGAAAAACTACGTGTCTCTCTGAAACTAAATGAAAGCAAAATGCTATGAAAAGATAAACTATGGAACTAATATATGGCTCAATAACCGAAAGTAAACAAACGGAAACTAAGTTTAAATCTAACATCGAATTTATTCTTTATGCCATCATGGCTTATGATGTTTTAAGCCATTGAATACCCATTACCCAACCTTGGCTTTTTTTTTTTTTTTGATTCGCCCGGAGGTATGAAATCTTCCAAAGATACGTATACCCGTCCTATACGCATGCACGATTTACATTCTAGATCCTGCCCGAATCAGCAGGGACAGACAGAATGTACGTACGTACTAAAACATACCCCCTATTGGCAATTAGGATTTTCCACTAAGCACATTATTTGGCTTTTCAGCGGAATTTAAAAATTGAATATATATAAAACGCGTATTTAAGTATACTTGATTCTATATAAATAAGCAACATCGAATTAAATAATAGTAATTATCAATTTAAGGTACCCGAAAAACAATCAAAAACACTAAACTCATTTTAACTGGTTTGAGGCCATTGTCCAACCCAAGGACCTACGTGCAAATGAGATAAATCTCATATCCACCAAATCAAAATCCCAATTAGTTGGATATGCATTTGGGCCAACGCAGGAATAAACTTGTATGGAAAAGAGATATACTCTGTCACACCAATCCAGGTGATAGTGTGAGTTCAGTCTAATTTCAAATCAGGAAACCACGTGAGCGCGTAAATCCCAATTCGATTAAAAATTAAATTATTGAATAATTAAAAAGTAAGTTTTAAAAACGATTCATATTTGATGGTGCTTACTTTATAAAACATAATATCGAGACAAAAAAGAGAAACAGAACAATCTCAATTACCAATATTATATTGTTATAAAACTGCGTTAGGTATAATAGGATGAAGTTAAATTGATTTAATTATTTAAATGTAATATAATTTTCCGTTTTAAGACGTCTACCGAATCAGAAAAATTAATCATGTTGAAGTTATCATTGAAATCACTGCACATACATCGTAAAGGTTCATGAAGAGCGTGATTAGAACTGCACTGACTCAACTTGAAAAACAGAAAATGGCTAGTTCCTCTCCTTGGGATGTTAAAATTTAGAGCTGAGATGAGATATTCCGAATTAATCTCGCCACGAAGTAATTTATATAGAAACATGGCATTAAGCATTATTCTTCTGCTTTTTAGGGAAGGTAGTAAAATAATTTTAAGGCTTATTTCATACGATGGAAGCATAATATTGGGGTTCCAACGACTATGACGTTAAGCAAAAAGTAAAAACTGTTTTTGAACGGATTCTATGGTGTCGATGCATGCAAAAGAATGCATGCTAGTAGTGCTCTTATTGGCGTCAATATACCTTCCATGATCGCTGCATTGATGAGTGCTTCTGTAAGGCCTACCTTTTGAAGGTTTGGAGTCTTTTCCTGTTATTTTATATAAAAAAATTTTTAAAAAATTTTTTACAAAATTATATATGATTAGATCAATTAAAAAAAAATCAAATCTTTAAGAAAAAACAAAAAAAAATTATATTTTTTTTGTCCGCGTTGGGACGCGAACCCAGGTCTCCGAAATCTAACACATTGCATATCACATTATATGAAAACTTTTATATGGAAAAATTCTAAGTCTTTTCTATTATTTTTGTATGAAGAAATTTACAAAAAAATTCCAAAAAATTTTTTAAATGGACAGAAAAATTTGTAAAAAAATGTAGATTTTAAAAAAATACAAAAAAAAATTTTTTTTTTGGGCCGAGCTGGGTTGCAAACCCGCGCTCCCGAAAACTTACTTACATTTGTAATGATGCAAAATAAGCTGAAGTTTATTAACAACTGAGGTGGACGAGTGGGTAAGATGCCAAACCGCCAGCTGAGAGGACGCTGGAATTTGTCAAAAGTTTTTTTATTTCAAGTTTATTTATATTGCTTTTCTTTCTAATGTACATTCTAAAGAAGGGCTTCTAGCAGGCTTCTTTAGAGTCGCGAGAGCGGAAGGCCTAGAAAATTTTCTCGTTTCATATAAAAAAGCTTATGGGCTTTGAAACGAGCACGGAAGGGCTAAGAAATCCATATGATGGCCTGCTAGAAGCGCTTCAAAGACCTGCTTTTGCCCACTGGGTATATTGTGGGTTCCATACATATTCAAGAATTGGCCTTACGAGAGAGGTATATAATAATTTAGTAGTAAAGAGATCACTGAATTCTTTAGCCCATCTTTTAATGAAACCAAGGACTCCTCTTGCCTTATTTATCACCATATTAACGTGGAGATTGAAGCGAAGTTTTGAATCCATAACAACACCAAGATCGAGAGAACTGGAAACTATTTCTAAGTTAGTGTTATTTATAGTGTAATTTATGTTACTAGCAGATCTTCGCGAGAATGTCATTTGCTTACATTTTTTTAAGTTGAGATTTAATATATTTAAGCTACACCGTCCACAAGTCTATTTAGATCAGATTGTAAAAGATGTCGTTCTTCGGGTGGTTTGTAACAAAGAAAAAGTTTCACGTCGTCAGCGTACATTAAGACGATACAGTGTTTTATTACCGAAGGAAGATCATTAATGAATAGTAAAAACCGTCCGTATAAATAACATCAGTCTGCAGTCCCAAAGTAAAACCATTTATAACACGCGTAGTAAACTCTAAGAGGTTTGTTGTAGTGGACTTACCCTTCAGAAAACCATGTTGAAAGACAGAAATGGTGGAAGACACGGAGTGGGTTAATTGATCAGTTATGATTTTCTCAAACTTAGGGATTGCACTTAATTTTGCAATTCCTCGATAATAAGAAACATCTATCTTGGAGCCAGATTTATGAAGGGGTATAATATAAGAATCCTTCCATATAATAGAAAAATAAACACTATGCAAGGAAATATTAAAAATGTTTGCTAGATGAGTACACAGGTTTGTAGCACATTGCTTTAAAATACAGCTTGGAATTTTATCAGGGCCGGTCGTAAAAGAAGATTTTACTTGTCGAAGATAACACATGACAATATTTGGGTCTATTACAGGAGTTTCAAAGGAGTTAACTGGCGGGAGAAAAGGATACACCGTGCTAGTATTAAATGGTATATCGGAGTAAGTTGATTTAAAGAAGTTTGCAAACATGTTAGAAATCACATTGTCACAAGATGATTCTTCCTGATTGAATTTCATAAGGGGTGGAAAACTGGAGGCTTTACGTTTTGAGTTAACAAAACTATAGAAAAGTTTTGGATCATCTTTAAATTGAGATTTTATGTTAATTATATAAGCAGAATAGCATTTTTTATTTAATAGTTGATATCTATAACGACAAGAAGAATAGGAAGCAAAGTTTAAACTAGAACCAGATATTTTATATTTTAAATAAACGATTTTTTAAATTTTTAAGTGCCCTTAGATCATTTATTAGCCAGGGTGGATTTAAAGGATTGGAGAAACACCTTTTTTTTGGGACGGACAATAAGAAACACCTTTGCAAAGTATTATTGAAAAACTGTACAGAAGATTCGACGTCATAATATGAATATGATGTTCCGCTAGTTAAAATTGTAGACCAATCAGTCTGCGAAAGTAAGAAATTAAGTTTTACATAGTCCGTTTTCTTAAAATTATAAACTTTTTTATTTCGCGCATCAGAAGTTACTTTATCTTCTATTTCGTCGGGGAGTAAAACTGTTATTTCAAGAGTTGGATAATCTACATCTTCTGGAAGAGATACGGGATTCGAACAATGGAGATTAACAGTAGTGCATCTATCTACAAATACAAGGTCTAGGGTTCTGTGGTTTATATTTAAAATATCATTGACTTGTTGAAGACACAGATCAGACAGCTTATCTAAGAAGTCATTTATCCAATCACTATTGGAAACAGGAGTAAGAAATGAAGAATCGTCAGACGATCTCCAAGTCACAAAAGGTAGGTTAAAATCACCCAGCACAATAAGAACGTCTTTATTTTTTAACAAATTATGAACTTTTTGGATGGCGTGTAAGTGTTTTAAATACATTGTTAAGTCACATTTAGGAGGAATGTAAGAGCAGGTAACATAAATAATACTATTATTTAATTTAACTGCAACACAAATGAACTCAATGTCACTGGTGTCAAGAATTGTCAATTCTTCAGATACAAGCGAGTTTTGAACAGCTATCAAAACACCACCACTGATCTTATCATGACGATCTTTACGAAAAATTTGATATTTATTGCACATTATTTCAGAATTTAAGATATTAGAGCGAAGCCAAGTCTCTGTAAAAATTATAATGTTATATTCAAAATCAAAACTGTTTATGAAAATATCGGAAAGTTTTGAGTTAAGACCCCTGACATTTTGATACACAAGCTCTAATTTAGACTTGCGGTTTATTAATCGTTTTTTGGATGAGATTCAGGGCTATTTCGGGGATTTCAAACTCTACAAAAAAAAAATTATTTTATTGAAATCAAACATCCCTCTGTTCAGCTTAGTGTTAAGGTTAAATCTTATAAAAATTAGTAAAACATGATTTGGTTGTGTTTACTATTGTGCTCAATTTTATTTTGTGCTATTGACCATAGATTCAAATGACATGTTGAGAGTAATATGTAGAGTAAAATGTTAACAGTAACACGTGAAAAGTATAACAACAGAATACGATAAAGAAATTAGTTTCTAAGTTTAACTTTATATTGTTTTGCATTGCTTTTCTTTCGCAATGTTTTATTACAGTTTTTACTCTCTTGCTTAAGATTACTTTCTTAAAGCGCTTATTACTTAATATCGTAAACGCAATAAAACAATGATCATAACAGTAACTGGTTTTATGAATGAAACCTAAACGTAGCATCGTAGTATAGAGTGTAGATATAAAATACGGATGTTGTTTTTTTCGATAACTTCTAATTTGTTAAGCTCTATTATAGAAAATGTTAGTTTTGTCTAACACTTAATATTGTTAAATGTAACATTAGATAGAAGGATATGTAGCAACAATTTAAACCAAATTTCCTTTAAAATATCAATTCTATGAGTATGTTATTTATTTAAGTTGTTTTATGAAATCTTTTGTCGTTAATTATTTTTTTTTGTAAGTTTATATATTTTTTCTATAACGAAGAAGATTTCTTAGTAAATCTTTTATTCTTTCTTTCTTTCTTTCTTTCTTTCTTTCTTTCTTTCTTTCTTTCTTTCTTTCTTTCTTTCTTTCTTTCTTTGCGGTCCTCCTTTCTCTCATTTGTATCTCTTTTTTTCTTATATATTTCATTTTCTATTAATAGATTAAGTTAGTAGTTAAATGTTATGTAAGCCAAACTTATATAAGTATATAAAAAAATAGCGCAAGGAAATAGGAATATATAAAAAATGTATGCAGGTGTAAATGGAACGTGTTAGATAAGTTATTTTTTTTAGGAAATATTGAAGTTAACTATTGTAGTCAACTTTATAATAAGCTTTTATATCTTTTATAATAGTCTTAATTCAATTCTATTCTTCTATAAATGGTATTACTGTTTCTTTATTATAAGATTAATATACAAAACAAATAAAGTAACTCACTTTGATCATGATGACAATGCGACAGGCCTGCTGCTATGTTCCATGATGATGCTGCAACTAGCTCTGTTTTATGTACACGTTTAAAGTGAGGGTATATAAATTTATATGTTCTTTTGTTGTTTTTTTTTCTTTTTTTTTTCCTCAGACCTTTTAACTTATTTTACCACTCTTTTCTACCTTTTTCATTAATGTAACCACTTTTCTTGCCTTCTTTTTAACTTCTAGATTAAACTTAAATTTTATTAAATTTAACTTTTACTGAAACCATTTATTTTACTTTTCTCGTTTTTTGTTTCTATTTAGTTTTAAGTAAATTTAAAATTTAACAATTGAACATGTGGAGCGTAAAATGTTAACTGATCTACTATTGTATAGATCAGGCTAATTGTCGCGCCCTGTTTCTGTCTTCTTTATAATGATGCTCTGTAGCATATGAAAGACTGCAAAATGAAAAAATAGTCCAGGGGCTCTCCTGAACAAATGTTCGGCTTTCTTCTCACCCATCCACTATGGTTGTGTAATTTTATCTAATTAATGATGACTTGAGATTTTATAACACAGTTTATGAAATCATAACACAGTGTATGACTAGTGCGTGATAAATCCCCTGGAATTTTAGGTTTTATTAATCTTTATATAAATTACAAGCGCTAAACTCAATATTACCTTTCGGGCATTTATTCAGATGCTTGTAGAATTACAGAAATTATAGAATACCTTCTTTTTAATTTTTTATTCTTATATATTATTTAAATATTTTATAGTTATTCTTTAATTAGCTTAAGCAAAAAAAGTGTTTTTTAAGTGTTTAAAATGACCAAAGAATTTTAAGCTGCTTCTAAAAAAGAAATTTTTCATTTCAATTTTTCACTTTGGGATCCAGGTTAAGAAAGAAAGATTATACCGAAGAAAACTTTTAAGCTGGCTGGGGTATACATATTTCTTATAACGTTTTGCTTTTGCTATTTTGGTAAGTCTACAAGCTTTAAAGTGCTGCCAAATTAATGAGAGTCAAAAGAGGAAGTAACGAGAAGCTTTTACAGCTTGTTCCAAAATAATTCTTTAAGCATTTTAGCTCTTATAGATTCTGAGTAAATATTTAAGCTTAGCAATATATTAGTTACTCAGTGCAAGTGACTAAATAAATTATCGCTAACAGTTTTAGTGTGTTTTGTTATTAACTATTTTTTTTCAACACGAGATTTCCTTTACTATTTGCGTAGTTTTAATAAACTTTTAACGTTTTAATAAACTTTTTGTGTTTTCGTCCATTGTTAAAATTATTTCCGTTTTTTTTTTTTTTTTTTAAAAGTATTTCGCGATAGAATTTCGAAAAGTTTATACGACGATAACGTATTTCAGTCGTCACAGTTGGTTTACTTGAATTATTTTTGAACGACTTTTCACTTCCTGGCTTATTTTGTGTTGACTCCGACATTTTTTTGTAAGTGTCAGCACTTAGAGACCCGTCGAAAAATGATAACCCCATAAGTTTTTCACTTTGATACCATAAGTGTTGCTCAAAATTTTACACCGTGCTGAGTGGCTTAATAACTTAAGACCTTATGTTGAGGGTCTTCGAGTAATCACTCAGCTCAATGTTATCAACGATTCAACAGAGAGAAGTGTAGCATTGATCACTGAATTTAATTATAAGATAACTTCAAATGAAGAGCAAAAACAATATTTGCTGCAAGCGGTTAATAGGCATAGAAAAAATTTCAAAAACATTACAAAAAATCATATTTCAAAAAAAATAAATATAAAGAAAAATAAATGTTAGTAGTGTTTTTATTTTTTTTTTTTACATGCTATGGTCCAAAAATGTGCAGTTATATCGTAGAAAAGCTTAAGCTTTGTCCAAAAATACAAAATCACAAAAATAATGTCGCTCGAACAAAATAAAAAAAATGTATGTGGAAAACGATAATTTTGTTTTACGAGTTTCATTAAATTTTTAAAGCTCCGCCAAAAAATATCGGATACAAATTTGAAAAAAATAATAAACTTAAAAAACTTTTATTATTATAAATGATATTTCATCAAAATATATTCTATATGTGTTTCGGTTTCGGCAACATATTATTCAAAATGGTTTAAGTCGTAAATAACTCCAAAATGACCTTAAAACGATTTGCGCAATATCTAGAGGTAATTTTTTTTTGGGTCTTAAGGTATTTTTGTTCTCCTTACGAAACTTTCAGAAAATGGACGTGCATCGAAGTATTTAAATATTTTTGTAAAATGAATTGGTCTAATATACATATACTCTAAACAATTTTTGTTGAATTTTACGACGATAATTGTCGGCAACGCTTTTTTGACTGAAAATTTCTAAATTTATAAATGCACATTTTCAAACACTCTTTGTTAAATAATACACAATTTATTATTTACGCAACTTCTGTATAAAACTGCCGTCCCAGGAAAGAAAGTCACAAACGCCGAAATTCCAAAATGTAGTAAAGGGTAGATTCGGAACCGTGATTTAGTTTTTGATTTTTGTGTTAAGCTAAGATTTCCCATTTTCAACTCAAAATGACTGAAAAATTTAAGTAAAGTGGTCACTTCTAGTGTGTTTCTTAGAGAGATAAAAAACGTTAAAGTAAAATATCTCAAAACTACTTAAATGGAGATATGACTTTTTTACTTAGGAGGGTAGAAAAGTTGAACTCTGCTGTGATTATTTTTCCAGCAGCAGAAGCTGTAGAAACATGTGGTATTAAGTCTGAAGCAAGTGCTTTGCCTTGACCTCAGTCAAATCAAGTTACTAAGCGTTCCTCTCCACAAACTTCTTACCACCACCAACTACAGCTTTTCGTTGTAAATTATTTTGATTAGAAATAAGGAAAGAAATGTTATAACGTAGGACCATGTCCTGGCCAGGATTTGAACCCGGGACCCCTGAGTAACAGTCAAGCGCGTTACCACTAGACCGCCAAAAAAAAATCGCGTAAAGTAATGGTTTTTTTGGTTGAAAAAAATTTGTTTTTAATTTTTATAAGGAATATATATAATATTATATTTTGTCAAAATATAATATAACATATACAATAGATGAAGAATAAAATTATTTTATACTTTGAATAATGTAAGTCGACCATGTGCGTAAAAAATATACGCATGAGTAACATTATTACATAATATTTAATTCTACATAAAAACACTGTTCCTTCATAAATCTTGTTGAAAAAATATAAGGGTTATTCTACAATACTTTGCATGCTAAGCGGAATTGAGTTATCTATCGATTTTTATAATAAATTAGGATTTTCTAAGTTTAAATAAACGTAATTATACGCTTTCGTTCTGAATACTTGTTCCATTGCACTGTGCGAAATTTAAACAATCTAGGAGGACAAAATTATTTCTATAAATGTATGTATCCCAAATGTTACAATGTTAAATAAAATTAATATAGGAACCTATTTCTGTGGTCATAAGTCATAACAGCCTAACTCAAATTATCATTAAAATGATAAAGTTTTGAACCTTGCCATGCCTGATGGCTTGAAGTTAGAGAAGTTATTTTCTTGAGCATAATTTTCCTTCTTTTTTTGGTCTCGTGCCTGCCATGACTTGGTTGATAGTCTGTAAGATATGTGCTGAATGCACTCCAAAAACCGTCTTCCCTATGTATTCGTTTCGAAACGTATGTTTTCATATAAGGGAGAGTTGTCTAAAGTGGGACTTATTCTAATGCGGGACTCGAACTTTTCGCCGATATTTTCCACAGGCATCACCAATGTTTTGATATTGACAGTGTAGCTTCGATGCGCCATCACTTTTCATGTGGATTTGGAGAAAAAATACGCTTTGTTTATATTCGCGCCAAACATATTGCAAACATTTCAGAAAAAAGTATTTTCATCATTTTTGGAAGTAATAATTTTGTCATTATTTTTTGTGCTATAAAAACGGTGAGTGTATGCATTGTGTTGGTTTTTCGTTTACCTTTAAGAGCATGCCTTGGTTCATTGATCTCTTTAAAAAAAAAAGCAAAAAGATAGTCATTTAAAATACCAAGCCAATGAAATATTTGGAACTCGAAAATATTCTCATTTTGAAAAATGATGATGAAAAAACAAAACCGGTCCCACTATAGTCAACTATCGCTTACTAATGATATTCGTAAACAAAAATGAAACAATTCATATACAGTGAATCAAAAAAGTTTAGGCACAAAGCTATTAAAAATTTTAATTTGTTAGTCACTTTTTTTTTACTTCACTAACAGAAAAAAATAGATTAAGCATTTAAAAAATTACCTTTTTACTACGTTTTTGCAACAAAAGATAATTTAATTTAAATTTTATTTCGGATTAAATGTTAGAAAAACTAAAAAAGACATGATTTCGAAATCAAAAAAGTTTAGGCACATGCTGAGTGTGTACCATGTTTTTGTAAATATAACTGTTATATTTTAGTTTTCTTTGACCGTTTCCATTTCCCTGCACATATTTATTGCGAAGTCATCCAAATATCAATTGATTTACGTTAGTGCTGTTCTTGATTTCGTGATATATTGAGCAAAATGGGCAGCGGAATCGAAATTTCGGTTGACGTTCGTAAAGTAATAATAAACCTTTACGTCGTATCGCGAAATCAGTAAAATAGTACTGCGGTCATATTCGATTGTTCGTAACATCATAAACCATTATGTAAATACTGGTAAATTAGAGCGTAAGACCCGATCTGGGCGGCCAAAAACATTTATTCCACGCTAGGAGCAAATTGTAGTATCTGCTGTTGCTCAAAATCCAAAGATTTTGGCTGTTAAACTATGCCATGAAATGCAGAAACGGTTTAGCAAAACTTTGATGCTCAAAGAATTCGAAATATACTAAATAAAGCTGGATATCATGGACAAGTTTCTCGGCGCAAACTGTTTATTTCAGCTACAAAGAAGAATAAGAGGTTGAAGTTCGCAATACTCCATGTTAATGAACCAAATTTATTTTACGATTGCGTTGTATTTAGTGCTAAACTCAAATACAATTTATTTGGCTCAGATGGCGCTGAAAAAATATAGAGAGAATCAAACAAAGAGCTGCAGGAAAACAATACAATTAAGACATAGAAACACGGTGGGGCAATATTATGGTTTAGGGGTGTGTGATGGCACCTGGGGTTGGGAATCTTGCTTTATTAATGAGAATATAGATAAGCATCTTAATTTGAATATTCTATAAGAAAATTTGGCACCCAGTGTTGAAATATTGGGGTTAACTATTAAAAAATATTTATTTCAACAATATAACGATCCAAAACATTCGTCTTATCTTGTGCAGGAATGGCTAACATCCGCAGTCACCTGATAGGAACCCCATTGAGCATATTTGGCACTTACTGGAAAAAAATTCGCAATCATCACATAACGTCAAAAATACGCTCATGAAGGCTATAAGAAACGAATGGTCAAAAATAACACCTGAGGAGACATCAAATTTAGTGATAAGCGTTGACGTTTAGCGGTGGTAATTCAGGCCAAAGGAAGTCGATCTAAGTATTAGATGACTCAAAATATTATTCCTGATGATGAAACAATATTAATTTTCACTTGTGCCTAAACTTTTTTGATTTCAAAATAATGTCTGTTTTTAGTTTTTATAACATTTAATCTGAAAAAAATTTGAAATTAAATTATCTTTTGTTGTAAATGCATAGCAAAAAGTATATCTTTTAAGTGCTCATACTACTTTTTACTGTGAGTGAAGTGGAAAAAATTTTACTAACAAACTAACATTTTTAAAAGCTTTGTGCCTAAACTTTTTTGATTCACTGTAAGTGCATTGTCTGAATGATTGTGTACATATAGATAACTAGCTAAAACTCGATGCCACACCTCTTTATCCAACGCCCATAAAATGTTATCAGTGACATAAATTTTGATTGGAAAGAGATATTGGGGTAATATTTTTCAAATAAACTATTATTGAAACTTGATTTTTTTATAAGAAATATAAAAACAACATTTCGGAAAAACAAATTTCACCAAAAAAATCAAAGAGGGTATTGTTGTTTTGATGGCAACAGTAAAATAATATTTGTTCTTAGGGGGCGTCCATTAATTACGTGAGGTGAATTTTACGATTGTTTGACTCGCCTCCCCCCCCCCCCCCCCTAGTGAGATAAATATTATTGTTTAAAATCTAGTAATATTTTTGTAGAGAAACACGTTTTACTCAGTTTAACCAGTTATTTTATAATTCTACACCAGTGTCGGGCACATTTTAATTTCCCAAACACACGTGTTTGGAAACAAAATGCTGCTTGAGCGACGTCGACACATGTACACTATAAGCTACTTCGTGTGGCTTTCAATCGTGTGCGTTCGGCTGTTGCTTTGTTTCGATTTTTGCTAAGCAAATCAAGTCAGAGCCTGAACAGAATCAAAAATCGTTGCGATCGACGATCCTCTCTAGTCGTCGAACGCAGAGAATGTGTCCAGAATGATGCGATTGCGATAAACGATTCAGGTTTGATTTTTGTTAGCAATTAGCTTGGGTTTACACTTAGCGGTACTATACTTGCAATTTTTTGTATGTTCATTAAAAGATAACGTGGAAATGCGTTGAAAATGATTCAATGACGGCTGCAAGTCTATTTAATTCAGTCTGTCAATGTGTTCGAGAAGAAAAAAAAAGTAATAAAAACTATGAAGAAGAAGCAACAACAATAATCCCACACTGCTTTGTGTAACTTTAGCATACTATTCTTTTTCGTGTTTGCTGAAAGATGTTCAACAGAAATATGTAGCTATGTTTTTTGTTGTTGATTGTCATTATATGAGGTGGAATAAGTTTTTTAGTGGAAAAAATATTATTTTCTGCAAATATACTCGAAAACATATTTCGATTGATAAAAGGTTTAAAGTTTTATGACAGTATGTTGACGTTAGCACACGTAAATTAGTAGCTAAAAATGTTTTGTTTGCGTATTAATAAAAAGATCATTGGAAAATAAAAAGAAACAGAATTACATTACATTG
Source organism: Dichetophora obliterata (assembly GCA_963920525.1). NCBI lineage: Eukaryota > Metazoa > Arthropoda > Insecta > Diptera > Sciomyzidae > Dichetophora > Dichetophora obliterata. The sequence continues at coordinate 136,156,942 of OY986435.1, forward strand.
TTGTTTTAATTATATTTTAATGTATTATTCTGAAATAACACTAAAATTGCTCCGGTTATTCAAAAAACCGGTTTCTTATTTTATAAATTTGATAACACTTAGTATTATTACTTTTTGCGCCAGTTTTAACTGTAAACAAAATCTTTACAACAAATTATTATAAAGTGAAAAACCAATATGTTGCCAGAATCGGAGCCACTGATTATTATTTAAAAAATTGTTTATATAACAGCTTTAGTGTATCAATTATATGAGCTGCTGGATAAAAGTAAAAGAAGGTGGTGGGTGCGCCCAGTGAATCTCACTAGAGAACAGGAAGGTTTTTTTAATACGTGCTTAAAGCATTTTTATAATGCGGTGATTTTAAATCATATATATAATCAAATTTTTTCACTTCTTCAATTAATTTCACATTAAAATCCATTTTGCACAAAATAAGTTCAAACGGTATTTTGAATGGTGTAAATAACACACAAGCAAACAAGAAATGTCAGAAGACAACAAAAAACCAAGCAAATTTCATTAAACACAGCCAATTCTTAGCAAAAATATGGCAGCACTAATGGCACTCAGAGAGAGAATCGTCGGTCGCAAGAGAAGAAATAGAATAGATTCTAAGTCTGCGATTTATCGGTGCGGAAAACGTGCTGCGGTTTTTTCTACATTTTGCATGTATTTTGCAACAACAACGAATCGTCGATCGCAACGATTTTTGATTCTGTTCAGGCTCTCAGTTGATGTTGAGCTCTTGCTGTAGTTAAGTCTGACTGAGCAATTTAACAAATGCACATATAAAAATTATGCCTAAAGAATGGGAGAATGATTTGTATTTGTAACATGCTGTCAAAAACGCAATCTACGCAAGAAAAGTTGACAAGCATTGAATTCGCTCCCATTAGCTTTCACATACTTAATAAAATTACGCCACCGAGTACACGGACGCAAAACACATCTGCATCGATGAACTTCCAGCTTAAAACCACAGATAACCAGATAGGAAACTTCGATTTTTCAGTCAGAAATCAGCTGATCTGAGATTGGTTTTGCAATTTGTGAAACTCACGTATTGTGTACGTGAGTTCACCTTTTTTCACCTCATAGCTGTCAATGTTGTTTAATGTCAGATGCTAAAAATCGAAGTTTTCTAAACTAGAAATTTTTGTGTTTATCAGTTCGATGGTTTCATTATAAAGAAACTTGTGTGAGAAATGACAGAAAATCTAAAATAATTAATTATTAACAAAGAAATCAAAGGCAAACAGAAAATTGATGTGTGTGCTGTTGTTGCCAGCGCAGATCCTTTGTGATGCTGGTAAAAAGGAGGAAGACTGCAGTGGATCTACACTTTCTGATGAATATCTATAAGCGCCTAACAAATTATATCCTAGATGCATCGCACAATCAAACAAATGTTTTGGCGACCATCTATCAACGTGCTACCACTGAGATCTGTAAGAAGTGCTATGTTAAACCAACTATTTGGCCGGATATCTATTTGGATCTGTTTCGTAAGTCAAAGCGTGTATTTGATAATCGTCAAATGTTCACGCTGCGCCAGATTTTTGCGATAATGTTAATCGTCTGGAAGATAAAAGTTACGGCTACGTGCCAATCATATGATGCTGCAGATCTGAGTTTTCCACGTGAAGTGCAAGGTATTTTGTCATGCTGCAATCCGATACCTCCCTTCATTGGTGCGTCAGAATATGCGTACGTTGCATCAGATTGTGCTGCGTGCTCGAGAGCAGCCCTTGGTGAAGGTAGGTTAATAAGAAGATAATTTTAATATAAGTTGGTTTAACTTTCTTCTGCTATATTTCTTAGCTAACTTATGAAACAGCCGTGGTGCATCGCATTGATAAAAGCCACTCAAAACACTACAACAGCAAATTGTACTGTCCACATGATTTGTCACATTGTGAGGAGTTTCGAGATGACTTACCTATTCTGTTGAACTTAATAAAACAACGATGTTAATTTGGGAATTGGTCAGCAACAATACATTCATGTCTAAACCTGCCTGTATTATCTTTGATTCTCCAGCTAATTCAGTGGTAAGCTTAACTTAAACCGCAGCAATAGCAAGGGAAAGGAGCAATAAAGGACAAAACACACTTTAACAATAAAAACAAATATAAAGGGGCACAAGAATTCGCATTCGAATCAATCTTCAGACACACCAGTGCAGCAAACTAATTTCGATCAACAAGTTAATTGCCCTTATTCTTGTTGTCACCTCGCATATGTGAGAGCTCTCACACTCGTGTCACGTCACTAGAAATCTTGTATTCTTGTTGTCATGTGACGTGAGTTTGTGCCAGCCAAAGCATGACAACAAGAATACCAGATTTCTAATGACGTGACACGAGTGTGAGAACTCTCACATAGGCGAGGTGACAACAAGAATAAGGGCAATTTACATTTGGCAATGTAAAGGGTAAAATTAGTTAAATTTAACATGTAACATTCATTAGTAATAATGAGAAGATGTAATATCTTATTTATGTATCATTTTCTGCAAAATAAAATGAATGTATCGCAGCTTTGGAAATGCAAGAAGGCGTAAAAACACTCTTTATGATTTTACAGGAGAAACAAATAACTTTCTAAATTCTTAAGCACACTGAGAGCTTTTAGAATTTTCTTAATAAAAATGTCGGCCTTAGTTGTAGGAGTGTAAAATTTTGCAGCAACATGTATTTTGATACGGTGCATCATAATCAAAAAGTCGATTTTTAATATTTTGTTGTAACGCATTCTTGCATTTTAGGTGGCTATTTGTAGAGCTCCCACTTGACTTGTCATTGAAATGTGCCTATATATTATTTCAATATAAATATATCACCCAACAATGAACGAAAATAATCACTAACGAATCATATCTAAGTTATTTTAACGAAGATTTGTGTGCATACTAATGCATCGCTGGAGTTTATCGTCATTTAAAATGCAAAGAAGCGTAACAACACTTTTCATGATTTTACAGGAGAAGCAAAAAACTTTCTAAATTTCTCAAGCGCTTGCACTGAGGGCTTTTAGAATTTTGTTAATAAAAACGTCGTTTGTAGTTGTAAGAGTGCACAATTTTGCAGCAATATGTATTTTGATACGGTGCACCATAATGAAAAAAGATGAACCAACATGACAAGAATAAATTAAAAGATATTTGACATTAAAGTCAGTTGAATTTTTCATATTTTGCCGACGAAAAGCAAAACAATTTTTTTGGCTATTTTATTAGAAAACATCAGCCGAACTTAAATCAAATTTATGTTTTTTTATCCTTTTATTTTTTTAATGAAAATAATTATAAGAGGGTTTAAAAAACAAATATCTAAAGGGTTGAAAAACCTTCAAGGGATTACGAAAAAAATTTTTTGTGCCGAATTTTTTCTTTGTACAAGCTTGCAAAACGTAATTAGCGCAGGTAAAAATCAAAGCTATGTTTTTTAATTTTTATTGGACCAACATGATAGGAATATTACCTTAAAAAATTATGTTGTTCTTAGTTTAGCCTAGCCATTGAAATGGTTAAAATAAGGACATTTTTCAAAAACTAAATGTGAGAAAAATCTTAAGAAGTGGTTCGGTTAGTAGAAACATAAAATTGATCTACACAAAATTTCGTTCTGTTTTGATCACATCTTCATGCTCTAAGATATCCTCAAAAATGACATAAATTATAAAAAAAATTATATTGCAAAGATTTTTTTATGAAGTATATCTGTTCTTAAAATCATATGATATTATGTAAACTTAACACGTTCAAAATTTCATTACGATCTGGCCCCAATTGTGTTGTTTTTTAAAAAAATATGCTCTGACAATGCTTCACAGAACAATGAACCACTCAGCAACTGCAAACAAGTGTAACTAATGAAGCCTATAAAGTCGAACAGGTAATTGTATATGTTGTTATACCACTCATATAACTTTAACATATTAATAATTAATTATCTTAATTTTTATTTTACACTATACATACTCAACAACAGCAAGCATCGATACCAAACAACAGCAAGCATCAATACTGAACAACAGCAAAAATCAACTGTTTTCAAAATCATTATAAAATACAACTGTTGCATATTGCATATTTTTCTATTGATTAATAAAAAAAAAAAATAAATAAACTGGCCATTTCAGCCCTTGGAAGAACTTTGACCTAGCTTCTATTGATCAATTGTGTTGTGCGTGTTGTTAAATGTTTGATCACAAATGACCGAGAACTGGACCTACGTGTTTTATGCCGACTCCGAACGGCTTATGTTCTCCAGAAGCTTTACATGGCAATTTTTACTCTCTGAGGTTTGCCATTGTCTGCAGAGAGGCGACGACCGAACAGAAAAATTAATTCAATTGAAAAAAAAACTTTTCTGTCTGAGCTGGAATTGAACCCGGGCTACCGCGGTTCTTTAGCTTAGGGGCCACGCACTCTTCCCTCTAGGCTACGGTCGCCACCGTTGATTAATAGATATTGTTATTATTACCGATAATTTTGTAAGAAAAAAATCATTTAAAAGTATATGAATAAACATTAAAGTCCACTCCCACGAATTAAGCCTCATCTTCGGTCTTAAGCTTGGTGATGTAGGCTGCCTTGTGCTGTGCAATCTTAGCCTTCGGGGTTGGTAAGTTTCTTAGCATTCCACCTTTTCTTAGTAACTCCTGTCCGTTGTTCCGCCTTCTGAGTAGGATCAGCCTTTTTGTAAATTTCTTCAATATTATCAGCACGGATTCTCAACTTGATGTAAGAGCTGAATTGGCGTTTGAAGGCTTCTTCCTCAAGAGTGCGCATATAATCAACATGTTGACCAAAGATATGAGAACGATGAACATCGGCATTCAAGCTCTTGGTCTCTGCAGAGTAGCCAGGGAAACGCTTGACGGAGTGTGGAATATTCAAACCACCATCGACAGCACCTTTCATGGCACCGAATACACGGGCACCAGTAGTGCTAAACCGACATCCAAGTAACAAAGGAATGCACCTGGTCCATCATCGACAGGTTCAGCATTGTATTCCTCACCGGTAACTTTAGAGCAACCAGCATAAATCGAGTTTAAACCCAATTTGTTGAGCACACGACGTACTACCAACAAGCCAGTGCAGTAGGCGGCAGCGTAGTTGGTAAGACCGACCTTAATGCCGTAGGCTGAGCAGACAACATGGTCTTCTTCAAGTCTGGCATAATTCTGTTGAGAGACAAACGAATTAAACAATTAAGAGTACAATTCTTGAGCGCCAGTACTTACGTCTCAGACCTTGTCCAAGTTAACATGCCGATTTTATTTAATCCGGCTTTGATTCACTGAAAGATATGGTCGGTAGCCGCTGATTTCATACTTTTGGCAGAATTTTTTCTTCATCGTTTAGCTTAGTTTGTTTCCTAGTGCAACACCGCCTCTGCCCACATCATATCGTGATGTTTGACTTTCTATCAACAAAGAAAAAGATTAATTAATTATGGAATTTATTACTTCGCATACATTATTTACAACTTACATTCAATTTATTTATTTATTTTCTTTGTTTGACACAAAACATTTTTTGTGGTGAATTTATACCAACAGTGAAGTCGATCAGTGATGCCGCGACGAAGTTAAAAAAGTATCCTTGAAAAGGTCCCAAATGTATCCACTTTAGTTAAAAGAGTATCCACGTATCAAATTCGAAAAATCAATAATATATTAAATTTTTTAACACAAAAACAAAATTTAAAATTTTTCAAACAATGAAAGCCAATTTTTGACGCTTTAATAACAATTTTGCAAGAAAAAACATGTAGTTAATAAAAACGTCTAACGATAACGCTCGAAAATTTGATGTATTTTTAGGATTTTTTTTAATATAAAAAACGATATAAAACGATAAATTAAAAAACGATATTTAAAATTTTAAGGTATATTGCATGATACAAAAATGTTTCAGGTAGCCTTGACAACAACCTATTTTCTCACGAGCTGCGATAAACGAACGTCAAACATAAGAAAACAAAACGAGCTTTCAATAAAAGTTTTTTCAATACTTTTTTGAAGCACCACCGCCTCCGCTGACATCGTATCGTGGAGTTTCAGTTTCTATCAATAAAGACAAAGATTAATTATGGAAATTATTAATTTGCACACATTATTTACAAATGAAATTTATTTATTTATTTTATTTATGTGACACAAAACATTTTTGATATCTCCATAGAAACCATAGCACGCCCTCGTTTTGATTTTCTTTTGTTTGACATAAGTTTATCGCAGCAAAAACTGCCGCTCCTACTTTATAAAAATTATACTATTGTATATTGTAACACTCCACATAAAAAGTAGTTTTTTATTTTGATAATTTTTGAAAATAAGAGCCTGGACGGTATTGTAGATTTTCACTCTTCTATTTGTATTCAAAATAAAAACAAAGATTATTAATGGCATTCACTACATCATTTAAGCTCTGCTAATTTGCTAAACTTAACAAATTCGTTAAGTCCTGTCAAAATTTTGTATGGAAAAAGATTCAGCAGTTAACAAGTTCAGCTTCGTGTTTTTGCTTAGCCGAGACCGTTTGTTAAGTTGGAAACGTCAAACTTATTGAGTGAAGTGATAAATCGTTTTTGGAATGAGTTGTAATAAGTACCATATTATTTTTGATTTGTAGCTTCAAAGTCTAAAAATTGCTCTTTATTAATAAAAAAATAAAAACTTTGCAACGGGGTTGGTAGAGATGTAAAACATTTCAATGGTTCTGAGTAGCAAATGTTTAAAAAGATCAACGAAATGTAATATAAAAATTTAAATACATATTTTGTTAGAGAGTACTGGTTACACGAGTTATTAAAACAACATATTTTTAACTGTAGAAGTCTGTCTTTTGATTTTGACATATTAGTTTAGCACTTCATTGTAAAATGTCTTAGCAGGTTCATTCATATCAACAGCTGCTAACTTTAACAATTTAGCAGTTAAGCAGCACTTAACAAATTTTATTGAATACCATTATTATTAAATATTGATAACAGAAGGACGTGCTTTTGAAATTTACGTTTTAAAAACAGGGTTTTTAACCGGTTTTAAGTGTAACATATACGATTTTTTTAAATAAAACTTTGATAGCGATAGCAACTGGTTTAGTGAATTACATATTTCAGATGTTTCGGCTGAATAGCTTTTGTTTTTCTACAACACATCGCCGAAAAAAAGTAGTTTTGAGATAAATAAATGTTAAAACAGTGAGTATGGATACTTGTACTGTGCGCTCGATACCGTCAAAAACGGCTACAAATTAAATTACTTAAAAAAAGCAGCTGAGGAAACCTTAAAATGTTTATCACAAAATTTTAAAGTTATTTGTAAAGAGGTGGATTTAATACATTTTTTGATAAGAAAATATTACCCAAAATGTCTCAATGTTATAATTTATTTTATAGTTTTTGTCGAATTTAAGGAACTACCAAATTTTTTTATATATTTGCATACAAGAATATATATTCATATTAAAAAAGTATCCTTACTTATACAAAGACTTAAATAAAATATTCATCCATTTTTAAAGGAGAAAAGTATCCAAATTGATTTATTTGCAGCCAAACGGCAACACTGAAGTCAAAGATTTTCAACATGGTCCTCATAAATTCAGGGAAGTTTGCCGGTGCTATTATGACTTCTTTTTTTTCATACCTTGCATTACATTTTTGTATGAAATAATACAGCATGTTATTGCACCGCATTATTTCAGATTTTCTTATTCACCTCAAGAAACCAGGGAAGTTTTCCGGTGCATATAAACATTTTGAGATAGTATTGGGGCAATTTGACGTAAAATCGTACATCGTGCCATCCCTTTCTACAACTCGACCATCGAAGTTTCCTATCTGGTTATCTCATAGAAATAAAAGATAAGGAAGTGGTGTTATACTCACACACACTATACGTGTGTAGAAGGAATTTTCGACGCTGAGGAAGAGAGATAGAGCGTCGTTATTTGACATAAGTTCTTCCCGAGCAAAAAAAAAATCCATTTTTGAGGAAGAACATCTGTCAAAACACAAGTTCTGCTTCATGAGCGCATTCATTATTTAGGGTGGCAAGGGCCTTAATTTTTTTTCATATTGGAATAAGCTTTAATAGTTATTTATTTGCTTACAATTTCTTTGAAAACTTGGCATGAAATTAAAGTGGATTAGCAACCTAAGGTTACAAGCTATAACTAGGTATTTTTATATAAAAAAAAACTAATTAAAAGCCGACTGTTCGGAAAAAACTACACAAAACTATTTATTTTAAAAGAGTTTAGTTTGGTATGTATTTTAGTTGTTTAGTTTTTGTGTTATTTTAATATTAATTAAATAGTTTATAAAAAATAGTTTTTTTAAATGAATTTTTAAAAAATCATTTAAAGTAACTTTTGTCGTTTCAGTTTTATTCTGAGTTCATGTCTTTTACTTTATTTTAGCAATGCTTTTATATGTAAAAAAATTGGTAACGCAACATATTATATAACGGTGCTATATAAAAATTGCATAGTAAGCATGCATCTAAAAAATAAAAAATAGTTTACGCCTTTATTTACTACATAATTGAATGCGGCCCTGTTTGAAAGTTTTTGTGTTTGTGTCAACTTCACTGTGTTTGTAAAATACCTCATTTCACTTCAACTACACCGCTTCCTTATATTTTACTTCTATGGTTTATCTGTGCTTAAAACTGACGAACGCCAAGTTGCTCTTTGTTTTTCTCTGCTTCACACACAAGCAAAGAACATGGTAATATGTGTGTGCCCATCACTGTTCTACACTGTTTTTTTCGGATAAAAAATTACGTCATCTTTGCGAGAATTCCCTCTCCCCCACATGAGAGTGAGTAAGATTCGGCTGAACCCTTAAACGTGTAACGTTATTAATGGATGCCCCTTAATGGAAAAATGTTTGAAAATAACGCTATGTCATATGAAAGGTAGTCAGAAATGCATTTTTTACTTGAATTTATATTATTTTTTGAGTATATTTTAGACTTTTTTTTTTGAAAAAAATAATAAAAAATTTAGACACTGGTCTAACGGTACAGTTGAAACAATTTTTGTGAAGTTCTTTTATTTAACTTCTGAACAAAAAAACCTGAATTAAATATATTTAAAAACAGCCGAGAAATTTGCATCGAAAATCAAAACTTTTATTTTCATGTCGTTTTTTTTTTCTCATTCTTATGTAATCATGTTTTATAGAAAAGTTATTGTTCTAAAAATTTCTACAATTTTGAAGATTTGTGAATGTTTTTGATTTCAAAATAACAAAAATTTTTTAAAATTATATAGGCGAAAAACGGTGCCAAAGAGTATTACAATTACAAAAGTAACATTATTTGAAAAGAAGCGGAAGGGGCGTTATCAAAACTAAATATGTTATAATTTATTCGAGGTTGCACACAATACGTATACCGATTTGAGTGAAATTCTTCCAGCCGTTTAGATTTGTAATAATGCCAAAAAAACAAACAAACAGGAAATTAGTTTTATTAATATAGATTAATAGTGGACCCGACAGACGTTGTTCTGAACCAATTCAATGCTTAAGAAAGTTTTGTGAATTTGTGAAAAGTGGCATACGTTTCCTTTTGAAACATCAATGCATGACGATCAAAATTTTCTGATATATATATATATAGCATTTTTATTGATTTATAGTTTTCCCCGGCAGATGTCCTAACACAAGCCGGATATTCGAAAAAAATTTATATATTCAATATTTTAAGTATAGTTGCCGAAAGTAACCGTATGAACTAAATTACCAAATTGTAGTCTAATATGACCAATACCGTTTATAATATAGCATTTTTCTTTATTTCTAAATGGTTAAAAGGGATGGCTACATTTTTTTCTTCGTAAATCACCTAGTAATCGAAACAAGTCGACTGCCAAAATTTCAGCTCAATTTAGCTTAAACGCGCTAAAGCTAAAATCGCGCTTTGCTTCACTCCACGTTAATCCCACGAAAAGTGGATATAGCTAAAGTGGGACACGCCCATTTTTATTGCAGTTACCGAGAGTAGCCATATGAACTAAATTACTTAATTTTTGTCTCATACGGCCAAAACCGCCTGAAATAAAGCATTTTGATTTGTGTGAGGTAAAAGGGGGTGTGCCAAATTTTTCCTTCCTAAACCATCATGTACTCGAAACAAACCGACTGCTAAATTTTCAGCTTAATTCCGTTTATATCTAGCGCACTTTACTTCACTCCACACTTATCCCCTGAAAAAGGGGCGTAAACATAGAGCGACCACACTCATTTTTATTACTGTTGCCGAAAGTAACCACATGATCTAAATTACCAAATTTTAGTCTAATACGACCAAAACCCTTGGAAATATAGAATTTTTTTTATTTGTGGGTGGTTAAAGTGGGATAAGCCCATTTTTAGTACAGTTTCCGAGAGTAACCATATGAACTAAGGTACAAACTTTTAGTCTAATACAACTCAAACTGTCTAAAATAAAACATTTGTATTCATTTGTGGGCTGTGAAAGGGGGTGTGGCAAATTTTTTCTTGCAAACCATCTTGTACTCAAAAAAAAATCGACTGCAAAAATGTCAGTTTAATTTAGTTATAACTGTCACACTTTGCTTCACTTCAAACTTATCCCCTGAAAAAGAGACGTAAATATAGTGCCACCACTCCCATTTTAAGTACAGTGTCCGAGAGTAGCTGATGAAATAAATTAGAAAATTTTTGTCTTATACGACCAAAACCGTCTGAAATGTAGCATTTTTTGTGGGCGGTAAAGGGGAAACCCATTTTCAGTACAGTTGCCGACAGTAACAATACGAACTAAATTATTAAATTAAATGAAATTAAATTAAAGTCTTAAATATATAGTGGTGAGCAAAGAAAAAGCGACACCTGTATTTTTATATTTAAAGCTGCATGAATTATATACAAGGTGCCTCAGATATAGCATTAATTTCCTCGGGTGGTTAGGATAAGTTTAAAAAATTTCATTTATTTTAAACCACCAGTTTTAAACCACCAATGTTGGCTTAACCTATTAGTTAACTTTGATTTTGACTTTTAATGTGAAATATCCCAAACCATCTTTGATTTTGTGGACATATATTATTAATTATTTTTATAAGTTAATTAAACCGATATTAAAAAGATCTCAAATTCAAAAACTTTAGATTTTTTAACACAACTACTTAAACTACACGGTTAAATAATTTGGACTATTTTGTAATCCAAATTTTGGTTTAAAATAACTTTTAATCCGAAAAGTAATATTTTTAATCCGTACTTAGCTGGGTCTCGAATCAACGTTTCTGAACTGGACGAGTAGATAAGGTGTTGGACCAGCACATCAGAGGACGTGTGCTCAAATCATGACATGGTCAGAGTAATTTTTTATTTAAAGTTGATATTTGTGTTGTTTTTTTAAATTTTTGCGGATTAAAACTGATCTTTTTGGATTAGAAAATATTAAATTTTTGCTTGGATTCAAAAGTAATCTTTTTAGTCCAAGATTTTTAACCGTGTGAATATTAATAAAAAAATATGTGTGTGGCTGCCACGCACGGTAAAAGTGAAACGTCAACTAAAAAAGTAGAGATTTTTAAGTGGTTAATTGATTTACTCTTTGATGTAGTCTTAAAGTTCCATTACATATAAAGGCTAGAGTATATTAAATCTGTTTTAATACAATTTCAAAAAGTTTAATGTTATTTTGCCATCAACTAATCATACTGTATACATCATACCATGCCATCATATTATGATAATAATACCATACCATTAACTTTTATTTCTTGTAAAAACATTTATCCAAAAATTTTAAATAGAAAAACTGCCCCCAATCTTATTATACAAAAACAAAAATACTATTTATGAGAGGACTTGTCACACGGTATTGCAAATTTCTTATGACAGTTTTGATTTTTTTTTTGCATATTCAAAAAAGACGAATTCTTGCAACTCATTTCAAAAAATCTATTTAAATTTAATCTATGGTATGGAATTTTTTCCTATTCACTAGTAAAAATTTTACGTGCAGAATTTGTAGCTAGTTTTTCTTTTACTTTTTTACGCTCTCGTTGTCCTCTCTCGTTGCAAGTTTTTCGATTACGTGAACGCTTTACTATTGTAGGTTAGGTTAATAGGGTCGTGCACCATTACCGGCGCTTCCGCGGGGCCTATAGGTCCATTGCGAGTCCCTATTTATTTTTTTTTGTGGTACCATGTTAACCATTATATCGTTTATTCCTCATACCAGCCTGTGCTTTTTATGAACCTCCAGATGTCTAGCAGTGGTGTGTTCGCTAAATCTTCCAAGTTTTTAAAAAATCTATTTCCCATATATCGGAGTCGACGGTTCTGTAGACTTGGACATTCGCATAGAAGGTGAGTTATTGTTTCTTTTTCTTCCGGATCCTTGCAGCTCCGACAAAAGTCTGGGGCTGTTATGTTCATTCTATTGTCCATTACCCTAATGGGGCAATGTTCTGTTAGAACTCCCACAAGAATCCCGATTTCTCGTTTGGCCAAAAGCAGAAGGCTTTCGGTTCTCTTTCCAGTTAGTTCCGGTCAGAGCCTTCGAGATATGTTGCAGTCACCTCTGAAGGCCCAGTTAGTGTTAGTTTTATCTCTGGCTTTAAGGTCTATGCTCCTTTTGACGACATCTATTGAAATGTACACATCTGTATTAGCTCTGCTTGTACTTGCGGTTACTCCACTCCTAGCCAGTTCATCCGCTGCGTCGTTCCCTTCGATATTGCTATGTCCGGGAACCCAGCACATGGTGACATTGTAGGTATTGCAGATACTGTTCAGTGCCAGTTTATAGTTTTATACCTTTCGAGCCTTCGTCGTTTTACTATTCAGCGCTTTGATGGGTGCTTGGCTATCCACAAAAATTACTACCTTTGTGGGGGTTAGATTTCTTCTATGCAGATTTTTTAATAAAATATATTTCTGCTTGAAAAACGTTACAGTAGTCGAGGAGTTCGTAGGACTCTTTGATTTGTAGCGTTTCACAGTATACACCTGACCCAGTTCCGTTTTCCATTTTGGAACCATCAGTATATAATTGGAGATTGCCGTTGAATTCTACGGCCGTATCTTCCCATTCTTGTCTGCTGGGGATGGATGTTGTGTATTCTGTAAATATCTCACACTGGGTATGATATAGTTGTTATTTTTGATTCCTCGGTTCCAAAGAGATTCAGAATAGATGCATGTCCGAAAGTGTTGTTCCTCTAGGCTTGTGATTCATTGAGTCGAATCGCGCTTTTGGTCGCCGAACACTTAAGGACCTCTTCTATGGGGAGAATATTTAGCATAATTTCCAGACCCGCATGTGGCGTTGATCTCATAGCTCCTGTTACTCCTATGTATGCTAGCCTTTGTATTCCTGTTAGGGAGCTAAGGTAGCTCTTTTTGTGCTCTATCGTCCACCATACAAGAGAGTCGTAGGTAAGAATAGGCCTCACGATCGCTTTATACATCCAGTGGATTATGTGCGGTCGCAGTCCCCATTTCCTGCCAAAGACTCTCTGACATGCGTAAAGAACGCATAGTGCTTTTTCCTTATTTCTTCTTTGTTGCTTTTCCAGCTCAGCTTGTTATCATGGATAATTCCAAGGTATTTAGCTTCCGTGGAAAGCTTCAGAGTTACTGCGTTCAGTTTCGGTAATGTGAAACTTTCTATTTTCCTTCTTTTTGTGAACAGAACGAGTTCGGTCTTGGTTGGGATAACACCAAGTCCACCACAATCAGCCAAAGCGGGGGGATATAACTCCTCCCTGCAGAGTGCCTCTTGTGGCCTCTCTCCTCATCACTCTCATTCCCATATGTGAGCTTATACGTCTGCTGTTGAGCATTTTTTAATCCACTGGGTTATTTTACTGTTGAATCCTTTCTCTACTAGTGCCGTTTCCACTGATTTTCCTTTAAGGTATTCGTGTTGAACACTGCAAAGATTGGAATCGCTCAAGGATTCTCTTATGTGAAGTTAAATTCTTCTGTTTAACGTTTTCATCATGAACGATGAGAGGCGAATAGGCCTGTTATCCTTTGGCGCTGAGTGTATCGGTTTCCCAGCATTAGAAATGAAAACAACTCTCACTTCTCTCCAAATTTTTGGAACATATCCTGCCTTGAGACAACCGGCGAAGATTGCTATAAGCCAGGGCATGATTCTGGGAGGGGCATGTTGCATCATGGCTGGCTGGATTCCATCAGGCCCTGCAGATTTGGAGGGCTTGAAAGATCCAATCGACTATTCTACAGTTGAACTTGTAATAATGTTGGGGAGTTCCTGTAAGGGTTCTGGTATTGCCATCTCCAGGTTTCTGTTAGCTCCGTTTTGCTCTGGTTCAGTACAACCTGGGAAATGAGTTTCCATGAGTAGCAAAAGCGTTTCTTGGCTGGATTCTGTCCAGGATCCGTCGGACCTCTTAATGTATCTCGGAACCAGTGTGTCTTTGGATAGTGGCTTTCGAAGTCTGGCGGCTTCACTGGTATCCTCAATGAACTCGCAGAAATTTTTTCAAGATGTTCGCTTAACTATTCTGACTTATAATATTGTTATACTATGTAACAATTTTGATTAACCTATTGATGTATTAATTTAAAAAAAGTCATCGTATTAAATGTCGTTAAATTTTTCTTAAAGTTCATAAATCAATAAATACATAAATTGTATAAATTTCTTTTAAATAAAAAAAAAGTTATAACGATTGTTCCTGTGGGAATAACAAAATTTTGAAAATAACCCACTGCAAATTTATTTCAATTCAACTACGACACTCACCAATACATTTAAATTTAAAGCAGTAAAGTTAGTGAATACATGTAGTTATTTCCTTATTACCCGCGAAGCATAAGGAACGGAATATGTGTTTGACCGGTATGTATGCATCACTTCTAAGCTACTTACCATAACATTAACTTGAATATGGTGCCCTCTAGAGAACAAAAAGTTAACTAAACCCCTTACTTCTAAACTACTTGTCATAGTTTTGCAAATGATGTATTGTTGGAAGCGTTTTGATTGTCAGCTGGTTAAAGGTTATGTGACTTCACAAAAGTTTTATATGGCGCCCTCTAGAGGACAGAAAGTAAACTTAACCTCTAACTTCTAAACTACTTATCATAATTTGTCAAATGAGGTATTGTTGGATTTTTTGCTCGTTCGCTGGTTATAGGCTAGGTGACGTAACATTACGTTTAATATGAAGCCCTTTAGTGGACAGAAAGTTAACTAAAACCCAGCTTCTGAACTACTTATCATAATTTGACAAATGAGGTATTGTTGGGAGCGTTTTGATCGTCCAATGAAGAAAAGTAATGTGACATCACATTACATTGAATATGGCGCCCTCTACATGACAGATAGTGAACTAAACCCCTACCTTCTGAGCTACTTATCATAATTTGAAAAAATATATCCCCAAAATAATTGAAATAAAAAAAAGTTCAACAAACTAAAACCCGACTATTAAAACTCAAGCTCTTAAAATTATGAAACAAGAAAATTTTCTCATCTGAAATTTTTATGCATATTCAATATTTTTTGTTTATTAAATAAACAACTTACACATAATATATTTTATTGTATTAAATACATATTCATAGTGATATTCAGAAGATATACGTGGTCGTATGCCACCTATCCTAACAAAACAATAAACAAGTAACAAAAAAATGTGCAAAGTATTAATTCGCCAAATTTAAGGAAAATGTTAACACTTTAAGCAATACCACTACAATTAAGACAATCAGTCAACAATAAAAAGTTCTCTGTTACCCGAGAGTACATTTAGAGTCGAATATCCTTCACACATTACACTGTGGGTAAAAATCGAGAGTGGCATCATGTTTGGCAAAATATTGTTAGTTAACCTGAATTATTTCTTTGTGTAAGCTTTACACACTTTTCAACTTCAAAGTGATATTTCTTTAATATAAGTTCATCAAATAGAGCTAGGATTTTGCCTTAATGTAAAAATCGTATGCAAAATTTATGTTTTCGACTTTTTTCACGCTGGCTGTCTCTGCTAAGCCACAAAAAAATTTCCCTAATTGGTTCTTGTGTGTTAAATTTACACACCATAATCTTGGTTAAATGGCACGCATAAATTGTAGTCGAATACCAAATTCCGAGGCTGTGCGATCTATAACTGCAAAGCTTTTCGATATAGCAAATTTGGATTTTATGGGAGGTGACACGACCTCTTTTCAATGCAA
Organism: Dichetophora obliterata; assembly: GCA_963920525.1. NCBI lineage: Eukaryota > Metazoa > Arthropoda > Insecta > Diptera > Sciomyzidae > Dichetophora > Dichetophora obliterata. Next base: position 136,173,165 of record OY986435.1, read on the forward strand.
AAACCATCCTTGGTGTGTGTTTAATAACTTCCCAGTGTGCCAAACGGATCCGTTACGAATCCGTAACGAACTCACTTCTTCGTACATTTTGTCCGAAACGGATTGCGTTTCGCATCCAGAACGGATCCTTTTTCGTATGAAATTCCTCTCTCCGTTACGGTCTTCAGTTACGAATCCGTTTCGGGCTTCAGATACGAATCCGTTTCGGACTTCAGATACGAATCCATTTCGGACTTCACATACGAATCCGTTTCAGACTCTTTTTTTAAATAATGCGAACTCACAACGGACTCGTTTTTTAAAAATAGTTCTTATTCAAAAAGGGACAATAATGTTTATGTATGTTCAACATTTTTTTATTTTTTGGCTAATTCAGTTCTTACATTCTACATATTACATTTTAAAGAAGGAAATTTAAAATTATATCAATGTATAATAAAAATAAAAATAACAACAAAAATGAGTACACAATTGTATTTCGTATCCCTAATCTACTGAAAATAAAATAAGAAATTGTAAAACAAATTTAAGACTGTCTTTTATGTTAACGTAGTGGAAATTTTTTTGAAGGATTCGTAACGGGTTCGTTGAAACATAAGATTCCTCTCAAAAATACGAATTGCTTTTTTCATTTTTTCGGATCCGCCTCGGACTCAGAACAGACTTCAGGAACGAATCCGTTTTGGACTTCAGATACGAATCCGTTTCGGACTTCATATACGAATGCGTTTCAGACTCTTTTAGCGGATTCGTAACGGGTTCGTAACGGGTCCGTCGAAACATAAGAAAGCGCAGTGCGTACTGACGGACTCGTAACGGGTTCGTAACGGATCCGCATCCGTTTTTGTGCACATTGGGTTCCTAAAGTTTCACGAAACCGAATTCCAATACTGTGCGACCTAGAAAATGTTTGGGTATATTTGAGGTACAACGCCTCTTTTTACAATCAGCACCAGACTTGACTGTGATATTCTCAAGGCTTTGCTACCTTTTCTATTAAAATTTCATAAAATTTGGTTCAGCTGCTTAACGGAGTCTTTACGTGATATACACACATACATATATTAATTTTGACGTAGAATTACGTTTGTATGCGGGTCATTTTCACAAATTTTTTCAAAGTGATATTTGACACTTTGGGGTATACCTACAGCTTTTAATATTCATCGTACAAAGAAAATATCAATTTTAGTGGGAATAAAACGAATATCTAATAAAATAGCAAAATCTAAGAAGAAAAAAATTCATATATTCGTATGAGAAATGCACAAGCTGCTTCAGTAGCTGCTTATGTCGTTTTTATGGTTGTTGTTGTTGTGTGTGTTCGTAATCATATGGTTCTTTGTTGTGCTGCTTTTGTTCTTGTTGTTGTTTTTTTATTAATATGTTTGTAAATATACATATATAAATACACATCAGCTGCTTTAATTTTATTTCGTTTCCTCGATAACCAATCGGTTCGGTTGAAAACGGTGTGCACTTTTAAAAGCACTGAAGCGGACCGTTTCGTTGTCAGCAAACTACGCATTGTGTGTTTCATATTGGCATACCATTTATTAAGTTGTATATTAATGTTGATTTTCTATGATTTAAATACAAATTCTAAATGTTTGATAGTTTCAGTCATTCTTGATTTTAAATACAAATTCTAGTAGTTTGATACTTTAAAATCGTTTATTGGGCTTTAGGTCAGGTTAAAACAGTTAATTTCTCCAACGAATTTTTTCCAAAGAAACAACAACAACAACATTTTCAATATAAAAAGGAAAACATTACTAGCTTATTAAGAAGTTAGCTGATTGATCAACTAGTTAGAGCAATTAATCGTTATAACCTGACCTAAGGCTCAATAAACGATTTTAAACTATCAAACAAACACTGTGGCGGCCGTAGCCTAGTAGGTAGAGTGCGTGGCCCCACTAAAGAACTGCGGTAGCCCGGGTGCAACTCCGGCTCAGACAGAAGGTTTTTTAATTGAATTAATTTTTCTGTTCGGCCGTCAGTTCTCTGCAGACAATGGCAAACCAAAGAGAGTAAAAATTGCCATGTAAAGCTTTTTGAGAACATAAGCCGTTCGGAGTCTGCATTAAACACGTAGGTCCAGTTCTCCGTCATTTGTGATCAAACATTTAATAGCACGCACAACACAATTGATCAACAGAAGCTAGGTCAAAGTCCTTCCAAGGGCTGAAATGGCCAGTTTATATTTTTTATCTATGTGTTGCTTATTGTATTTTGCCAAGGCCAAACTGACAACGTAAGATGCTTTCATTATACGTACTAAGAACTGATCACTATATGATATAATATGTGGACATGCCGCTTTTAAATAATTAATTAATTTTTCCATCGCATGGCTCACAATTACCTTATATTGGCCATGCAAACTATCGTAATGCCTTGTAATGCATAATTTTAATTTTACCTCTTTGATGCCGCGCCATGCTGTTATTTTTTAAAAATACAAAATTTTTTCACATATACTTCCAAAAATTTTGCATACATAAAATTTTATACAGTGTAATCTTACGTTATATCTGTGTTGATGAGCAATAACAGCTTAAGTCTTATTTCAAAGTTTCCAGAAAACTTGCTTCAAAGTTTTCAATCGCCATATAAGTTATATGAAGGGTCTTTTGTTTTGGCGTCATATCTTTGGCTAAGGTCATGATAGAAGTTCTAGATTTTGTGCGTTCATAATGATTTATACATTGAACACAACTATATCAATAACTCAGTTCTGTCTTAAATCGACTTAAGCTATTATTGCTTATCGACACAGATATAATATAATATATTCAAGGAACACACAAGCGCAGATTTTATCTGCTTGACATTAGCTTGAACACTGAAGCTTTGATCGTTCTGTAGGTGAGATGAATACTTATTTTACAGCACAAACCCAATCTCAAGTGTGCAAAGCTGCGCGAAACTGATCTAGAGCACTGCTGGGCATTCAAGCGCAGTCACAATTTATTTTGTCTTGTTAGTATTGGTGCGCTCTTGAAAAGCACACACTAAGCGAAATAGTTGTCATAATTATCTAGATTTGTAAGTTTGTATGCTTATACCCCCCCCACACATACTGTAATATGTGTTTATTTTTTATTCTTAGTCATTGGTATTGTTCACTATTTCTTTTATTTCATGACTGCCTCAGCATTTTCTTTTAAGTAAATAAATTATATTAGTTTGTTGGCAGTGGCAAAATTCACATTCTGCTTCCCAAGAAAGGTCCATTCCGATTTAGACTCAAAGACTGAATACAAATAATCTAAAAAAAATAATGCAAAGAATCTAAATAGGCAATATGTATGAATTATATTAAACCTAAATATATACGAATAATATAAAATTCTACAAAATAAAAAATATTTGCATAGGAATTGTGAATCTACAAACCAATAAGTTGATATTTTAAGAGTGTACATAAAATTTCCGACATAGGTTTTCACAGCATCATCGTCAGCGATCGACTGAATTATATTATCTTCTGTTGTGATTTTTGTGTACTTGTGAAAAGTTACGCTCAGTGAGCTATGGGCCCAGCTCTGAGCTAGAGTAATTTTGCTGTCGGAAACCCTTTATGCTGTTTAATTGGGATGATTTTTTGCCAACACATAATATTACATTTCTAAATGGTTTGCAGAATATAGCTATATTAAAATAAAGTATTTTTGAAAAACGTAAAAATAAAGGTTAAAAAGAGGGATGGGGGATGAAAGTATGAAAGAAAATTTTTATCAACTTGTAACAAACATCTTTTCCATAAACAAAAATTGAGTACCACTTTTAGTTTCGACGCTTTAAGCTGATTTCTCTTAGAATAATTTTTTGACGTTGAAGTAAGGTTTTTTCAAAATCATGATGTGATGGAGAACTTTGGGTGATAGATTCGTGATTAGGAGCACGGAAGTAATTAAAAATATTTGTCGGTTTCTTACTCACGTTTTGGCTGTCGCACTGTGTAATTTGTACAATAATAAAATGCACTCTTTTCAAATTACGAAAGGTCTTAAATAAATTACCTACTTTTAAGTAACCATAATTAACTTTATGTTTACAATACAAACATTTTATGCTACCAACCTTAGCCATAAAATCTTCACTTGGCAACACTTTTATACAAAATTAATTTCAGTGCTTTCCACCGTTATTAGGTTCGGTGATTTTTCACTGAAACTTATGCCACGCCATGCACAACCTTAGGCATAATTAACAAAATTTAACCAACTAACGCGACACCGCATAATAGAGGTTAATTCAATATACATGAATTATTTTGTTCTTTGACATAAGTAAATTTAAAGGCAATTTATTTTGCTGTTTATTTTCGAGCTTTGGAGCATACATTTTATGAACATGCGATACTTGGTTTTAACATGATGAAACAAATATTAAGATTTGATTGAAAGGACATTTAAGGGATCATTTAAGATTCTAATAACCTTCACACAGGACCTTTTGGGTAAAAATCGGAAAAAATAACGTGTTTGGCGGGATATCGTTAGTTAAAGTATTTATTTATTTTACTTTAAGTATGTAGTTTTTATTAAAAAAATCAAAGCATTTTGAGATCACGAATTTTTACTGTTTTTCTAAAAAAACAACTTTGTCCTTGCGGGAGAGGAAGACATCCTTATTTTTCCCTGAAATTTTATTTGGGAGATCTTGACCACCCTATGCAACTTTTGAGACTTAACATTTTTGTAACTTTAGGTAAAGGTATTTTTATTATGTAAAGAATGGCAGTATTATTGTTTAAAATATTAACATTAGAGAATTCAAGTGCTTCTTCTGCCGTTGCAAATGGCATTTCCTCTTGCCTTAGTTTTTCTAATGCTAGGTTGTTTTCATATTTATTTAACAAGACAGAACTCATTATTCCGTTTTTTGCCCATTTTATGTCATATTTAATATTTATTATTTCTTCCTTAATAAGTCTTAATTTTTTTGTAAATAAATAGCAAATTCATTATTCAGACCATTGTATTTTTTTTTATATAATTTCATATTTCATTAGTTATTTTCGTTAAATTGTTTATTTGCATATTGAATGCTTCATTTATTATTCTGCTAAATTAGATGTCGCTATTCTTCTGTCATTATCGATCTGCCTTGGAATAAATCTATTGGCCTTTTCGATGTTGTCGATGTGATGTGTCGAGTGTACTGATGAATTATATTATATTCGTAAACGGATATGGTTAATAATTCTTGAAATGTACGGTGTGTTCATTCGCCTTTCAAACATCTCCTTATTTCTGTTAATGTACTGTGAAAACGTTCAACTTGGCCGTTGACCGTACTTGTATAAGGGGGTGTTGTAAATATTTTTATGCCCAACTGGTTTTTCATCATGCGAGTTAAAGATACTGAACTAAATGATTTTTCGTTATCTATTATAACGAGTTCTGGCTTTCCGAAAGTTAATAAAACTTCTCTTAATGGCTCTTTAATGTCTTTTATGGCTTTTGATTTTAGTAATTTTGCTTGCGCATACTTTGAAAATTTATCTATAGCGGTCAAAACAGTATTTCTTTCTGTAGAGTAGATGTCTATGTGTAATATTTGTCCTGGAAATTTGGGGTAGCGTGAGTTTCCTGTTTATTAGGATGTCTTTCGTATTTATGTTTTTTGCAAATACTACAGGTTTTTATTATTCTATCTATTTTCATGCTCATGCTGGGAAAATATATCTTTTGTAACAACTGAATTTTGTTTTCCTTTCCATTTCGATGAGCGCTTTTGTGTTCATTTAGGATGGCTTCTTCTTGTTCCATTTCGTTTGTTACGTCTCTAACTCGTGTCTGAGTGTATCGTATCTTGTATGAACTAAAATGTAGGGAATGAATTTCCTGAATCATGCCCATAATAGGTGGCCTTGATAAGGCATCTGCGACTATATTGCTTTTACCGGGTGTGTACTTTAAAACATAATTTTATTCCTCAAGAATCGCTTTCCAGCATTTGATTTTGCTATTATTATTTTTGTTACTTAATGCGTAGGTGAGTGGTTGATGGTTGAATATGTTAACTCTTGCCGATCCATAGAGATAACTTCTGAAAGTGTTTAGTGCCCATATAATCGCTAACATTTCTTTCTGATTACCCGCATTGCTTAATGTTCTTCCGTTTTGCTTATTGTTCGAGAAATTAATGATATTGGTCTGTCGCCCTGGGATAGTACTCCACCTAAGGCACAATTTGACGCATCTGTAGGTTATTCAAATGGTTTGTTGTAGTCAGGGAAAGCAGCATAAGGTCGCTCGACATAAGAGTGTGTTTAATTTTCTCTATTGCATTAATGGCTTCAGAGTTTAATTTAATTACTTTCTTTGCTGACTGAGTTTTGGACACTCGTCTCTCCTCTCCTCGTAATAGGGTTGTCAATGGTTTCGCAAGTTTTGCGTAATCCTTGATAAAACGTCTATAATAACCGGACATTTCTTGGAATGAGCGGAGATCTTTTAGGGTCCTGGGAAGTGGAAAATTCCTAATGGCTATAGTTTTACCAGGGTTAGTCTTTATTCCTTCAGGAGATATGAGGAATCCAATAAATTCGACATGTTTTCCTAGTAAGTGGCATTTATCTATTTGGATTTTCATATTAGCTTTTGTAAGTGTTTCAAAGATGATTTGGATGTGGTTTAAACGGTTAGTTTCGCTATCATTAAAGACTATTATATCGTCAATATAGACGTAACAGAATTTACCTATGTATTCACGGAGAATATCGTCCAACGCTCTTTGGAAAATCGAAGGAGCGCTTCTTAACCCAAAGGGTAATCTCTTGAATTCGAATTTTCCATTATTAATGGAAAATGCTTTTTTTTCCATGTCAGTGGGCTTTAGAGGGATTTGGTGGAAACCACTTTTAAGGTCTAAAACTGAAAATGGTTTGCTATTTCCAAGGTGTGAGAGCACTTCATTTATTTCAGGAATGGAGTAAGGGTCTACTATGGTTATTCTTTTAAGTTTCCTGTAATCTATGACGATACGGTACTGCTTGTCTCCGGATGAATCGGACTTCTTAGGTACAATCCACACGGGGGAATTGTACGGGGAGTGAGACGGCCTTATTATACCGTTGTCAAGAAGTATTTTGAATTTAATTTTCTTCTTCGCCTTTAAGGATCATAGGAAATGGATAAGATTTTGTATAAACTGGAGTATCAGTGCTGGTACGTATCTCACCCACAACTCGGGTCATGTATTTTAACTTTTCATCTGGTTCGGAAAAAAGGTTTTTATATTTTGAAATAATTACTAGTACGGAATTCTTTTGAGCAGTGGTCATGTGATCTATTTTTATATGCTTCACTGATGGTGATATCATTTGATTTAATTTGACTTTCGTCTTGTCAAGAATGGGCATGCAACTGTCTCTGGTGTGTAAGACTGCATATAGTTGTTTCAGGCTGTCATTACCGAGTATTCCGTGGAAGGATTTGAGGGTAGGTAATAGGAAACATTCTAGATTCATATTTTTTAGATTCGAAAAAAGGTAGTGAAGAGTCAGTTATCCTAAAAAATGTATGTCGTTATATTCTTGTGGCTCGGTGTCTTTGGTGATAAATTCATCAAATGTTCAACATAGTCCTCAAGTGTTTGTCCGTATGCATAGTCTGAATGGTGGTCTCTTTTCTGCTAATTTATTTGTGAAGGGATTGTTTATATAATTCACTCTTCTAGAGTGCATGCTCTGATCGACCTCCATAAGTTGAGGTCTAGGTTGAGGCTTAGGCATTTGGGGTCGTTGTGGTGTTGCGTATTGGCACTGGTTATTAAATGGGTATGACTATTGTGGTGGACGTGGAATATGTGTTAGCTGAGGATAAAAAGGTTTTTGGAATCTAAGTTGGTTATTGTGGTGAAAAGATTGTTGGAATCTGGGTTGGTTATTGTAGTGAAAATATTTTTGGGGTCTATGTGAAATAGTTTGTCTTCTAGGTGGCAACGGGGGAGGTTGGTTGTAAACTTTCCGAACTGCACCTCGGCTGTTATTTGCATATTGTGTTCTATAGTTTTGATTCTCTAATTTAAGGCAGATATGCAGCGCTTGCGGCAAATCTGCGGGTTCTCTAATACCAAGAATTCTTAGCGGGTCACCCTTAAGGCCTCTGACGAAAGTGTCCAGAGCCTTTTGTCTGTATGTTTGGGTCAGAAGGTGCAATGTGTCCTGATCTATTTTCATGCAAGATACTTTCTTTATTCAGTATCAAAGAAAGGTGGGAGTAGACTGCTTGATAGAACTCTTCCGTGGAGCTGTTTTCTTGTATCAAGCTCGACAGTTGGTACTCTAAAGTACCTAAGTCGCGTTTGTCCGCGTAGTGGAGTGTGAGGCACCTAGAGATCGCCTTCCAATCTAATGGAGTGCTATATGACTCCAATGCAGCGTCAGCGTCTCTGACTATCTTATTTCGGATCACGCTTAGAATTCCGAAATATCTGGGCGTTCCTCTTTGTGGTTCATAAATTTTGAGAACGCGATCTCGATCTTCCTCCATGAACTAAATTCACTCGGATTTCCTGTAAAATCTCGAAGACAACGCACAATGTCCGGGATTTCATCGAGATCAGTTAATCGTTCTCCTTGTTCTGGTCTAATTGTTTCGTCAGTTACAGCATTAAAGCCAGAGTTTGGATTCAGTGCTGTCTTAATTAAACTTTGTCCTTCACTGGCTAATGCTCTACCCACTATTTGAGTTATCAAATTTTTCAATTCTTGACTGGAAGTCACTGACGGTACTGGGGGATTAGTACTACCTGCGTTAAGAATTGGTGGGCGGATTAAATTTGGGTTTGCCATTATATATTATTGTTTTAATATATATTGTGTGTTTTATTTATATAACTGGAGGATTACCTTATCCGATGGTGAATCGCAATTACCAAGAAATGTTTTGATCTAGAATTTGTATTATCTTTTGTTATTTATTTTTATTATTATTTTGATCTTTTTGTATTTTTGTTATATAGCTGGAAGGCCACCGTTGGTGAATCGCAGTTATGTCAAAATATATTTTTTATATGAATATTAATTCAGGTATTTATAAATTATAAATTAATACCACTAGTATTGGGTTTGAATATTTGCTGAATTAATGATTGGTTATAATATAATTTAATTTAATAACTGGAAGATAAAACTTTCTTAGAGGGTTGAAATATTTGTTCAATCTATATATTGGGGGTTGGAATTAATTTTAAAGGTTTTTTTCGGTTTTTGAGCATTTATTTAGAAACAACGGTACAATGTATATTATTCAAAGTATTGTCCATCGTTAGCTACAACATTTTCCCATCTTTCTGGCAGCATATGGATTCCGCGCCGGAAGAACGATTCGTCTTTTGAGGCAATCCACGAATCGACCCATTTTTTCGTATCCTCGTAAGAAGTGAAGCGCTGCTCAGCCAAGCCATGCGTCATCGATCTGAATAGGTGGTAGTCGGAAGGGGCTATGTCTGGGCTATAAGGCGGGTGGGGTCGCACATCCCAATTCAGCGCCTCCAACGTTTCCTTGACGGTTCTTGCAACATGTGGCCGTGCGTTGTCATGTTGAAACATCACTTTGTCGTGTCTTTTGGCATATTCCGGCCGTTTAACCTTTAATGCTCGGCTCAATTGCATCAATTGTTGTTGGTAGCATTCCCCAGTGATGGTTTCGTTAGGTTTTAGCAGCTCATAGTACACGACACCCTTCTGATCCCACCAAATACACAGCATAAGCTTGGCGCCATGAATATTCGGCTTGGCCCTCGATGTTGATGCATGGCCAGGTGGTCCCCACGATTTTTTTCGCTTAGGATTATCGTAATGGATCCACTTTTCATCGCCAGTGACAATACGATGCAAAAAACTCTTCCTTTTATGCCGTTGAAGCAGTTGTTCGCACATGCAAAATCACCGTTCAACGTCTCTCGGCTTCAACTGGTACGGCACCCAATTTCCTTGCTTTTGAATCATTCCCATGGCCTTCAAGCGTTTGCCGATCGTTGATAAGTCGACTCCCAATGATTCTGACAATTCTTGAAGGGTTTGACACGGGTCTTCATCGAGCAAAGCCTCCAATTCCTCATCTTCAAACTTTTTCGGCTGACCCGGACGCTCTTTGTCTTCCGTATCAAAATCAGTACTCACAAGTAGAAATCGATGGAGCATAGTCCCCGTAAGCCTCAGTAAGCGTGCGTTGTGCTTCAATCGCTTTTTTCTTCAAATGAAAGCACAAAAGTAAACCTTCCCGCAAATTGCGTTTTGTTGGAACGAAAGTCGACATGTTCACAGAGAAAAAAATATATGTTGTTTACACTTCAGTGGAATGACACATACTGAAAAATGAAGCTCAGACAATGTGCTTTGAAATGAATATAGTCACAGGTGTGCCCGATGCGATCTATTGATAGTTACGCCATCTCTTAGAAAACCTTTAAAACTAATTCCAACCCCCAATATATAAAAATGGTGTAAAAAATGTATAGTAAAACATCAATTGAGAATGGCTGGGCCGATTTGTCTAAAATTTTTTTTCAGTTGTTTATAATTGCCAGGAGAAGGTTTTTACGAAGGAAAATTTTGGAAAAACCCTCCGGGAAAGTCCGATAGGTGGCGTTGGGGTGGACTTATATCGAAAATTTGAATTTATGGACCAATTTAACTGAAATTCAGAATGTATGTTTGTTTAATCATAAGAAAATAATTTGTGTATAAATGGACCCGATAGGTGGCGCTGGGGTGGACTTATATCGAAAATTTGAATTTATGGACCAATTTAACTGAAATTCAGAATGTATGTTTGTTTAATCATAAGAAAATAATTTGTGTATAAATGGACCCGATAGGTGGCGCTGGGGTGGACTTATATCGAAAATTTGAATTTATGGACCAATTTAACTGAAATTCAGAATGTATGTTTGTTTAATCATAAGAAAATAATTTGTGTATAAATGGACACGGTAGGTGGCGCTGGGGTGGACTTATTTCGAAAATTCAATGGCGTGAAAAGTGATTTTGGTATTGCCACAATTTTGAAATGCAATCCTGGTACGAGGGGGGTAGCGAAGCACACCGGGTTCAGCTAGTTAATAATAAATTTACTAGGTAGTTGAAGGGTAAAACTTTAATTTGATTTATATAACTAGCAAAAGGTTTGAATATTTATTGTATAGATAATTACATTTAATATAATTGAATTTAATAGAAAAAAGTAAAAAGAATTGTAGTACCACTACCAATGGTTTTAATATTTATCTCAATTTATGATAAAATTTGAATGAATGATAAAATTTTATTAGAATTTCAATATCATTAGCAAGGGTTTTAATATGTATTGAATTAATAAGAGAATTCAATATTTAAAAAAATAATAACCCTTTAAACAAATTTTTCCTTTATTTTTCCTTCATATTTCTAATAATTCAATTTTTGTTTCACAATTTTTCCTTTTATCTTAAAAACAATATCTTAAAATTACTTACAATACTCCTATTCACATGGTCTCTTCCGTATGACTGCAGCGGTAGAAATTCCGTTTGTCCGTATCTTCTCATGTGACTAAGATACCTGCCTGCAATCCTTGATACGGAGTGCTCCTTCCACCGAATGAAGCTAACGACTTGATGTGCTGCTGGTTCTGGAACACAGGTCCTGCACTACTTTAGTGTTATTTTGAGACGTTCTGTTTGTCCAACGACGAGGCACTTTGCGTCGATTTATGTGAACAATTTACTTTGTTGTTTTGCGAAAAGACACTTGACGTCGAATTATGCTAACACTTTTTTTTAAAACACGATCGAGACCTGGTTCCCTGATCGAGCGCCAGCTAAATTTTTATTTATTAAAAGTTCAGTACAATTAAAAGAAAAATAATCTTCTTTTTTTCACATGTCTCTCATCGTATCTGCATTTGAATAGTTTTTTTATTATTTCAAAAATGAAGCTTGGTTAAGCTTTTCTTTTCTATGAATAAATTATTTTTGAATAATCGCAGGATGTATTAGCTTGGTCTTGCTAATAAAAAAATTAATGGATGGTAATTAACAATATATTAGTTTTATTTTGGGAATTTGTGATGATTTTAATAAACTTGAATTGAGTAAGGCAAGACCATAACTCGGGCCTATTATTAATGTAGAATACAACGAATGTCTCAACATGAATGTAGATCCAACTCAAACCTAAGTAACTTGTAGCGTTTAAATCCGTCGGTTCACAACGATTGGAAAAAAGTTTGATGACAGGAAAATGTACATATTGACTCGAATTCAAAACCTTTTTAATTTTCCAGTATATGGAAAAAAACTAAAAACATATAATACAAAAGTACTTGGAATGATTTCTTTTCTTTCTTTTTTTTTTGCCAAAATGTCTTTCGTCGTATCTGCATTTCAGTAGTTTTTAAAAAATATAGTTTATTTAAAAAATAAAGCTTGGTAAGGGTTTTATTTTCTTTAAATAAATCTTTTGAAAACGTAGATATTAATTGTTTACACATTTAACAATACACACACCCTCATTACAATTGATCATAAGAAGCTCGCTTCCTTCAAGATAAATTCTAATTATTTTGCTTAAAACTTGATTACATTTACAATGATTTTTTAAAGTTATTTAATTCCCTTCTTTTAGTCATCAAACTTTATACAAATTCTTCCACTTTTGCGTTATGTAAAAAAGAGAATGTAATAGGTTCAATATTCGAATAAGTTAAAAATATTTTAAAATTTGGATATGAAATTTGTATGGAAATTTAAATTTTGTTTTGACAATACACAAAGAGGAGACGATAAGATTGCCAAGATAGGTTCCTATTTACCTTTTTGGCATTAGTATTTGAATATATACTGAGGTTGGGATTATTAAATATTTGTAACAACAATCATAAACCTAAGGCAACACTCCTATATTTTATTTGCTAAATCTTTTTATTTCTATTTTATTTCCTTAAAAGTAATTTTATAAAGAAAAATTTTTAGTATTGTATAAAGAAAAAATAGAAATAGCTACAGTGTATTAGTATTGTGAAAGAATATCGAAATATGTATCTGAAAATTTTTTTAAATATAAGAAAACTTGTTGTACCTTGTGTATCAGGGTTTTTTAAATAAATAAGTAAATGCTTCAACAAACGTTTGAAGCAATATGTTTTTTGAACATATTTTAATACCAACGATTTTTATTTTAAAAGAATTACATTAAAACAATATGAAATCATTAAACCACATTAATGAATTGTAAAAACTCTATTTAAAATTTTTAAATTCTCAATTAGTCTTAAAATTTTATTTGCCAAACAAAATATTACAATGAAAATGTGTCACTTATTATTTTGCTCAATAATTGCTTTATTTCGTGGTTTGTTGATGCAATAAAAGAGTGATCCTCACAGCCTGTGCCCACGGACATTTGAGCTTGTGCTTAAAAGCTTTCTGTATAGATATTAGGTCTGTTCCCGTACTCGATTCAAGTAGCTTGAAGTTGATTAGAAGCTTTATTTTAAAGCTCGAAAGAAAAAAATTACATGCAAAATGACACTCTCTAATCTATTACAATTAATTGAAGTTAAGACGGGAACCGACCTATTAACTCACGGACGAGCATTAAACTGCGTCAGCATGAAACAATGGCTGCATTCTATCCGAAAAAGCGCTCAGGTTGCGAAGAAGCATAAAATATTTTCGCTATATAAATTGTGACAGCTCAAGGAACATGTTCTGTGAGCGCATAACATTTAGCCCGAAAGTTCTGGAACAGTTCCTTCCGCTGAATGCAGGCATTGATATACAGATAGCGTATTCCGTGCGCAAAAAATGAAATCTTCTGCGCACTACTTCACTCGGGCTTGTCAGCTGTAACACGTGGTGAATACATACAAAAGAAAATGTGAAAAAGCAAAAAGTAAACACAAGCAGCAAGCAACACAGTTGCAAAGAAATATTGCATTAATTTAGTTTAATTTCTAATATTGTGCGCTTATGTACGTGTACGTGTAAATTGTAATTTTCAATTATATTTTATGTAATTAAAATTTGAACTAAAGTTTGAGATGCTTTTGATGAGAATAACAACGATTTTAATTCAGGTCAAAAAATTAATCTACAATTTTTTTCAACAAACGAGAATAATATAACAAAATGAAAACAAAGAAGCAATAAAAGTTCTGTCAAACACATCAAGTAACTTAGCTATTTTTTTGTGGGGGAACAAATGCGAGAAAACACCCCTATTATATATGCATTTCTTTTCAATAATAGCACTGAAAGTACGCTCAAAAAAAATAGTACGCTCAAAAAGCTGCGACATGCGTATCAGCCAACGACGAGCTAGCTGCACGCTTTGCTCTGTACTTAGATTTCAAAAGCTATCTACTAAATGTTCCTGTATCCACTTGGGCAGACGACTTCGTTTATCTTGGCGCGAAAAGCTTTTGTCCGTGAAAATCATGATACCGTAGTCGGTTTTGCCACACAGCGCTCGACCCACACATTGCACTGCATGTCTCATGGCATCGAATGTTAGGAAATCATTTTCACTTATTTAAACTGGTCACGCAAACAATCGAGCTTTAAGGGTGCGCGACTACGTGTAAACATAGGAAATACCAATCAGGAGCACGGCGCGGGCGTAATGATGACCGAAATCTACACCCTCTGTAATACGTAAACGTGTGTTATGTAGTCCACAAAGCGGTGTAAGAAACTCAGGAAATTATCGGCGTTGCGTATGTTGTGGTGACCTACCTTTTTAGCACATCGGAGTGTAAAATAGGATTGGCCAGTACAATGTCAGTGTCACGTTGTACAGTAGTATCTTTGAGACCCTGCACCATGCGTAGATCCTCCTCGTTTAAGCGCTGTAGATGCCAACGGGAAGCGTAGATTCCTTGCCCTATTATATTATACGTCATATCAATATATTTCATAATCTTATCTTAATACTTACAATTTATTTAACAGGAATTATGAGCTTTTTTTATATATTTACGAATTGTATTCTAAATTTTGACGATTTTCTTTGTTTTTTGTTTCTTTTGTCACAGAAAACAAATGCAAAAACTCTTTAAACGAATAATTTTGCAGTTGCCATAAAAAGTTTATAATTTGAATGGATCAACAAATATTAAACTTATAAAGCAACAAATTTTTTGTTATTCTCACGAAGCTAAAATGTTTAATCTTCAATATTTTTGCTACTCTAGCAAGTTTATTGTTGTAACAACCAAACTTTTAATGAATTTATCTAAGTGCCTAACACTGTTGTTTTTTTCTCGGTGTAGTTTCGCATAGTAAAACCTCACTCACCTCATTACCTTGCTTTGTACACAAATTTCGAATATTTATAATGCGAATAAAAGTGTTTTAATGTTATCACATTGATCGTTAATAATTCTAGATTTAGAAAATGGAGATTTGTTTTGTTTATTTTATATTTTTTCTTACTGACAACCTTAAACCTACAACCCTAACTTAATAAAGATATCCCATTAAGTGCCATGTTTTTCGAAATCTGTGTTACTTCTAATGTTTTTAGAAATTTGCCAATGTTAACCGTACGAGAAGTTATTTTCTTAAAAAAAGAAACCTTCGACGTGGTTAGCTAAAATATGAAGCGGCGAAGACAGGATATGGTGAGTTCGTGAACTTTTATCAAGAACTACTTGAAGCAAGATTCCTTTGAGCATAATTCGTATCTATTTTGACATTCACCGACGTCATACTCGTATAGTTGCATGGCTACATAGCGTAATAAGTGTCAAAAGAAAATATTAAAAAAGTGTTAGCGGAAGGAGTTAAACGCTGGAAAAACCTTGAAAGGCTTGAGTTATAATGTTGAACATTTATTAGAGCAATTGTTTAATGAAACTATTTTGATATGTCACTATTTCTTTACTCCTAGATACCCTAATAATGCGGGGAGAGCAAAAGAGCAATTTTTTTATATCAGAATAAGTACTAGGGTGCATGAATATGAAACTTTTTCATTGTGCGAAATATCGAAAGGAACATTTGACTACTATGTTTTATACTACATTTTGTATAACTTATTTGTTTTGACTCAAAATTATATTACGAGTTTTAAAAATATAATTGCCACGTTTTTGTTGTAAAACAGTACAAAAAGAATTTATTTATTATTCTTTATTCTCATAGTAAAAAAGTTTTGACAAGATTATTAAAAATACAATAACTAGAACAATTATTACTTATAAGAATAGTATTGACATTTAGTATTAGAATAAATAGTGTTAAATGCCACTTCAATAAATATATAAAACTAAATTAATTGTGTTAACATAAAAAGTGTTTTGTGGGGTGAATTGAATCAAACAATATCATTAAAACAAAGTTATAAAAATTAACAATTATTATTAGAAGAGAAAAAAATTATTTCTGTCTAAAAAATAAAGAACAAACAAAAATTAGCTAATGGAGCGCAACAAAAATTCAACTTCCGAGTGGTCTAACTCAAAGATCCACAATTTTATTTTTCTTAAGAAAGTACTCAAATTTCTTTCAAGGCGTATACTTGCAGGGAGTCTATTGTAAAGTCTATAAGATAAAATCGAAAAAAAGTTACGATAGTGGGTTGTGCGAAAAACTGGAACAGTCACCGTAGAATTTTGGTTCGTTCTTAAGTTGTAATTACCATATATGGGATTCTGCATATACCAACTTCCTTTAAAAAATATTTTCAGAACTTTAAAATAATAAAGATGCCTTAATGGTAAGATCTTTAGACGCCTAAATAGACTAATAGATGCAGTCAAGCGATTTACTTTACAGATTATTCTAACGGCAGACTTTTGTAATATTAACAGGGGACGTATATTACAGAATAAAAGTAATATGTGCACTACACAGTACACAGAAAATGAATAGTCCTTGCAGTAGAATATTTCCAAAACTTTAAGCTTTGAATTAAAGAATGTACTGAAAACATGTTTTTCATTATAAAATTTATGAAATTCAAACTATTTGTAGTTCTTTGTTACAAACAGTATGAATATAGTTATTTAAATATAAATTAAATTAAAACTTACTTCTTCATATATTTAGTTTTAATAAAAAAAACACTAAAACTAATCTATTATTAGTCATATTTACACAGCGAATAGGATTCCTTACTTAAATCTCGCTAATAAAAATTAAGCTTGCCTGTCATAAACGCTGTTTTGAAATCATTAATATATTAAAAGAGGAATTTTGGCAAACAATTTTTTGAAAAAATTTTTTTTTGTTAATTTATTATTGTTGTAAAACTATTCAAAACTATCTAAAAATTCAATCAAATCCGCTAATAGTTCAGATTATACAGTGTTAAAAACCCGGTGCGCCAGAGTACTTTTAACTAACCAGAGTAACTTTAAATGCGTTTTTATTGAAACATAGTTTTTTTAAACGGGCCACATAATCTGTTTGTAATGTAATTCTACACTTTTACCAAAATTTGCAAAATTTGTCTAGTTTTTACACGCAACAGTATTGTTAAAAATAACATAAATCTTACTACTTTTTCGTCGCTCCATCATTTTTTTAATTTTGTTTCCATTTTGGTAAGAGATGTGCATTCTATTTTCAAGTGCAATTTTTTGTTTGTTTAAAAACGATTTTGAGCTGCGCTATGATGTGGGTCGATTTACACCTTTTTTTAAGCACACAAACTTCAGCGCCATCTCAAAGAAAATTTTTTTACTTAAACTTAACACGCAAATAAAGTTTTTCGACTTTTTTAATAAAATCTTTCAAAATTACCTTAGTTTTAACCGATTTTGCCTAAAATTTCCCGTAAGTGTCATAAAAAAAAGCAGTCTTTAAAAAAAAGAACTACTTTTTTTTTTAAAATAAGACGCACCAAAACACTGAAATTTTACTTTTTTTTGAGAAGACCACACAACCCCATTTGTCATTAATTTCAGAGAGAGAATATGTGTTTGTTTACATAAAATAAGGATATGTCAAATATATACTTAACCTTATTCTGATTGAATCATGGATACCATAGGAATATGTGTAGAGGAGAAATAGTCCGTTTTCTATTTATTTTATATCATACTAGCTGAACCCGGTGTGCTTCGCTACCCCCCTCGTACCAGGATTGCATTTCAAAATTGTGGCAATACCAAAATCACTTTTCACGCCATTGAATTTTTGAAATAAGTCCACCCCAGCGCCACCTACCGTGTCCATTTATACACAAATTATTTTCTTATGATTAAACAAACATACATTCTGAATTTCAGTTAAATTGGTCCATAAATTCAAATTTTCGATATAAGTCCACCCCAGCGCCACCTATCGGGTCCATTTATACACAAATTATTTTTTTATGATTAAACAAACATACATTCTGAATTTCAGTTAAATTGGTCCATAAATTCAAATTTTCGATATAAGTCCACCCCAGCGCCACCTATCGGGTCCATTTATACACAAATTATTTTCTTATGATTAAACAAACATACATTCTGAATTTCAGTTAAATTGGTCCATAAATTCAAATTTTCGATATAAGTCCACCCCAACGCCACCTATCGGACTTTCCCGGAGGGTTTTTCCAAAATTTTCCTTCGTAAAAACCTTCTCCTGGCAATTATAAACAACTGAAAAAAAAGTTTAGACAAATCGGCCCAGCCATTCTCAATTGATGTTTTACTATACATTTTTTACACCATTTTTATATATATAGATTTATTTTAATAAAAATTTTTTAAACAATTTGAAAATTAAACATTGAACGTTGAGAAAATATTTTGAATGAAAATTATTGAACAATTTTTTGATTGTAAAAAAATGGCAAATTTGAAAATAATTTTTCAAATTATTTTGTAAATTAAAGTAAAGTGTATTTTCTGATGTGTGTGTGACTTTTTTTTGTGTGTTATTTATGGGGTGGTAAGGCTGATATTGTTGAAACGTGGTGTTGTGATGTGAAATATTTGAACGATTGCTTTTGACGACTTCTTTAAGTTTGAACAAGGTGACCAACGAATTGAAAATCGTATTATTTTATACTTCAATTTGTTGTGGTATTTTAAGTGTTTGACCAAAGACCATTTTTTTAAGGCCAAAGAAGCCTTAATGTCTTCTTTGACTATAGATCTGAGCCTAAGAAGAATTAGTGGTAACTCTGTGAACCAGTTTAGTTGATTATTGCTCGCTATAATATAAGTTTTTAGCTGACGATGAAAACGTTCTACAATTTCGCAAGCTTGTGGATGATAAGCAGTAGTTATATGTTTGCTTCCTAAACTTTTAACAAAATTTCTGAATGTTGTCGATGTTAATGGAGGTCCTCGATCGGAAGTAACTTCCAGAGGAACTCCAAAACGTGATATGTATTCTCTTTAAACTGTGCCTACGAAGGTATTGGGGTTAGTATCTTTGAGTGGATACGATTCGGGCCAACGTGCGTTTCAGTTGATTAAGGTAAGTAGGTATCTATAATTGTTTGATATTGTCATTGGACCAACTAGGTCGACATGGACATGCTCAAAGCGGCCGTGTAGGATGTCTATTTTGTGTGGTGTTGTTTTCGTGTGTCTATAGGGGCCCTCAAACGATACATGTTGGATGTACATGTAGTACGATAAAGTAACGGGACTTTTTTCGTTGCCCCTACACCAGGGCTGGGCATTCTAACACAGTCACATTTTATTTTGTCTAGTTAGCTCTCGAAAAGTGCACACTGAGCGAAATAGTTGTCACAATTATCTAGATTTGCAAGTTTGTATGTATATACCTCCACACATACTGTAATATTTGTTAATTTTTTATTCTTAGTCATTGGTATTGTTCACTATTTCTTTTGTCATTAATGCTCGAACATTTTCTTCTAAGTAAATAAACAAGCGCGTCGGAAGCAAATTTCATCTGGGGGGATAATTATATATGTACAAATGGGGGTGCAAAAAAAATCACCCAAATTTCTTAAAAGAAACATGAATATGAATAAACAAATTTTTTATTTTAGTTTCAAAATTAAAAAAAAAAACATAAAACTAAATAAAAAATATTGAAGTTTCATTATTTTTAAAAGTTTTTCCAATTTCGTTATTAGAGATCATTTTTTAAAGGATCTTTTATATGGTAATAAAAAATATAAAAAATAATTGTTGCTTTTATAAAGAAAGACTAGGTATATCTTTACATGGTTTAAATGCAATAAGGTACAAAAAGTTATATCAATTTAAATTCTTCCAAAATATTTCTTTCTGTCTTGCGAGAAACAAACTCTTTCACCACTTCCATCGAATACAATTCTTCGGTTTTATCTTTGTGAATGTGTACAAGTGCCACATGACTGAGTCGTTTCTGTGTCATAGTAGCTCGAAGATACGTTTTAAGTCGTCTTAGTGCACTAAAAGAACGCACAAATAAAGTTGCTGATGCATGCACAGTCAAAACCAATGCAACAAGTTTTTAATCTTCATTTAATAGTTTTTTCAGTGTATCCGAATTTTTTTCAAATTGGAATTGCAGTGGAAACTCTACATTTTGCTCTATTTTTTGCAAACACAGTGAAAGAAAATGTTTATCCGAGAGCATGCTTATGAAGAAGAGAGAAAGAAGAGCAAAATATATAATACAAAAATATAATCGTTGTAAAAAAAACTGATATTTTGAATAACTTTTGAAGTTTTCTTTTTAAATTGTTTATCTAGCTAAATAAGCGGAGGGCAACTGCCCCCTTTCCACCCGCTTGCTACGCCAATGTAAATAAATTGTATTAGTTTGCTTGCAGTGGCAAATAGTAAACAGCAAAAAGTAAAGGTTCTCTGCAGAATAGAAATCGCATTGCGATTCAGAGTCAAACATTTTTTTTTAGGTGTTGTGTTTTTGTTTCAATATTAATTAATCCTTGTATTCACAAATCATTCAAATTATAATCAAAACCTCAAAAAATTAAGTATCAAAAAATAAATGAATACAAATAATATGAAAAAAATTATGCAAAGAATCTTAATAGGCAATATGTATGAATTATATTAAATTTAAAAAAAAAAATAGAAAATATATGCATAAAAATTATGAATCTACAAACCAAAAAGTTGGTTTTTTAAGAGTGTTCATAAAATTGCCGACAAAGGTCTTCACCAGTGATGCCAGTTTAGCGATTTTGTAGCTAAATTGAGCTTCTTTTTTCTCACTTTGCTACAAATATTGCGTTCTAGCTCCTAGCAACTTTTGTAGCTTTTTTTATTTTGCTTAGCTTTTTTTTAGCTACAAAATAATTAATTAGAAAATATTGTGTTTGTGAATATTATTTCACTCCGTAAAAGCTTCGGTGTGAAGTGACAAGTAAAACGATAATTTTTATGCTATCAACAGAATTGCATCTCTTCTTAGTGCACTATTTTTTATATTTTTTGGCGCGTGTTCAAGAGTAGCAGGAAAAATGGATAAGTAAGTTGAGTATTGATTAAAATACATTTTATATGGATATTTGAAAAGGATTGATATGGTCGAAACAGCTAGGAGGGAGGTGATTTCTACTGTGAATTACAGTTCTTCCGACAACGAAATTCCCAGTCCCAGTAATCAAACACGGTTTGCTAAATTTAATTATTAAATTATTGTGCGCAAACTAGTTGCATTATTTCATCTCTTAGGAAGTACAAACAACAACTTTGATCTTTTGATAAAAATATCCTTGGCTGAAGGATAAACGGTTTGCGAAATGGATTATGTAGGATGGAGAGATTGTAATGTGTAAGTACTGCCAATACCGGTTGCAGCCGAAATTGCATGGTCTTCATAAACATTCTACCACAATTAAACACATATCGGCAATTTTCCCGTTTGCGCAAAGATTTCAGCCTTCAGTTCCATGTAAGCCCGAAAACAGAAAAGAAAAATGCAAGGTTGAGTTACCAAGTGCAATCTTCGAAGCTTCACATACATCATTTCGGTCAATTGATCACTTAACAAAAATGCAGCAAAATTGCTCCAATTTGAGACTTGGCCGAAGTAAGTGTAGCGCGGTAATATAAAATGTGTTGTATCTGTATTTCAAGAGCAACCTAAAGACAGATATCGGAACGGAAAATTTTAGTTTGACAATTAACGAGTCAACTGACATCAGTATCAAAAAATATGTTGGTATTGTAATTAGATATTAAAGCAAATGTAACAAAACCATTGTTAATACATTTTTAAAATTATCAGAGCTATAGGCTTGTACAGCAGAGGGTATAGTAAAGGCAGTCTTAAACGCTTTGAACGAATTCAAACTAGAGGTTCAGAACATGTTTGGTCTAGGCACTGATAACGCAAATGTTATGATTGGCGTAATTGCTCGTCTAAAACAGCACAACCCTCACAATAAACTTACCCCTTGCATATGCCCTTCGATACAAATTGCAGTTTCTAGTTCTTGAAAATATATGCCCAGTGAAATTGAGTTTTTAGTTTCCAATACATACAACCAGTTTTCAAAGTCAGCATCCAGGAAAGAGAACTATGAAGCTATATTTTCAGTAATAAATGATGGGCTTTTACCATTAAAGGTATTAAGAGCGTTCGATACTCGATGGCTATCTGTTGAACCAGCTATCAAACGAATAGTAGAGCAATGATTGGAGTTAAAACCCACTTTAGCATTGCTGCTTCTGTCATCTATGTATAGTAATATCAATTTAGCATATCTGCAGTTTATGAAGCCACTATTGTCAAAAGTTCAAAAAGTTAACAAGTTATTTAAAAGCAACGTGGCGGATCCTACATAGCTCTTTTCTGATTTAGTTTCTTTGCTATCAAATTTATGTAACATCATTGTATCTTTTCATGAAAACTTCGATCCATTGAATTCTGTATAAGAATCCTATTTGTTTATAGTTTCAAAGAATATATTAAACTAAAAATGTTTGAAAATACCATTTCTGAGAATACCGAAAAAAATCATACGTATCACATGTAGAACATATTTAGTTCAATTAATTACGCAGTTACGCCAACGTGAAAATATTTTAACTTCGAGAAATATTGACTTCTTTTCTATTGAAAACTCTTTAAAAGTTATAAAGACTGATATTTTTAATTATTTTGGAAAATAACAATTTATTACAGAGGAAATTACAAATTTAGACCTGCAATGGAAAAAATTTTGTACGTATCAATGGAAGAACATTCAACATGGAACATTCAACAGAAGTTGAAAGAATATTTTCGTATTTACCTGTATAAGACTATCTAAAAATAAAATTAACTGGCCATTTCAGCTCTTGGAAGGACTTTGACCTAGCTTCTATTGATCAATTGTGTTATGCGTGTTATTAAATGGTTGATCACAAGTGACCGAGAACTGGACCTACGTGTTTTATGCCGACTTCGAACGGCTTATGTTCACAAGAGCTTTACGTGGCAATTTTTACTCTCTGAGGTTTGCCATTGTCTGCAGAGAGGTGGCGACCGAACAGAAAAAATAATTCAGTTGTAAAAACTTTCTGTCTGAGCTGGAATTGAACACGGGCTACCGCGGCTCTTTAGCTTAGGGACCACGCACTCTACCCACTAGGCTACAGCCGTCACGTATAAGATTATCTACCTGTATGAATTATACAAATGAAACGTTGAAGTATATGTTAAAAATGTAAACATTTATAATATTTGTATGTATACAAAAATTTAGCTTTTTTTTTGCTACAAAAAAAATTTTAGCTCTTTTTTAGCTCTTTTTTAGCTTCTTTTTTCATCACTTTTAGCTACAATCATAAAAAATTCCTGGCGACACTGGTCGTCACAGCATAACAGTCAACGAAATTATATTCTCTTCTGTTGTGAGTTTTGTGTTCATGTGAAAAGTTACGCTGAGAGAGCGCTCAGTGAGCTATGGAGCGCCCAGCGCTGCCCTACACACATCACACATGTCGGATAGACTATTATTTTTAGCTCCTGAAGAGTTAACATCGAGTAAAAATATTGTTTCCAATAGCCTCCACGATTTAAGGTAAAGGTAAAAAACTCGCGTCAAAATATAACATTTGTTACGTTCGGCAGTGTTGCCGCGAGATGTGCTCCTCTGAAAAATTGTCATCAAATTAAAAAATGCACTTAGTTGGATGGCCGGCCACGCTTACAAATGGAACTACATGTCGGATGGACTTAGCAAAAAGTCAAAAATTTTTGTCTTCCGTTGGACATGTCCATCCGCCTTGTTTTTTTGCACCCAAACGATACTACATGTGTGATGATTACAGGTCGGATGGACATGTAGTATCGTTTGAGGGGCCCTTCTGTACTTTAGATTTTTGGCATCTAACGCATTCCTGTGACCATTTGTTAATTTGTATGTTCATTTTGGGCCAGAAAAATCGTTGTGTTATTAGTCGTCTAGATGCTCGTGTACCTGGGTGTGAGATGTTGTGTAATTGTTCAAATATTTGTTTCCGTAATGTTTGTGGGATGTATGGACTAATTCTTGTATCAGTTTGTTCGCACCAAATCATTATATTGAGTAGTGGAATACGTATTTGATCGAAATTGTAAGTGTGTTTTAATAATATTTCTTGCAATTCTGAATCTGTTATTTGTTCTTTGTGTAGAGTTCTGAGATTGATGTCTGAGGTATCTGTCAGCTCACGAGAGAGCGTCTGATACGACGTTGTCTGTACCTTTGATGTGTCTGATGTCGTTAGGAAATTGTGCCATAAATTCTAGGTGTCGTGTTTGTCTTAGGCTTCTTTCTGATTTATAGTCTAATGCTGTAGTTAGTGGTTTTTGATCTGTGTAGATTGTGAAAGGTGGTTCTTCTAAATAGTGCCTAAAATGTTTGATAGTGAGGTAAATTGCCAAAAGTTCGATATCGAAAGTGGTGTATTTCTTTTTGGATGGTGCTGATTTCTTTAAAAAGAAAGCTAATGGTTCTGTTTGATTATTGTATTCTTGTAGTAAAACTGCACCGATAGCAGTGTTATATGCATCTACAGGGTTTGCAAGTTTTGATTTGCTATTATAATGATTAAGTAGCACTTCCTTTGTAAAACTTTCTTTCATCGTTGTGAATGCTTCTGTGGTGTCATCTGTCCAATTTAAATGTTTATCTCTTGTTTTTGATGCTGTTGTTACCATGTCGTAAATGTGTGTAAGTGTCTGTGCTATTTTTGGTATGCAACTATGATAATAGTTTATCATCCCGATGAATTTCTGCATTTGTTTAACTGTTTCGGGCTTAGGGTAGTTAACTATACATTGAATTCTATTGGGAGATGGTAGGATGCCTTGTTTTGAAATATTGTAACTTAAGAAATTTATGTTGTTTACGCCGAAAATACATTTGTTTGGTTTGATATTTAGTCCAAATTCGTCTAGTCGTTCATATATTAAATTTAAATGTCTTAAGTGATCTTTTTCAGTCTCGCTGGCTCCTAAAATCTCGTCGAGGTAAACAAATACAGAGTCTTTCTGTATTTGTTCTTTTAGAATTTTATTGATAAATCTTTGAAATGTTTGTGCTACATTTCTTAAGTAAAATGGCATTCTGAGGAATTCAAACATTCCAAAAGGTGTAGTTATTGCAGTATTATGAATATCTTTAATAGACATGGGAATTTTGTGGTATGCTCTCACTAAGTCTAATTTGGAAAATATATTTTGTTGTGTAAGTCTATAGATAAGTCGTGAATGTGTGGTAATCGGTATCGGTCCGGGACTGTAATTGCGTTTAACCTTCAATAGTCGCCACAGGGTCTCCAGTCGTTGACATCTATTTGGGAACTAGATGTAATGGGGATACTGACATGGAGTCTGACTGACTATATGTGCCTGATTTGATTAGGAAATGGAATTCTTGTTTAGCAAGTTTAAATTTAATTAAGTCCAATCGTCGTGGTCGAGAAAATGGTAACTGTCCGTCTGTAGTGATGTAATGCTCTGTTGTGTGTTTAACTGGTTTGCTGTAATCGGGTTCTGATGTGAGTGATTGAAAGTTTTTGAGTAATGTAGTGTACTTGTTGTCTATTTTAATTAATTTAGGTAGTGATGTTTCTGTGAATGCTGTGATCGCATTAACTGATAGTTTTTGTTAGTGGATCAACAAGTTTTTTATGTTTGAGATCTATCAAGAGTCCATATTTCGTAAGGAAATCTGCTCTTATTATGGGTATTGTAATGGCTGCTAGTATGAAAGTGAATAAGAATTCGCGTCTGAGTTTTAAGTTAATGTTGAGTAGTTTCTTTCCGTAAGTTGAAATTGTACTACCGTTTGCTGCTGTCAAGAGCAAGTCGGAATGCTTTTTGTGAATTTAATTTGTCTACCGGGAGCACTGAAACTTCTGCTCCGCTGTCGATTAGAAAGCTAATTTTGTTATCGTATAAGAATAGACGGCGTGAAAGTGTAATGAAACTTCCATCATTAGTCGTCTTGCTAGTCGGATTGCGACGGAACTTCCATCATTACTAGTCGGATTGCGATGGCTAATGATGGAGTTACTTAGTTTGTTGTGTTGTGTCTATCATTTTGAGCAAATGTGCATAGCTGTTCGCATTTTCTAGCCGATTTGCCTAATTTAAAATGGTATATGAAATCTTCTCAAGTTATATCGCGATTGACTGTTTTGCTCGTTCCTAAGGTCTTGTACATCGAGAGAGTTTATTGAAACATTCTAAAATTTTGGAAGTGGTCTCAGAAAGTGTTTGTATTATACTAGCTAATTCGGAGTACGAAACGGCTTTCATCGCTTGATACGAATTTCTGTTAACTATTGAAAATTCTGATTCAGTGATAGCTACCTATCTCAGAATCAGATAAAATTTTGTTGAACCTTTTCTTCTCTCTTAAAGAGTCAATTAAAATCTTTTTTAAACCTTCGCATAAATTTTTTTAAGGTGTTTTTTGAATAAAGTCAAGCACTGTAACAATTATCTCTTGTGATAGAGCAGTAACTAAGTACTAGTATTTCGTTTTGTCTACTGAGAGTGCCTTCACCGAAAAAAATGTGCGGAGTTAACCCAAGTTTTTTCATGAGTCAAAAGAGTTTTTGAGAAGTTAAAAACGTTTTTTCGCCGTAAAACGCAAAATGAATTGCATCAACATTTTTTTTTTTAATATACAACTTTTTTTGCTTGATACAACTCATTTTCAAAGCTTGAATTAAATTTAAAGCAGTTTCAAATTAACTCTGCATCTTCTCCGAGCATTTGTCCTTTTAACTCCATTAAAACTTATTGCAACCATCTACGAAAAACGTCTTTGTATTTTAAAGCTGAAACGGAGTTATGTTTAGCACGAAACAGAGTCTGCTTGAGCAAATATTTCCGTTTGTTCGTTTTACTTTGAATGAAGAGAAAGTACTCAAATATTTTAACAAGCAAATTAAGTGTGCTGTAAGAATAAAGTGTTGCATAATGATAAAAAAGGGCCGTTTTTAATATTGCATGTTTTACGTTTTCGTATATCTTTATCGAAGTGAAACTTCTTATGCGGTTATTTGATATAGAGGGTACAATTTTTGGAGTCTCGTCACGAAAGTTTTTTTAATCTCGTCACAAAAAATTGTGTACACAAGCAAAGATATTTTTTTTTTGTATGGGGACCCCCAGAAATTTAGGAGATAGAGTGCTGGTGTGCTTAGAAGAAATGTTCTTTGAAAAAATCAGTAGGACCAGACATTAGACCCTCTTACGGTCATAGATTTTTTTATATTAATTATAATAAACACTGTTTCATTTTGTGTTTTTGACAGATAGAGAAAAGGCGAGTTCAAAAAAGTGTTAAGGGGGAAAAATTAAAAGGACCATCTCATAATGGTTAAAGATGTTTTGATATGAATTATAAAAGCCATTTTTTCAAATTTTTTGTTTTGTATTGGGACTCCCACAATAGATCCCCATAAGTGAATTTTTTCGCGTTATCTCGAAAATATCAAATCACGGACATATTCTGCATACATCTTAAACTATTAAGACCAGTATTACTAAATGAAGCACCAACCAATGACATGAAAATATAAAATAAGCAGAATATTTTTTATGAAAATGTTTGGTTGTATTTCGTTTGAGATGCTATCTCTTAATTTCTCTCTGTTTTTTTTTTAACAAATATCTATCTTGTTCTTTATATTAAGAATTTTCCCTTCTGAACTATACTATAATTTTTTTTTAACCTGCGATGTATTTTTTATAGATAATTATGGGAAATTAAACAATTTTATTAAATTTGGTATACAACAGTTGTTTTAATAAAAGTCAAGATTCATACACTTTTTTAAAGAAATTTATGAGTTTTTGGAACATACTAAAGTCACATATTACCATATTTTATTAATGGAACTACATTAAACACTAATATACAAATTTTAAATGTATGTATGACGACATTTAGGCAACCCTGTTCACTTAACACAAATTGCCTTGAGAATGTTCTACCTATTTTTGCACCAAATTTTATTATTTTAGCATCAATATTAAATTAAATGCCGCGTCCATTTTTGCAATAGTATAGGAACACAACTAACTCATCTTTTAAAAAACTTTCATAAACCTAGCGTTCACCCTGTTGTTTAATCCTTACTACATTTTGATAAATGCTTAAAAAATATCTTTTCCCTTATTCAACGAACAAAACTACAGCAATCTATTGTAAAATCAATGCAAACATTTATCCCTTTTTTTAAATATGTTAAATACAAAAATCCCTTTTTTGAAAAATTCCCCTTAAAATCGATTAAATGAAACTCCTTTGAAACAAATTTTGAGAGTTGAGCGCAATTTAAGCTCAAAAGTAAAAAAGTTTTGTTTTATACGAAATTATAGAGATTCAAAATTGCCAAATCGGGGATAAGCTGCTCTGTGAGTATGGAGAAGAGATTCTGTTTTCGGCATTAACCATGTCTTTAATTTACTTTGTATTAAGTTGAAATAAGAAATAAATAAAAATAATTAAATACAAAGGAAATTCTTTGTTTGACTCTTTTGTGGGTGAGTTTGTTTAGTTTTAAAACTTCATTCTACATTTAAATGAGTTGATTCAAGTTTTTTTTTTGAGTGAACTCAAGATTATAAATTCTCAATTCCTCAACCTTAAAACAACTCAAAACGGAGTCAATACGACTTTTCAAACAAATCCCATTTTGGAAGTAAATTGAACACACAAACGGAGTTAAATATAGTTTTTACAGCTTTGGCAAAATACTATGCACGAAAAGAGTTAAATTGACTCCGAATATTACTTTATTTACTCCGCTTTTTTTGGGTGTTTGCATGGAATTGAATTTCTGCATGGGAGAACCATGCTTCGGGACACGAAGTCCAAAATTGTGGCAACTTGACCGCTGCCACGTGAACGGATTCTTCCGAATGAATGGGTAGTTCGAACGGATTGGTTAATTCTGATTCGAGGGTAATTATTGGTACGCGATGGTCGCCTTCGCCGGAGTGAGAGGTATGTGAAAGAGTGTAAGAAGTATGTGAAAGAAACAAAATTGGAAAAGAAAGAACATATTTGTTCTGTTTATCAGCTAATGAATGAACAAAAAATAAAAGCGCAAAAATGGAGTCAATTTTTAATATTTGTTGAAAACCATGTCGTTTATACTTAGATTTTATAACTAAATATAATTATAACTGAAGAATAAATTAAATGTTATTTACGTTTATGAATGTGTATTTTATTGTAAATAAATATATTATATATTTTCTCATAAACCAGATATCAGAGCAATCCTTAAGTAATTTGTAATATTTTTATAATTTGTACTATCGAGAAAATAGTACAATTATATAGCATTTTACATTTCATCAACAAACAAAAAAACAAACATTCCAAAACAAATAGTAGTCAAAATCAAAATATGTAAAAGTTAATGTAATGTATATGCATTACGATGCACTTATTTCGAGTCAAAACGCAAACAAAGCTAACACAAATTACTTAACGTTCTACATATTTTGATTTCTGATTTTTCAGCCACTTGCTCTGGCGATTTCGCAGAAGTGTAATTATCATAAATAAAAGAAGAATCCACGAAACCTTTCAAGAATAGCGACAACTTAAATTTTTTATTTTTCTTTGCCGATTATATGGATTTTGGCCTCCTAACTCCAAATCTGAAAAATTGCAGGCCGCTCGCAATTGGTTTAGAAGTTATAGGCCTCCAAAGTTGGAAAAAATGGCCTACAAATCCTGCTATTTTTTTAATTTTTCAACAAAACAATACTTTCAAAATCAAAAGAAAGGTAATTAAAGTACCTATTCAACAAGGTATCAAACATAAAGTGCAGTGCTTTCGTAAAAGGGAAACCACTAGTTTTTTAGACAAATAGTAGATATAATTATACGTATACTTTAAAAAGTTATGAATGGATTTTCATGTTTGATATCTCGTTGAATAGGTACTAGCATTATCTTTCTGTTGATACCCATAAGGCGGAACATTAAAAAAACAACAAGATTTTTAGGCCATTTTTGCAACTTTGCAGGCCTATAACTTCTAAGTCAATTGCGAGCGGTCTGAAAATTTTCCAGATTCGGATTTAGGAGATTAAAACCCGTATAATCCAACAACAAAATATTGAAAAAAAAAGTTGTCGCTATTCTTGAAATCTTCCGAATCCACAAAAAGATATTTGAAGTGCGTAAGCGCAAGGTTGTTACAGATGCGGAGACTGCACGTCAATTGCGGCATAAAGAAAAAAATGCAAAATGCAGTATTCATCTCAGCGGAATAACCAGAGCAAGTGGCTGGTGAATTGACTTCAGGTCTTTTGTAAAGCAGCTCGTCTATGGCATCAAAATGCTCCCAATTTTATCTGTTGTTGCCACATTCGTATTTGTAAAAATAGCCCATCACAGCTTGTATGGCGGCGACTTTGATAACTTGATCCCTACGATTGCCAAACTCTTGCGGTGCATGTGTCTTAATGATGAGTGTACGATTCGCTGCGGTGAACATGGTTGAATTGATAAGCAGAAGCAATACCTGGCTATAGAAAGCAATTGCAAAAGTCTTTATTAAACTAAAGTTGCCGACACTAACCAAAATATTATATTGTTTTTGGTGGTGCTTAACATCGACTTTCATAGCTGTTCTTGTAGAAACTTCCAGCTTTTTCGTTGTTACTTCGCCACGTCGAGTTGATCACTTCGGCGTTGGTAATTCTTCCAGAACGGGCGCGGCGGCTCTGCGTCTTTTTGTTCTAATAGCTGGTTGTAATTTTGCTGGAGATATTTCTTTAATTTTTACTTGAGATGAGCATTTCCAAAGGCCACAATTGCATTAAGACACTGGGTTACATGGTTGCGGATTTTGCCTCACAACGTATGTGATGGATTCGCGTCCAGCACAAAAACTAGCAAACTAATGCTAGTGGCATTATTGGTTGCCGGTTTTTCAATTACATATGTATAAGCACAAATATACGTATGCATTTTTATTTGCACAGTTAACAAATCGCAAATAAAAATGCAATTTAAAAGCTTTAAAGCACATAAATTTAACTTTTTTTATTACACGCCATTTTACTTAAATTTGATGTTTGTCAATCACATCAATCGAATATAACCTCAAACACAAGGGATATTCTTTTTATTCTACTTCAGCTGATGGTATAAAAAGAATGCGTTCGGAATATTCCGTAAGAATAAAGAAACACAAAAAGAATATTCCGGATAATCAAAACTGAAAAAAGAAACAAAACAAGTCATTCCGAACGTCTGGAATGAATAAAAAAACACAGCCTATATGTTCCTAAATGTGTGTACCCTATAATCTGTTCCTATTTGTATTCCTAACTGTATACCAGGTGTAGTGTAGTACCTCGATTGTAATACGATCGGTTTCTTCCGACCCGATTGTATTACATCCGCTTTAGAAGCTACCTCGTGAAAAGCTAGTAATTTTTACAATTTTTATAAAAATTTTAAAATATGTATATTAAAAAATATTAAAATTTTGTTGTTGCTGCTTCTGCGGACTGTAAGCAATTGGCCACTGTTTTTGTAGTTGTTGTTGCTTTTGTTGTTGTGACTGCTGTTATGGCTGCTGCTATGGCTGCTGCTTTTGTTGTTGTTTTATAGCAACATTTTATTGTTGTTGCTGCTGATGATAACGTGAGTAATGCGATAATTATTGCTGTTTATCGTGAGAGCAAGGAGTGAAGCATTTTATTCTATGGTGGCTGTGGTGGAACAATTGTAGCGGCTGTTGTAACATTTGCGTACTTAAAATAAGGCCATTAATGCTTGTTTCTTGGTTGTTTCGTTGCTGCACAGCAAACCTCTGCACAAATGCACTCGTTTTTTCTATAACAGTAGAGCCAACAGTGCTGAGTTCAGAACATAACGTAACTCTGTTAAGTCAAGCAGAACATAACCAATTCATTATACGACAAGAACCGAGCACTGCAGAGCACTCGTCGGATTCAAAGCAGAACTTGTTCGCAGCTTGCTTTACCAGAACACGATGTTATTCGTTGTATAAAAAAAAAAATAATTGATAACAGCGAGAAAAGCATCGATCACACCTAACGCAGCAGAACATTGGCAAAGTGATTAAGGGCTAGGAATTTCATGCAAATGCAAGTTTTTACTGGGCATCTTAAAGCGCAATTGGTTAAGTTATCTTTGCGAATCATTAAAATTCCTTCTAATTGGCATTTAATAGTTAGTGCATTTTTTTTAATATTTTGCAATAAATGCATGGTTTTGCATATTTTACAAAAAATGCCAGTTTTTGCATATTAATTGCGTATATTTTTTATGCAATAAATTCATGTGGTTTTTGCATATTTTGCTTTTTTTGATTTGCAACCATTAAAATTTAATACGACATATTTTGGAAAGAGATAACTTAAAATTATTAAGTACTTTTAATGCACTTTATTTTTTTTTTGATAAATTAATTTTATATGTATTAAAAAAAGAAATATCTTAAGTGCATATTATATGCAGAGTTTTAAGTACATATTATATGCGCATATTTTCGATTTTTATGTTCAAATCGTGGTATTTTGCAAATTTAAGTAATTTTTTATGTGATTTCGGAGGGTATTTTATCAATAATTTTAACTCGAATTTTTTAGAAATAAATAAGGTACTTGAAAAATAACGCCAGTATTTTATGCCAGGGCCGTAGTCAGGGTTTACCCATGGGAGAGGGGACTTGATGAAATTTTTTTTCAAAATTAAAATATAGGTACAATTATTTGTTGCATTTAATTTTTACTTTAAGTTTGCAAAAACTATTGCACCAGCCAATATATTTACGGAAAATATGAATTTTGGAGGTTTTTGCAAAATGGTTTAGCTCACTGGCGATTGTCGTAACAGCTAAAATACTTTGGGAATTGTTATAAAATAGACTAAGGTTCATTTTTAGAGGGGTAAAAATATATTTTTTTACCCCACACAAGTCGAGGCACCTTTATATACATACAGCTGCGAGTAAAAAAATAGCAGTCTACTTATATTCAAATAATGTTTGGATAAATAATACTAGTCTTCAAATTTCGTATCCGGTAAGCCCATTTTCATTACTATATATACTTTCAACACTGGTTTCAAGTCTGTACTTAGTTTCCTCCTATATTATAAAATTTTCAAAATAGAGGGTGTTTTACGTTTATGGCAAGTGTTAAGTTTTATTGATCTATAATCTTAACTACTTACCATAAAATAAAAAATATCAATTTGTATTTTAGAAAAAATATCAGCTTTTCAATCCATGCATCAACACTATCATGTCATGTGCTGTAGCGGAGCAAAAATTTTGATATTATCCAACAAAATATCAACAAATTTCGTATCTTTTGTTTTAGCGGAGCTGTAATAGTCCAAATTTAAAATTACTTTTTTTCATTTAAAAATACAAATAATCAACAGTTTTTTCCAAATTCTTACTTTGGACGATTACAACTCCGCCAAAAAAAAAGATACAAAATTTGTTGATATTTCGTTGGATAATCTCAAAATTTTTTGCTCCGCTACCGCACATGACACTAAAGTGTTGATGTATGGATTGAAAAGCTGATATTTTTTCTAAAATACAAAATGATATGTTTAATTTTATGGTGAGTAGTTCAGATTCTAGATCAATAATACTAAACACGTGCCAAAAACGTTAAACACCCTGTAAATTGAAAATGTTACAATATAGCAGGAAACTGAGTACAGATTTGAAACCAAGGCTAAACGTAGATATAGGAATAAGAATGGGTTTACCGGATACGAAAGTTGTAGACTAGTATTATTTATCCAAGCATATCTGAATATAAGACGACTGCTATTATTTTGTTCGCAACTATATATAAAACATAAAAAACTTAACGTAAAATTGAGATGAAGCAAATAATTGTCCCTATATTTTAATTTTGAAAAAAATTTCATCAAAACCCCCCATGGGTAAATCCTGACTACGGCCCTGGCATAAAATACTGGCGTTATTTTTCAATTACCTTAAATATTTCTACAAAATTAGATTTGAAATGATTGAAGAAATAACCTCCGAAATCACCTTTTTCTAGTAGATCATTCAGTTTTACTAAGATCTACCACAAAATAATAACAATGAAAAACATAAACATAAACACCAATACTACTATAAACAATAACGCCAACAACAAACGTAATCACATCATTACTAGTAATCATATTTACAAATTAATCATCATTATAATCATCAACAAAAAAAAAAACAACAATAACAACAATCCAACATCATAAGAATGCAAGAAACAATAATCAACAAAACCACTACCAATAGTAAAAGTAAAAACAACAAGAAAATATCCTCATAAACAACACAATAAAGTTTAATTAATTTTTTTGTTGCTACTTAAAAAATATATTTTTTTTTAATTCTTTAATAACTTTTATTGAATTAAATATTGTGAAAAATGAGAAAAAAAAATTAATTTTCATAGCAAATAAAAAAGTTTCTTATTATTATTTCAATAAATAATAAGAAAATCCCCTTTTTTTTTGCGTTTTAGATCATTTTTACTTCACAAGGAAATGCAGAAACTATGAAACCTAAACAACACATCATAACTCCAAGCGTTCTGCCGGTGATCAAATAACTTTCAAGTCATTTCGTTCTGCTGCGCTCTGCTCTGTCGACTCAAGCATAACATTGCTTCGGTTTTCTTTTGTTTTTGTTCTGCTCACGCGACGAGTGCTCTCTGAAGTGTTACGTTTGTTCTAATTTATGAAAGCCGAACATAACCAACGCTGGCTCCACAAATCAGTGTTCTGAAATGCATTTCAAGCGCACTCGTGCTGTGGAGATTCGACGTGCAGGATCGCCAGTTCTAGAGGAGATATGGTCCGTTTTCTTTTTATTTTATATCATATTTATTTTAATAAAATTTTTTAAACAATTTGACAGTTAGACATTGAACGTTGAGAAAATATTTTGAATGAAAATTATTTAACAATTTTTTGATTGAAAAAATTGACATATTTATAAATAATTTTTTGAATTATTTTGTAAATTAAAGTAAAGTGTATTTTTAAATGGGTGTGTGATTTGTTTGTTGTATTTATGTGGTGGTAAGGCACCACATAAATATGTGTCCATACTATTTTATGATACTATTATATTAGTTGTACAAGTAGTAGTAGTAGTAGTAGTGTAGTAGTAGTAGTAGTAGTAGTAGTAGTAGTAGTAGTAGTAGTAGTAGTAGTAGTAGTAGTAGAAGTAGTAGTAGTAGTACTACTCCTAAAATGAACCGTTAATTAAGTAGTACTACTATTATTTTTTTTTTATTATTTTTTTTATTTATTATTCTTATTTACATATAGAATTAATAGATCCCGCGAAGCTATTAAGGCTTATCTGCAGGAAAAAAAATCATAATTTGCTTAAATTAAAAATTTCATATTAAAAATAATTATTAAGATTATATTATTTGCTTATGATTAAATAAATGTTGAATTATGAAATTATATAAAATTACTAGCTGAACCCGGTGTGCTTCGCTACCCCCCTCGTACCAGGATTGCCTTTCAAAATTGTGGCAATACCAAAATCACTTTTCACGCCATTGAATTTTCGAAATAAGTCCACCCCAGCGCCACCTACCGTGTCCATTTATACACAAATTATTTTCTTATGATTAAACAAACATACATTCTGAATTTCAGTTAAATTGGTCCATAAATTCAAATTTTCGATATAAGTCCACCCCAGCGCCACCTATCGGGTCCATTTATACACAAATTATTTTCTTATGATTAAACAAACATACATTCTGAATTTCAGTTAAATTGGTCCATAAATTCAAATTTTCGATATAAGTCCACCCCAGCGCCACCTATCGGGTCCATTTATACACAAATTATTTTCTTATGATTAAACAAACATACATTCTGAATTTCAGTTAAATTGGTCCATAAATTCAAATTTTCGATATAAGTCCACCCCAACGCCACCTATCGGACTTTCCCGAAGGGTTTTTCCAAAATTTTCCTTCGTAAAAACCTTCTCCTGGCAATTATAAACAACTGAAAAAAAATTTTAGACAAATCGGCCCAGCCATTCTCAATTGATGTTTTACTATACATTTTTTACACCATTTTTATATATATAGATTATTAAAACTTATTAATATAGAGTACGTATCCTTTTCGCTTATGCCGTTTTTATGTTGATTTGTGTTGCTCCTCTTTGATTTACTTCAGTGATCTGCAAGCGATGGCATTTTCGCTACTTGCAATCTACCCTCAACAAATACAGTGACAGTCTGACCGCACTACGCAAGCGCTGCGATTGTTGTGTCGAACATACTTGCAACATTGAAGCCAACTGTGTATGAGCGTGTCGTAAGACCACAATAATGCATGTTCGAGTTGTTGGTTTGATAACCAGCGCAGGGTCTTTTAAAATTCTGGTATGCAATGGTAAGTATGGTCATTTACAAGCAACAAAACAAAGACATAAAGCGTAACTCCTGCATAAAAAAACCAGCGCTTATTTTGTTCTCCGAACACAAAGTATTTGCAGTAACATTGCAGTTACTTTGCGTGACTTTTGAGAGCTTGTGCTCATAAGCTAATGGTTCGATTGAGCTGATTTCTTTTTTAAAATAAATTCTAAAGTTTAATTGAGTGAGCAATAAAATTTGTTTAGTAAATTTTTAAAGATATTTATTAAATTTATTTCAAAAAATTCATTCCAAATTCATTTTTGGTGTAACATTTTTTTTTGTCAGCCCCGAATTAACAAAACTACAAAAATTAAGGTGGCAACCCTATCCACCATCTTGAATTTTAAAATTCTGACTTCAGATTCGAAATCAGCGACCCCTTAACACTGATAAATGATATTTAAAACTCTTCAAAATACATATTATTAGGTGGCAATACTGTGGTAAAAATTTAGATGGCAACCCTAACCTCCATCTTAAATTGTAAAACTGTGACATTATATTCGAAATCAAATCCGTTGTCAGAATTTCAAAATTACAAGAATTCGCATAAATGAAAAAAAATCTTGGTGGCAACTCTATCCGCCATCTTAAATTTTAAAGTTTGACATCATCTTCGAATAAGTTACCCCTAAAACTTCCTAAAACTATTTACTCTATTCATACTGAAGTAATCTACAAACACTTGAGTAAAAATGCAGTGTACGCGCTGATTTCATCGTTCGTAAGCTTACTTTTGTATCACTGCTTAGCCGAAGTTGAGATCAACCTGCAATGGTACACAAGGCAGTAGCTCAAAATAATGCATAATTATAACGATTGCCGTTCGTGCGCTGTGGTTTATACACATAATTACTTTATGCAAACATCTATACTTTGCACTGAAGTCGAAGCACACATCACACAGTTTTTGACTTTGGTACAATTGGCTAATGCAACATGCCTGATGTTGTAAGTGAGCTCGATGGCGTAGAATATGTTGCATGGTATTAATGATATTGAAGTCATACAAAAACCAAGTATGTACAGGGTTGCCCATATTCGACGGACCCATCTGGCAACGCCATAACTTTTGACACAGATGTCAGATCGCTTAATGACATACCGCGTTTGAAGCGTCAGTCCAAGCAGTTTTTTACCATGGAACAATACACGCCACGCGAGCGCTCTGAAATAGTTGAAATTTACATTCAACAGAAGAAGTCAATTGTGAAAACTCAACGTGCTTTTAAAAGATTAAAAAATGTGAGAAGTGCACATTGAATGGGACCGTAAATAAGCAAAATTGCCATATTTACGCCACTGAAAATCCTCAGGAGATTCAAGAAGTGCCTCTTCATGACGAAAAAGTCACAGTTTGGTGCGGCGTTAGTGCGAAAACGGTCATTGGGCCGTTTTTCTTCCAAAATGAAAATGGCCATGCTGTTACCATCAACCAGGAGCGTTATCGCGACATGATGACCAATTTAGTGATGCCAATTATTCATCGAAAGCGTATGAAGCAGTTCTGGTTTCAACAAGACGGCGCTCCACCGCACACAAGTCGCATAACAATCGATTTTCTGAAGAATTTGTTTCCGGGCCGTTTGATGTCGAAAAGTGGTGATTTGGACTGGCCACCGCGTTCGCCCGATTTGACGCCGCCTGACTTCTTCTTGTGGGGATATTTGAAGTC
The DNA here is from genome assembly GCA_963920525.1 of Dichetophora obliterata. NCBI lineage: Eukaryota > Metazoa > Arthropoda > Insecta > Diptera > Sciomyzidae > Dichetophora > Dichetophora obliterata. The sequence goes on from OY986435.1 coordinate 136,211,695, forward strand.
AAAGGTTTACGTTAACAAGCCAAGGACCGTAGAAGAGCTCAAGGACAACATTCGTGAAGAAATAGCCGCTATTCCGGCCGAAATGTTGGCGAAAACGATGGAAAATGCTGCAAAAAGGGCACAATACGCCATCAACGCCAGAGGCGGCCATTTGAGAGATATCATATTCAAAAATTGATGTCAACAAATCTACTTGGAACAAATTAAATGATTAAGATTGCCAACCGCCAAATTTTTATTTTTTTCTTTGATTTTTTTAAAAAAAACATGGGTCCGTCGAATATGGGCAACCCTGTACTGAGTGTAAAAGCAGTTGCAGTTCATCGCTGCAGGTCTCTGATTTACTTCATTGGTTTTCATTTGGTTTTTTATTGTGTTGTTTCAAGGAATTATGATTCATTATTTATTTCGGTTATATTATTTCTTAATTTTTAGTTTAGGTATTCACATATTTTTTCTAGTCTTTCTTGTGCTGTTTTCTCCTTTAAAATTTTTTTTCTTTTTTGAAGTGTTTGTGATGTATTTTAATGTGTTGAGTTGTTATTGCTGTTTTTGTTGACACTCTTTGCTTTTCTTATTATTGCTGTTTATTTCTTTCTTTTAAAATAACTTTATTTCTTTCTTCTGTTGCTTTGATATTAATTTTACTCTTGATATTTTTTTTCAAGAATCATTTTTTCTTTTTTTTTTTTCGTTGCATTAGATTTTTAAGCTTGTTGTATGTGTTTGTTATAATGTTTTTTTTGCCAGTTTGTAGTATTATCTTGTTTTTGCAATTTTGTTATTATTAGTTCTGATCTAATATTTGGTTTTTTGTGTTGTTTTTAATTCCTTAATTCACTATATATTTTCTCGTTTTCTTTTTCCTTCGTTTTTTATTCTGGCTATTCACACATTTTTTCTAAATTGTTTGTGCTGTCTTCTAATCACTCCTTTTTTTAATATTTTTTAATTTTATTTTATTGAAGAATCGTTGTTTAAATATCATTATTTTTGTTTAAATAGATGTAGTTTTAGTTCGTTTTATGTGTTTGCTGAAATGTTTTTGGCCTGTTTTTATATTTTCTATTGTTGTTTTACGATTGTTGTGACAGTTTTCTTATTAATTTTTTTTCTTTTTGAAAATGTTTGTTTTGGTGTATTATAATGATTTGAGTTGTTCTTGCTGTTGTCGTTGACTCTCTTCGCTTTTTATTTTATTATTGCCGTTTATTTCTTTCTTCTGTAGTTGCTTTGATTTTAAGTTTTACTCTTTTTTTTTTAAATAGGATTGATATTTTTTTTTTTTAGTTTTCGTTGAAAGAGATTTATTTTTCGCTTGTTTTATGTCTGTATTGTAATAAGTTTTGGTAAATTTGAGATAATTTGTTTTTTCCCCATTTGTTGTTATTATTTTTTCACTTATTGTTGTTTTTTTTTGTGCGGTTTTTTATTTTTTGATTCACTATTTATTTTTGTTTTATTATTTCTTCGTTTTTAGTTCTAACTGTTTACTTATTTTTTTATTTTTTGTGCTGTTTTCTAATTATTCTTTTGTTTTTCATATTTTTTTTTTGTATTTAAAACTCGTTTGTTTAAATAAAATTATTATTTTTGTTAAAGTTGATTTAGTTTTAGGTCGTTTTATGTGTTTGTTGTTATGCTTTTGGACGGCTTGTTTGTATTCTCTTGTTGTTTTACGATGGTTTTTTTTTTGTAGTGACGATTGTTACACACAGACAAATCGCTACATAAAAACCTAATAATGCAGCGCAAATTTAAAAAATATTTCTCTTGTGTTTTTACACAAAAAGATTTTCTTCTTAAAGTTATTGGCTTTGTCTTCTTAAATAAATTTAAAAAGGAAACCTTATAGAATTACTAAGTTTTCTTCTTAATTTTGTTTAATCAAGGTTTTCTTCTTGATTTCTTATACAGCTACTAGGTTTTCTTCTTGATTTTGTTTAAGAAGAAATCTTATACAGCTACTAGGTTTTCTTCTTGATTTGCTTATCTTCACAATAAATAATACGGCAGATTATTTTTTGTATTTTTATTTTTATTTATATCTAATTAAATTCATACAATTAAATTATAGTTAAATGACAACTACACAGTTACACTATAGACAGTTATAGTCAAACAGCTTTAATACCAATAGTTTTTTCTTCTGATAACTTTGAAACCATTTCTTTATATATAAAAATGCGTGGGAGGTCCATCAATACAATAGAAATTTAATAGATTTTATTAATTAGTCTTATTTCCTATTAAAAAAGCCTGGAATTTGTTACTAAAACTGATAACATTAAATTTTTGGGCAAAAATATAAAACAAATTTTTTTTATAATAAAATCAATAATCAGTTCACTTGTAATTCATCTAGAGTTACTTCATGTCCAATTTTAAATGTGGTTCAATGAGGTTCAATTAAAGCAGCAAGATTTTTGTTTTGTTGAAAGTCTATACTTTCCCTACTTATAAGCATTCAAATTTTCGATGTCTGAACCAACTGCAATGATCCTTGGTTGCATTGTTTCTTTTCTCTCAGCGAACTCCATTGATATAATATCAATTGTTGGTAGATCATCATTTAATGTGTGAACACGAATTACAAAGTCGTCTTGAGCATCTGTAATTGTTGGCTTATGGTTACTGTTGGTCCGTAGAGGTGGCAGTAGAGAGTGCAAAAGTAATGTTATGATACAGTACTTAGAATCTGAAATTTGAACAAACATAATTTTATTAATACCTTGTGTATTATTTGTTTTATTTTTGTTAATTTTATTTTATTTTGTGATTAAACAGTTTATTTTAGTTTATTTAACCCTTAACTGGTACACCTCAAAATATTACACTAACAGTACATTTGGTCCCAGAGACCACACTAAATACAATTCTAAAAACCACAAAATTTAGTTAAAAATCCATATTGTCTTTTCTATGAACGTCTTTAATAAAGTTTTTTCTTGCTATTGAGAAAGAATTTTTTATTTATTTTGCATAATTCAATTGAATCGAATTGAATTTTGAATGGAATTATTAGAGAAATATACTCTTTTGTGTTTTTGTTCTGGTTCCACAGACCAGAAGTACCTTTTAAGGGTTAATTTAATTCAATAACAAAAGTTATAGCTTTTAAAAAAGAGGTTGGTGGAGTCGTTTCAAATTTGCAAAATCAAATTTTTCTTTTTTCTAATTTTTTCTACTTTCTACTTTTTAAACGTTTTTAATGCGCTACTAGCGAACAGTAAAAAGACACAGTTTTGACAGTATCGTAAGTATAGACGTAGAATTCCTTTTTATACAGTAATAGAGAAAAATTCTGTTTTTTTTTATTTACATTTTTCAAAACTTTTTTAAAGCATTTTATCTTCTAAATAAAAATTATTCAAAAACAAACTTGTTGTTGTTGTCTTTCTTCAAACTTGCCTGATCTAAAAAGCTCACAATTAAATTCATGTTAAAATTTCTTATGTTTTTTAAAAAGTTTTCGTTTGATATTTTTGGAATGAATTTATTGTTCTTGTTCATTTGTTTTGTTGGTTAAAAATAAATGTAATTCAAAGTTATGTTTAATTAATGGAAATAAATATGGGTAAATTTAAATTATATAGTTTTCTTGTAGTAAAGAGCATAAAGCACATGTATGTATATAGTAAAAGTAATTTAAAATTTTAGTTAACAAAATAAATTTTTAAAATCGAAAAAATATGCATAATATAAATAATTTGAATTTATGGTATTTTAAAAATAAATGGAGTTTTTAAAGCACAACGCATGCTTAGTAACGCATGCGCAAATTTGCGTAGTAGTATACATACATACTGCCTCTGCATCTACACGCATCTGTATTTGCTATTGTATTTATCTTGCTGAAAATAAACATTCGTTTTATTCGTACTCCAACTCATGGCAGAATAACCAGGTAGAGCCGACTCGGAGAAGAATGAAGTAGAAAGCAGAGACAAGCGAGCTAGTTATCAAAATCAGCTGTTCATGTCGAGTAAAAATTAAGAACATCTAAAAAATTTCAGCTAACTGAACCAACAACAATTACCAAGCAAATCTTAAACAACGACGCACAGAGAAGAGCAAGATCACTGCTGTTGAGCAGCGTTAGAGGGGAATGAGCCGAATCGTCCACAGCAGTGATCTGTAAGCGATGGCAATTTCGCTACTTGCAAACTACCCTCAACAAATACAGTGACAGTCTGACCGCACTACGCAAGCGCTGCGATTGTTGTGTCGAACATTCTTGCAACATTGAAGCCAACTGTGTATGAGCGTGTCGTAAGACCACAATAATGCATGTTCGAGTTGTTGATTTGATAACCAGCGCAGGGTCTTTTCAACTTCTGGTATGCAATGGTAAGTATGGTCATTTACAAGCAACAAAACAAAGGCATAAAGCGTAACTCCTGCATAAAAAAACCAGCGCTTATTTTGTTCTCCGAACACAAAGTATTTGCAGTAACATTGCAGTTACTTTGCGTGACTTTTGAGAGCTTGTAACTCATAAGCTAATGGTTCAATTGAGCTGATTTCTTTTTTAAAATAAATTCTAAAGTTTAATTGAGTGAGCAATAAAATTTGTTTAGTAAATTTTTAAAGATATTTATTAAATTTATTTCAAAAAATTCATTCCAAATTCATTTTTGGTGTAACATTTTTTTTTGTCAGCCCCGAATTAACAAAACTACAAAAATTAAGGTGGCAACCCTATCCACCATCTTGAATTTTAAAATTCTGACTTCAGATTCGAAATCAGCGACCCCTTAACACTGATAAATGATGTTTAAAACTCTTCAAAATACATATTATTAGGTGGCAATACTGTGGTAAAAATTTAGATGGCAACCCTAACCTCCATCTTAAATTGTAAAACTGTGACATTATATTCGAAATCAAATCCGTTGTCAGAATTTCAAAATTACAAGAATTCGCATAAATGAAAAAAAATCTTGGTGGCAACTCTATCCGCCATCTTAAATTTTAAAGTTTGACATCATCTTCGAATAAGTTACCCCTAAAACTTCCTAAAACTATTTACTCTATTCATACTGAAGTAATCTACAAACACTTGAGTAAAAATGCAGTGTACGCGCTGATTTCATCGTTCGTAAGCTTACTTTTGTATCACTGCTTAGCCGAAGTTGAGATCAACCTGCAATGGTACACAAGGCAGTAGCTCAAAATAATGCATAATTATAACGATTGCCGTTCGTGCGCTGTGGTTTATACACATAATTACTTTATGCAAACATCTATACTTTGCACTGAAGTCGAAGCACACATCACACAGTTTTTGACTTTGGTACAATTGGCTAATGCAACATGCTTGATGTTGTAAGTAAGCTCGATGGCGTAGAATATGTTGCATGGTATTAATGATATTGAAGTCATACAAAAACCAAGTATGTACTGAGTGTAAAAGCAGTTGCACTTCATCGCTGCAGGTCTCTGGTCCACAGAAAATAAACAGAACTTTGCTTACTATGTCCCGCTTTTCACTCGTCATACACGAAAATTCTTGAGCTTGCGGCGATAATTCTCTTGCTCTGGTAGCAGGATCTCTTTGTCCCGCTTTTCACTCGGCAATAATTGCCTTTGCCGCAAGCATTTTGTCGATTATTCGCCCGCATGAGGGGGTTTACGAAAGTCCCCTTTAAACCCGAGTAGTCAACAAACTACTTGTGACGAAAGCAATTATTGCTCATAGAATTGCCGAGTGAAGAACGGCCCTTTGCAGCACATGCAGAACCAAAATAACAATAAGGGTATTCACGATTCAGTGCACTTGCCTGCGCAGTTGAGGACTTGTGCAGTTAGGTTTTCGTGAACACACCACCATCACAATTTCAAAGCTGTCAACATTTTTCAATGCACACAAGTGCACAACTGCTCAAGTCCTCAAGTTGAAGGTAATAGTAGAAAAGCACTTGTGCAGATTTTTGACGTACGTACAATTTGTTTTTGTAAAGTGCACAAGTCCTCAACTGCACAGGCAAGTGCACTGAATCGTGAATACCCCTAATATCAGCAGCTAGTAGCAACGTTGCCAGTAATGTTGGAAAAAATCCCATTCGTGGTAATTTTTAATTGCCCTTAAGAATTTTTGTTCTGGGGAATTCCTATTAAATTTTTTAATTCAGCGTGGTATTTTTTAATTGGCGTGGGAATTCAGTGGAGTATTTTTTGAATTTCCGTGGAATGTTTTTTAAATTAATTTTGCATATGGGACTTATTGTGGTATTTTTTAATGCGAATGAGATTTTTGTGGTAATTTTAAATGCATATGGAATTTGTGATGGTATTTTTAAAACGCGTGGTATTTTTGTGGTAATTTTTAATGATCGTGGGATTTTTTTTCAATATTGTTTTATTTCTGGCAACCTTGGCTAGTAGTAGTACATTTTTTGTAGCCACATACTGGCTCTCTAGCTACATGCAACTGTATTCTCTATTGTATTACAACCCAACAAGCCATGAATGTCACTGTTCCAGCTAAGCGGTACTTAAAACGGTAGCGTCTGTTTTGCTGTACCTTTAAACCGTTCTCTATATAATTGTAAAGTCCTTTTTTATATTTATCAAGAATCGAATTGACATTAATGTCATATCCGCTTGATGCGTCGTTTGTTTTTGTCTTTTTTCCTTCTATTTTTCACCCGGTCGCCAAAAAACTCTGAAATATGTATGTATTGAAATCAAGGTAGTGCAGTTGAGTTGCCGTTTATTATTTAGTTTATTGTTGCAGCTAAATAAAAACTATTTTAAGAAAAGGTTACAATTTTTTACAATTGTACAATTTAATTCTATTTTTATGTTGTTTTGTATGCTTTTTTATTACAATTTTTTTATTTAAAGTAGGGTACGCGGTATAATTGTTGGCAACCATAACAAGTTTTTAGATTTGAAGCCACTTATTTTAAGTTGACGATTTTTGTGTTCTTATTTTTTTCTGTTGTTTGTTATTTGTCAATTTAAGTTTTATACGGAAACTTTAAACGCTATTTGAATATTATTTATTTTTGTATCTAGATTGTTAGCTTTTATGCATTTATAAAAATTTTCTTTATGTGTTTTTTCAATTTAATGTTATTTGGGATGTTCATCAGTTCTTTAGGTAATTCATTAAGAATATTTGGTATAACGACTTGGAGGGTATGTTTGCCATATCCGTTGTAGAAACGTTTAACTTGGTATCTTCCTTCAGCTCTTCGACGCGTATTGTATTGATAGTTTATATCTATTCGATACTTTTGATCATAGTAAAACTCATTCAACAATGTTGTTTTGAATATGCCCTCTATATTCAGTACTATTAATGTTTTACTGAGCTCAATATCAGCGTTTCTGTTCGCTCCGCGGTTATGTAGTAGTTTTAGCACCTGTGGCTCGTTCCTGTAACTCGTAGCGATCGTAGTTACCGACTCATATTACCGATTTGACGTCACTCTGACGTCATTCTCACTTGTAATGTTTCTGTACGAATCTGCATCGATTTCTGTTCGATTCGTTCATTCCAAATCGATAAGCTGTGAAATGTTCCAATTTCATTTCAATGGAACCTTTTGAAAAAGAGTTTCTATACGTAAAGTGACTCGATAAAAATGTGTCACTTTTATCACTAGCTTTGTGGCAAGTGAGAATTCTACCGATTTATCTAATGACAGTAATGTTGGGTATTATTAGGTTATAAGTATTCGAAATATACCTTTAAAAATGGTTACTTTCATATAAGCCGAATTTTTTTCTGATTGAAATATTTTGTTATTCTTAAAAAAGTTTTAGTTTTAAAGGTAATACAATTTATAAATAATGCCTACTTACCAGAGAACTGCACAAGCCTACTTGAAACTCTATTTCAAGTACTTGCTTAAAATACAAGTTCAAGCTAGCTTGAGCTTGATAATTTTGAATCAAGTATAGCTTGTAATTGAATATAAATAACCCCACGACAGCTTAGTGAAGGAAAGCTTGATGCCTTCCGCAAAAAGCTTGAAAAGCTTAAAATTGAAGGCAAGTATCCAATTAAAGCAAGTATCCAAAAAATTCAATGAGCTTGTTTAGAGAGAGCTTAAGCGTAATAGGACTTTGAATGATTCTGTGGACTCAGTGGTTGGAAGTTTTAGGGGTAACTTATTTCAAAGATGATGTCAAACTTTAAAATTTAAGATGGCGGATAGAGTTGCCACCTATATTTATTTTTATTTTTGCGAATTCTTGTAACTTTGAAATTCTGACAACGGGTTTGATTTCGAATATAATGTCACAGTTTTACAATTTAAGATGGAGGTTAGGGTTGCCACATAAATTTTTACTACAGTATTGCCACCTAATAATATGTATTTTGAAGAGTTTTAAACATCATTTATCAGTGTTAAGGGGTCGCTGATTTCTAATCTAAAGTCAGAATTTTAAAGTTCAAGATGGTGGATAGGGTGGCCACCTTGATTTTTTGTAGTTTTATAAATTCGGGGCTGGCAAAAAAAATGGTACACCAAAAATGGGTCGCTGAATCCGAATCCGTTGTCAAAATTTCCAAATCATGAAATTTTGAAATAGGGTTGCCACCTAATATTATGGCAATAACAACAGAAAAAAAGTGGTTGGTACACATGAGAAATGTTAACAGAATATGAAAATAGGCTTAAAATAAAGAAATCCGTGTCTCGGCGTTTTGCTGTAGCACGTCAGAATTTTGAGAAAATCTATTTTTAAGCTTCGATGGACCGTGGAGGTTCACTTGTAATGTAGTACTATTATAAAAATTTCTATAAAAACAGAATGGGTCAACCAATTTTAGTGTTTGAGTCAGTTTTGAAAAGGGAATTAAAATTGGATTTTTTTATTTAAAAACATTTTTTTCTCCGCTAGATGGCGCTTTAATTTTCATGTAAAGTTAAAAATTAACCAAAAATGTACGAAATTCATTAGAAATACAATGTTGTTACTTTGAAATCCAATAACTAATAGTTAAAATTTCATATTAATTTTTGTAATTTTACATTACATTTACGTTACATTACATTACATTACATTTTTGGTTATTTTTTAACTTTACATGAAAATTAAAGCGCGATCTAGCGGAGAAAAAATTGTTTTTTTAATAAAAAATAAATCCATATTTAATTCCCTTTTCAGAACTGGCTCAAGCAATAAAATCGGTTAACCCATTCTGTTTTTATAGAAATTTTTATAATAGTATTACATAACAAGTGAAACTCCACGGTCCTTCGAAGCTTAAAAATCGATTTTCTCAAAATTCTGACATGCTACAGCAAAACGCCGAGACATTTATTTCTTTATTTTAAGCCTATTTTCATATTCTGTTTACATTTCTCATGTGTACTCAAAAAAATTTGATTTTGTCGTATTGTGTAATAAATGAAACGAACAACGAATCAAACGATCGTCAGTCGCATAGAGTCGAAACCAGAGTTGAAAAGTAGAAAACTTGACTTTTTCCACCAACTCATATGGGGTAGAAACAAAATAGAATAACGTCAGACATATGATTCGTTTTTCAGAAGCCAGTCGTGAATTGTAAGGGAAAAAAAAATCAAGTTCCTGCATATCACCTCAAAGCTTGATATTTTTCCAAGTAGCTTGATTTTCAATTTACTTGTTGCAGATCTCTGCTACTTACATAAATTAAAAATTTTAGCAAAACCGTATTTGTTTGAGCTATGAAAAAGTAACCGGTTGCATATATGTGCTAAGTTTTTGCAGCACAGTACTAAGTGTAAAATTATTTACATTATTTACAACCGCAACCATTAATGCACATCATTATAACATAATTAATTTTCTTAAACTCCAAATATTCACTTTTTACTAACAAGACAAGCACCTATTTGTTATAAAGTTAAAAAAAAAATTTATATAATACTAAAATAATGTATTCGAGTAAACAGCTGCTTGTCATTTGACTCAATTTCGCAACTTTTCTTCTCGATTTGTGTTCTTTTTCATCACGGTCCGAGTTTTTACCGATTTAAACGTACAGAAACATTAGTTGTCACGAAATCCGTAACTAGGGATCGATAACGGCTGACGTCACACAAATCGGTAACTTGCCGATTTTGTTACAGGAACGAGCTACTGGTTTGTGCTATTCTGAATTGATCTGCAGTGGACGTAAGTGCCCCATGTGGTAGTACCATGCCGTATATAAGGTTCACACAAGGAAAAGTACGCTTGTCTTAGGACTTTGTTGTTGCTGCAGTTTTTTAGGTGAAAGTGCATAAGCGATACTTTTCGTAGCTTTTTTCTGTGGTCAACGTATATACTAAACCTCTGCACAAATGCACTCGTTTTTTCTACAATAGTAGAACCAACAGTGCCGAGTTCAGAACATAACATAACTCTGTTAGTCAAGCAGAACATAACCAATTCATTAAACGACAAGAACCGAGCAGTGCAGAAAACTCGTCGGCTTCAAAGTAGAACTTGTTCGCAGCTTGCTTTACCAGAACACGATGTTATTCGTTCTATAAAACAAAATTTATTGATAACAGCGGGAAAAGCATCGATCACACCTAACGCAGTAGAACATTGGCAATGAGATTAAGGGCTATTAATTTCATGCAAATGCAAGTTTTTACTGGGCATCTTAAACCGCAAATGGTTAAGTTATCTTTTCGAATCATGAAAATTCCTTCTAAATGGCATTCAATAGTTAGTGCATATTTTTAAATATTTTGTAATAAATGCATGGTTTTGCATATTTTACAAAAAATGCTTATTTTTGCATATTAATTGCGTATATTTTTTATTCACTAAATTCATGAGGTTTTAGCGTATTTTGCTTTTTTTTATTTGCAACCATTAAAAATCAATACGAAATATTTTGGAAAAAGATAACTTAGAATTATTAGGTAATTTTAAATGCACTTTATTTTTTTAAAAAAATTAATTTTATATGTATTTAAAAATTAATTGTTGTTTTTTTTGTTATTAAATGCAATATTTATTTTTTAACCGAAAATAAAAAATAGGAAAAATATTTTTAATTTTATTGTTCGCTCAAATAAAAAAATGCTTTTTAATTTCAAGTTAAGTAGTTTTACTTTATTTAATAAATGAAAGACATAAAAACACAAAGGCACGACCACGACCACAAGCGCTAGAATAAGCGATTGAAAAGCGAATAACTGATCAGCGAAGCAGAGTCCGCTGATCCACCTAACCAAGTCTTGTACATACAGTACAAACAAAACAACAAAAATAAAGCAATACAAATTTTAGTATACATTGTAGTTATATAAACAAAAACTGAGTGCTGCTAAGCGAGCGATTGGAAATATATAATAAACAAAAAATGCAAGTTAGCATTTTTGGTGTGACGTGTCTTAAGTGTAACTGGACAGCCATCCGAAACCTATGTTTCGAATTGCTGATAAGCCTTACAGGAATTTAGCTTAAATATAATATGTACAATAATGGGCATAAGCAAAGTTCATATAATTTGAATACAATAAAAACAGGGCTTATATAATAAAAACAGGGTTCTCCTCGAACATTCCGCCCCCAAGGACGATAGTTCTTTAAGTAGACGAGTTGCCAAGAGAATGTGTAGGTATTTATCAATGCGTAGAAGTAAGGCCGTTGGAGGTAATTGTTGTGTCGCCCGGTTGACTGGCTGCGCCTCGACTTGCAGCCGAAGTGCCATTACTTCTTTGGGTTTCTCCAATGGCATCGTGGGGATCTAAATTTGGAAAAAAACAAATTTTTCTTATTGGTCTTTTGAAAAATTTACCATTGCATTTTAAGGTAACCACGCGAACCAAGTCATCCTTGCCTGTATGAACTACTATAATGCGGGCGAGAGGTAATTTTCCAGGTGGACATCTTTCATCATAGATTTATACAAGATCACCGATCTTTGCGTTCGTGCGTGTAGTTGCCCATTTTGGTCTTGATTGCATTCGGCTTAAGTCTTCCGAGTGCCATCTCGACCAAAAATGTTGCTTCATCTGTTCTACCATTCGCCAGCGGTTGTTGCCAGTTGTTTTCAAATCTAGTAGATCCTCATCTGGTATACTAATTGTAGGCTCACCTATTAGAAAATGAGCAGGTGTGAGTGCGTCGCAGTTTTCAACATCTGCGTTCAGTGGACTCAGTGGTCATGAATTTAAGCAGGCTTCAATTTCAGCCAGCAACGCAGCTAGTTCCTCATAGTTTAGAAGACGGTCTTGCATAATTCTTTTCAAATGATGCTTGGTAGATTTGACGCCTGCCTCCCAAAAACCACCAAAATGCGGGGATGCAGGAGGAATAAAATTCCAGGTTGTACCTTCTTCCACCAAATGTGCTCTCAGATCATTCGTAGCTGAAGAACTATTTCTTACATGCATTTTTTGCAATGCAGTATTAGCACCTACAAAGTTAGTACCACAATCTGAATAAATTTGAGTACATTTGCCTCTTCTTGAGACAAATCTGCGGAAGGCAGCAAGGAAAGCCTCGGTTGAAAGGCTCGATACAGCTTCGTAGTGTATGGCTTTAGTTACCATAAAAAAAAAATACATATGTACCCTTTTGAAGTCTTCGAGTTTCGAAGTAATGACTGCCGAACATCAATTGGACCAGCATAATCCACACCGCTATGTAGGAAGGGTCGAGCTGGCTTAAGCCGAATTGAAGGTAAACTTCCCATGAGTTGCTCAGCGGTTTTAGCGGTATACTTGAAACAGACTAAACAACGCTTCAAGATGTTTTGTGCGATGTGTCGAGCATTTGGTATCCAATATTTACAACGAACAAAATTCAACATCAATTGGATACCTCCGTGTAATGTTCTAACATGAGCATCTGAAAAGATTAGGAAAGTTAGTGGATTTTTATTAGATAAAAGAATAGGATGCTTCATAGTTGCCGGAATGTTAGCATATTTCAGCCTGCCACCAACTCGTAAGATTCCGTTTTTGTCCAGGAAAGGACATAAATTAGCAATAGCATGCCCTTTTGGTAGGCAATCATTGGATATCTGCTCGATTTCTCTGGAAAAATCTATGCGTTGAGAAATCAGAATAAGACGATTTGTTGCCATTTGTATCTCTTGAAATGATATAAATCCCGTACGGCGGTGATCCTTGTTAATAGAATTATGACAAAAACGAAGCAAATAACTCGTAATAAGAAGCGTTTTTCTCAACGTAGAATACTTTTTTAATATATGTGGATAAGATTCTGAAACAATATTCGCTGCTTGAATGGATCTTCGCTCCTCTAAAGATGTTTTTGCAGCTGGATCAATATCGGGCGGCCAAGAGGCAGGAACATCTCTCAGCCAAAGTGGGCAATGCCACCATAGGTCATGGTTAACTAGGTCTCGCAGCATAACACCTTTTGTTGCACAGTCAGCTGGGTTATCCTTTGTAGGTACGTAACGCCACTGACTTATGGACGACAAACGTTGAATTTCAGCTACACGATTTGCCACATATACGGTCCAGCGTATTGGTTGAGCTCTTATCCAAGCTAATACAGTTGTACTGTCGCTCCATAAAACAACCTCATCTATGGATCCCTCGAGTGATTCCGATACTTTGTTAATCAATTTTGCTAAGAGTTGTGCTGCACATAATTCGAGTTTTGGTATTGATAATGTTTTAAGTGGTGCAACTTTTGTTTTTGCTTGTAATAACTTTATTATGATCTCTCCATTATCCATGATAGTCCTTGAATAAACTACTGCTGCAAATCCCAATTGCGAGGCATCACCAAATCCATGTAATGAACATTTCCTCCATTTGGAAATACCAATATATCTATGAATGTGCACTTCTTCCAAGCACTTTAGTGTATTGCGATATTCCAACCACTCAAATTGTATATCGTCTGGAAGCAAATCGTCCCATTTTATGCCAGCAAGCCATAATTTCTGAAATAACAATTTAGCCAAAATTGTTGTCGGTGCCAGCCATCCTAAAGGATCAAAGAGTTTTGAAGCATCTGATAACAGGCTTCTCTTAGTAGGAGCAGGTGATGTATCAAAATTAACTATAAATGAAAAACAATCAGTATATGGTTTCCAATATAGACCTAATGCTTTTATAAAATTATCTTGAATAAGATCAACAGAATCTAATGATTCTCTTAGCTCATGCGGGATTAATTGAAGCAAATCCATTGAGGTTGAAGACCATTTGCGCAAATTGAATCCACCAGCATTCAATAGCTTGCAAAGTTCTTTTTGTAAAGCGAGGGCTGCTGGAACATCATCAGTTCCAGTCATGATGTCATCTACATATATATCGGTCATGAGCTTATCCGCTGCTTCCGGATATCGATTGTGTTCGTCTTTAGAAAGTTGTTGAAGAGTTCGAAGTGATAGAAATGGTGCAGACGTAGTTCCATAGGTTACAGTGTTTAATTTATAGATTTTAACTGTTTCATTTGTAGATTTTCTCCACAGAATTTGTTGATACCATTGATGTTCTGGTTTTATAAGGATTTGTCTGAACATTTTCTCAATATCAGAACTCAACGCAATTTTGTGTCTGCGCCAACGTAGAATTATTTGAGATAAATCGCATTGAAGAGCAGGACCAACTACTAGCTCTTCATTCAATGATCGTTGATTACGAAATTTACTTGAACCGCCAAAAACTACCCGAAGCTTTGTTGTCGTACTTCTTTGTTTTACGACTCCGTGATGAGGAAGATAATACGCATTCTCTTTTACGTCATGTGGGTACTCGCCCACTAGTTGCATATGTCCAAGCTGAAGATATTCATCCATAAATTTACTATACTCCTTATGGAACTCGGGTTTTTTCTCAAAAGTTTTTTCCATATTACGTAGCCTTACGCTAGCTCCAATATGAGAATTTTCAAAGTCTTGAATTGACTTTCCTTCAATTTCGGCTTTGAATGGCAAAGAGACTATATAACGACCTGTATCATCTCATTCATGATTGGAAACAAAGTGCTTCTCGCATGCAACTTCTTCTAATGTAGGTACTCGTTTTTGGGTCAGTTCTTCTTGTTCACAAAAAAGTTTTAATTGCTCATCTATTTGGCAAAACTGAGTGGTTATAGTGAACTCTTGATTTTCACTACTAATTGGCCCTGAGAGTACTCAACCATAATAAGTTTCTTGGAAAAGTAATCCATTCTGATTTTTGTGTTGCCCACTTTTCAAGATCGAACCATAGACATCAGCACCCAAAATAATATCAATTGGACGTGATTTGAAATAATGAGGATCAGCAAGAATAAATGGTAAGCTTCGTGGTATCTTTAATGGCGCAACGCTTTGATTTGGTAAATATGTTGATAAATTAGGCAAAACGAATGCTTCGACAGCAACAGAGAAGGCATCGTAATGTGAATATAGTCGCATGTACGTGGACTTCCGTGCATAATTGATTTGGTTAGGATTTACCCCATGAATTTTGAGGTGAGTTGCATGACAGGGAAGCTTATATGTTTGGACAAACTGTTCAGTAATAAATGATCCTTGAGAACCCTGGTCTAGAAGTGCTCTTGCAGATACTCTACCATTTGGGGTTTCTATTTCAAGCAAAAGTGTTGCAAGTAAAATATTTTTTGAATATTGCGGCTGATGCGCATCGAGAGTTGAAACATGATGATTTTGTAAACGACTGGGACTTGGCTTGGCTATAATATTTTTTGTGGTATCACTTGTAGAACTATTATGTAAGAGTGTGTGATGCTTCTGATGACACACTTGACAACTATAGCTCGATTTGCAATCACAAGCCTTATGTCCGCTACTTAAGCAATTCATGCAAATTGATTGGCTTTTCACGAACTTAATTTTATCTTCCAATGAGAAAGATTTAAATGCCCAACACGAATGTAGTGCATGAGATTTCTTGCAGCAAGCGCAAAATGAAGATTTGTTAAGAGTGAATGTCTTAAGCTGAGAGCGCGGTGGCCCATTCATAGATTTAGGTTTAGAGGCAGCTTCAGTTGTGCCCAAGGTTTCCAACGTTCGGAAGGTACTTTCCAAGAACTGGAAAAGATTTTCTAGTTCTGGAAGTTCATTTGAAGCTCTTAAAGTGTGTTCCCAATCTTTTCGAGTTTCATTATCAAACTTTTGTACCGTTAGATGTACGATCATTGGGTCCCAATTATCAGTAGGGATATTCAAATTAGCAAGTGAAGAAAGACATTCCTTGGTAGTATCTAATAAAGTCTTGATCGCTGAATACGAAGGCTTACTACACTTAGGAATGGCAAACATCTTTTGGAGTAGTGTATCCACAATAATGCGCTTGTTATGGAACCTGTCTTCCAACGTTTTCCAAGCGAGGTCATAATTTGCTTCAGTTGCAAATATATGTCTTATCAAATGTTCAGCCTCTCCCTTGACGGAGCTTTTCAGGTAGAACATTTTCTCAATTTTGTTCAATGACTTATTATTATGAACAAGAGAAGTGTAAAGATCTCGAAATAAAAACCATTCAAGGTCAACCATCACCTGAGAATGTTGGAACAGCTATTTTGGGTAATTTTGTTTCTATACCCAAGATTGCGTCCTCTCGTTGCACATAAACTGTGCTAGAGTGGGGTGGTGTGCATGGATCTACCTCTAATTGAATAGAGTCTAAAAGTTCTCCTTTTAATTCAAAACTTAACTCTCTATAATGGTAATATATCTCTTCTGTTAAGTATGGAATATCTTTTAATTCTATTGAAGTTTCCTGCGCTAATGCTAAAATATCAAAATGATTTTTCTTTACCGTTTCAAAATTGTTATTCAATTCATTCAGCACTGTGGTGGAGTATCCTTTAGATTTGGTTCTTCGTTCACGTACCATCTTTGTCATGCGTGACAAGTCCTCAAATGCGACGCGTTGATCTTCAATTAGTTTTTCCATTGTTGTTTAATTGTAGCTGAAGAATGCAGTGATGATTAACACAAGAGTTCCCAAGTAGTATAAAAGAGCGGCTGCACAGCAAGATAATTGTAAAACACAACAAGGCGGTGATGAAGTGCAGGAAAATATTTCAATTAAATACAGTAGAGTTGTTAGCAAAATGCAAATAAAGACTATTGAATGCATTTATTTCACTAATATTCCCGGGTTTCGGCACCAAAAATGTTCCCTCAAATAAAAAAATGCTTTTTAATTTCAAGTTAAGTAGTTTTACTTTATTTAATAAATGAAAGACATAAAAACACAAAGGCACGACCACGACCACAAGTGCTAGAATAAGCGATTGAAAAGCGAATAACTGATCAGCGAAGCAGAGTCCGCTGATCCACCTAACCAAGTCTTGTACATACAGTACAAACAAAACAACAAAAAAAAAGCGATACAAATTTTAGTATACATTGTAGTTATATAAACAAAAACTGAGTGCTGCTAAGCGAGCGATTGGAAATATATAATAAACAAAAAATGCAAGTTAGCATTTTTGGTGTGACGTGTCTTAAGTGTGACTGGACAGCCATCCGAAACCTATGTTTCGAATTGCTGATAAGCCTTACAGGAATTTAGCTTAAATATAATATGTACAATAATGGGCATAAGCAAAGTTCATATAATTTGAATACAATAAAAACAGGGCTTATATAATAAAAAAAGGGTTCTCCTCGAACATGCATATTTTACCTTTTTTTAGCGAATATTTAAGAGTTTTAAGTGCATATTCTATGCGCTTATTTTCGATTTTTATGTTCAATTCGTGATATTTTGCAAATTTAAGTATTATTTTATGTGATTATTTTTTCCATCATTTTAACTCGAATTTTTTAGAAATAAATAAGGTACTTGAAAAATAACGCTAGTATTTTATGACAGGGCCGTAGTCAGGATTTACCCATGGGAGGGGATCTTGATGAAATTTTTTTCAAAATTAATATATAGGTACAATTATTTGTTTCATTTAATTTTTACTTTAAGTTTGCAAAAACTATTACACCAGCCAATATACTTACGAAAAACATGAATTTTGGAGGTTTTTACAAAATGGCTTCGCTCACTGGCGATTACCGTAAAACAAAAGATACAAAATTTTTTGATATTTCGTTGGATAATCTCAAAATTTTTGCTCCGCTTTCGCACATGACACGATAGTGTTGATATATGGATTGAAGAGCTGATATTTTTTTTCTAAAATACAAAATGATATTGTTCGCGCCAATCTGGCAACACTCTTTTTTTATAGTATACTCTTATATTAGTTGAATAAAAGGTCTATCGTTTTAACCGCACGTGTTTTTTCTATCTCGCAAATTATAGACAATTCGCCCGCAAAATCGAAAGTAAGTTCAAATCCGCTATTACGTAAAAATCGCTAACATTTTTTGGTCCTTCGAGTCACCGTATAATCGGTTCCGTGGTTTGTTAATTAATTTGAACAATCGCAAAGTCCCCTCTATTCACTATCTGTGCAAATAAATATTAAAAGTAAAGCAAGTCCCGTGGACAAAGTACAAGTGTTCGAGCATAATCGCATAGCTCGAGGTCTTCATAATTTATTTGTATACCCGCAAAGTTCCCGCAGTCAACCACGTAACCTCAACCCAACCTTGAGACTCCCGCGAACAAAGTGCGAAGTGCTAGTACATAGTCGTGCGTGTTCTCTTATATATTTCATAATCGCCGCTACATAGATTGAGCAACCGCTGTAACGTAATTGAGCATAACCACTGTACCTTGTCCGCGCTTATTTGACAGCTCAATTGATAACTTTATGTAATTCTGTTTTGCTCGCTCATTGAAACTTACGCATACTAAAACATTAATACTGACAGTTCTATTGTTTACTTCGTTTTAATTGGTTTCGTTTGCTAAAATGACAAATTTTGGAAAAGTTCGCGATTCTGCTTGTAATGCAATAAAAAGATATTTGCAAGCAAGCCAGAACGATAAAGAGTCATTAGATCGTGAAATTATTCAAAGCCCCCTGTTGCTGCTCAACGAGCAATGGAAACGTTTTGGTCAGGCCCAGGAATCTGTTGAGATTTCTTGTGGTGCGGATACAATCGCCGTTGAAGAAGAAGCACGGCATCAAGCAGAGTCATGGTATTTGCTAGCCTTGGCTAATTTCAATCGCCTTTTGAACGCTATGGAGCAACCAGACGTTTCAACAACCCGCACGCCGAGCAGAGATAGAATTCGTTTACCACAAATTGAGCTTCCAAGGTTTTCTGGCGATCCTACAGAGTGGTTAGCGTTTCATGACATGTTCAAGACGCTTGTACACTCAAATGATACCTTGTCTGAGAGTCAAAAGCTGCACTACCTTCGCAGCTGCTTAAAGGGAGAAGCTTTGCAGGTCATCAAAAATGTTCAACTAAGTGATGAAAACTTCATAGAGGCATGGGAAATGCTGAATTCACGCTTCCAGGTAATGAGAGTTATTGTTGACCATCATCTCATGGCAATATTTTCAGTAAAAAATGCAATCAGCGATTCTGCGCACGACATCAAACAAGTTGTGGATCCCGTTTTACAGCACACGCGCGCTCTAAAGGCTCTACGTCGTCCAGTCGAGTTTTGGGATGACTGGCTGGTGCACGTCGTAGTGTCAAAACTAGCTTATGATACAAGAAAGCATTGGGAGTTATCGCTGCCCAATGATCAGTTGCCCACATTTGAGGAGCTTCTAGCATTTTCGCAAACTCGTTGCCGTTCACTTGAAATGCTTTCGGGAGCTGGCGTCGCAGCTTCAAATGTCAACAAAACTGCACAGAGAAAATCAACAAACGTTTTTCACACAGTTGAAGGTCATCGACCAGCTGTCGTGCCTAAAACTGCAAATAACACTACTGAATCAAGCAACTGCCTGTGCTGCAACCAAGGGCACAGAATATATGTCTGCACAGTCTTTCTTAGTTTGGACTCCAGTGCTAGGGCACGCTTAATTAAAGATAAAAATGCGTGCTGGAATTGTCTTAGTACTGGTCATCTCGCCGCAAAGTGTCGTAGCCTATAAATTGTCACATTTATTCGCACCTGCTGAAGTAACGAATTCCTGCGCGGATTTAAGAGTCGCACAGCCTCACGTTCATCATGCCGCCACTTTTAATGATCACTCCGCTGCTTTCGACCGCACCTTCAATGCTGACTCCACCGACGCCCCACGGAGGGACACACCCGCATGTTCTGCTGCTCTTTATAAAACCTCATCTTCGTCAACTGCTTATACCGCTACCGCAAGATCACCAAACACTTCTGATACCTGTTTAAGCTCACCCGCACATAAGAATTCAATAAACACTGCAGTTACCGCCGGTGAAACTACTTCGCATCATGCAGAAACTGAAAAGGCCATTCTGCTGGCAGCGGTTCAATGGCAGCGGTCATTTACATTCGAGATAATGCCGGACGGTGGCAACCCGCTCGAGTGTTGTTCGACAACGGCTCACATGCTTCGTTAATTACAGAATCTTGCATGCAACGCCTTCGCTTAAAACGAAAACCATCATTAGTACGCGTGACAGGAACTGCATCGTCACAAGGAGGTGTCGTCAAAGGCCAAGTTTCGCTGTGTTTGTCGTCACGAGCATAAAATTGCAACTTTAAAATTAAGGCTTTAATATTACCAAAAATTACAAACAATTTACCAACCGTTAACGTACGTGATATGGCATGGCCACACCTGCAAGCACTCTCACTAGCAGATCCATGTTATGCAAAACCTGCACCGATTGATTTGCTAATTGGAATGGACGAAATGGATAAATTTCTTCAGCCAGGCTTGCACAAGGGTCCGCCAGGTACGCCAATGGCGCAACAAACCGTTTTTGGCTGGGTACTTTTTGGTAATGCCCCCTCGATGGAAAGTATTTCCACTACTGTTTCAACAATGCATTGTGATGTTCAACTGATGTGTGCCCTAAGCAAATTTTGGGAGCAAGAGGAGCTACCAAAAAAACAAGCATCTCACAACTGAGGAGGCATTTTGTGAACAACGAGACGCATTCCAGATCCGTCGATGGTCGCTTTATTGTTCGACTTCCACTCAGAGGCTTCGTACCAATTGGTGAGTCAAAAAATAATGCTGTTCGTAGTCTATTTCGTTTAGAAAGGAAATTCGCCGCTGATGAAAATTTGCGCATACGTTACTCTGAGTTCATGCAAGAGCTTCTAAGCATGGGTCATATGGAGCCGACGCATAGTGTTCCACGAGAGTGCTACTATATGCCGCATCACGCAGTCTTAAAGGACACAAGTACTACCACCAAATTAAGGGTAGTAGTCAACGCATCGATGAAAACGTCATCAGGTCATTCGCTGAACGATGCCTTAATGTTAGGCCCTCAGCTACAGCCAGATCTTTTCAGCATACTGGTACGTTTCAGAACCCACCGATACGCAATGACTGCCGATATAGAAAAAATGTATCGCCAGGTACTTGTTGATGAAAATGATGTCGATTATCAACGCATTATTTGGCGAAAGACGCCGTTTGAGCCTATGCAAGATTATAGAATGCTGCGCGTAACCTACGGTGTAGCCGCCGCCTCTCATCTGGCAGTTAAATCGCTTCAACAAACCGCTAATGATGCCACAGCTAATCAGAAGGAATCAGCAGAAGTCATCATCCGCGATTTTTATATGGATGACTTGCTAACCGGTTCCTGGTCAATCGAAAACCTAAAGATTCTTCAAAGGGATATTTCACATATTTTATCACAAGGTTGCTTTCCGCTCCGTAAATGGGCTACGAACTGTAAGGAGCTCGTAAGCAACATACCATACGACTTCAAAAAGACATCGCATCTTTTAGCTGATGATTTTGAGGTACGGACTTTGGGTATTCTGTGGAATACTGATGGAGATTTTTTAACGATTGCAGTTCGCCTGAAAGAAATACCTGTTTTGATAACTAAAAGGATTTTCTTTTCTGATGCCAGCATGCTATTTGACCCGCTAGGCCTGATTGCCCCATGCACCATCCGCTCGAAAATCTGGCTGCAACAAATTTGGCAAGCCGACATAGACTGGGATGAGCCAGTACCCGCAAGGATACTTAGGGATTGGTCTGCGCACCGCTTGGAGCTACCAAAGCTCTCGTCGCTCAAACTACATCGTTGGATTGGGACCAATCAAACTGCCGCCAACACAGAATTTCATGTCTTCACTGACGCATCCGAGCGCGCCTATGCTGCTGCCGTATACTCGCGATCTATTCACGAAGATGGGCATATTGATGTTGTTTTAGTTGCCGCACGCGCAAAGGTCGCACCGCTTAAATCTACTATGTTACCCCGCTTAGAGCTATGTGCCGCTCACCTTGGTGCTAAAATTGTAAGACAAATCGTTGATAGCTTCGAATTCAATCCAAGCATGTTGTACGCATGGACGGACTCTACAGTCACATTATCTTGGTTGCAAGGCCATCCAAGCCGTTGGTCTACTTACGTTGCAAACCGCGTCGCTGAAGTACAAGAAGTTTTGCCGCCTGCATGTTGGAGACATGTCCGCTCAGAGCACAATCCTGCCGATTGTGCGTCTAGAGGCGTTTCACCCTCCCAACTTCTTGACCATCAGTTATGGTGGCATGGTCCACAATGGTTGCTGTCTGGTACAAGCGATTGGCAGAACAGCACTTCATCGAAGCATACAACTGACTTGGAGCTGAAAAAGAAAGTCCTGACGGCGCACACCGCAAGTACTGAGAAATACATTTGACCAATGCATTGCCGATCAAAATATTCGTCGCTATTTCGAGGACTCGCAGATAACATGGCATTTCAACCCACCGAGTGCACCCCACATGGGGGGATATTGGGAAACTGGTATCAAAAGAGTTAAGTACCATTTAAAGCGCGTACTTGCTGATACATTGTTAACATATGAGGAGTTCAATACTCTGCTCACCGAAGTTGAAGCCTGCGTTAACTCTCGGCCTATTTGCTCAAATATAACAAGCGCTTTTGATTCTGAAACTCTAACACCTGGGCACTTCATCACAGGAGAGCCTGTGAAGTCGCTGCCAGAAGCTGATATTCGAGACTTTTATGGCACGCTAGGTCAGCGTTGGAATATGATCGTCGCTATGAGGCAACACTTTTGGAAGCGTTGGCGAAGCGAGTATTTAGTCAGTCTTCAACAGCGAACGAAATGGTTTCGCCCATCTAATAATCTCCCAGCTGACGATATTGTAGTAATACATGACGAGCGCGTGCCACCGACAAAATGGAAGCTTGGGCGCGTAATTCATTGTCACCCTGGGCTAGATGGAAAGGTCCGAGTTGTAAGAGTGAAAACTCATGAGGGAAAACTTTTACGTCCTGTTGTTAAGCTAACTCTTTTGCCAACGAAAAATGATTTATTCACTTAAATTATTGCTTATCGTTTAATGTAATGTAAAATGAATTAACTACAATTGTTTTTTGGTTTCCTTGAAAATTTGATTTGTATCACTTAATATTAAAATATTTTGTTTTAGTTTTGAACTAAACTAAGCCGTTCAAGGCGGCCGGAATGTTCGCGCCAACCTGGCAACACTCTTTTTTTATAGTATACTTTTATATTAGTTGAATAAAAGGTCTGTCGTTTTAACCGCACGTGTTTTTTCTATCTCGCAAATTATAGACAATTCGCCCGCAAATCGAAAGTAAGTTCAAATCCGCTATTACGTAAAAATCGCTAACATATATTTTTTATTTTATGATGAGCAGTTCAGATTTTAGATCAATAATACTAAACACGTGCCAAAAACGTTAAACACCCTGTATATTGAAAATATTACAATATAGGAGGAAATTGAGTACAGATTTGAAACCAGGGTTAAACGTAGATATAGGAATAAGAATGGATTTACCAGATATGAAATTTTTGGACTAGTATTATTTATCCAAGCATATCTGAATATAAGACGACTGCTATTATTTTGTTCGCAACTATATATAAAATATAAAAAACTAAACGTACAATTGAAATGAAACAAATAATTGTCCCTATATTTTAATTTTGAAAAAATTTACTGACTAAGGCCCTGGCATAAAATACTGGCGTTTTTTTCAATTACCTTAAATATTTCTACAAAATTAGATTTGAAATGATTGAAGAAATACCCTCCGAAATCACCTTTTTCTAGTAGATCATTCAGTTTTACTAAGATCTACCACAAAATAATAACAATGAAAAACCTTAACATCATCGCAATAGACCAACAACAACACCAATCCTACCATAAACAATAATGCCAACAACAAACGTAATCACATCATTACTAGTAATCATATTCACAAATTAATAATCATTATAATCATCAGCAGAAAAAACAACAGTAATAATAATCCATCATCATAAGAATGCAAGAAACAATAATCAACAAAACCACCACCAATAGTAAAAGTAAAAACAACAAGAAAATATCCCCATAAGCAACAGAATAAAATTTAATTAATTTTTTTGTTGTTGCTTAAAAATATATTTATTTGTAATTCTTTCATATCTTTTATTGAATTAAATATTGCAAAAATTAAAAAAAGTTTCGCTTCAAAAAATTAATTTTCATAATAAATAAAAAAGTCTCTTATTATAATTTCACAATAAAACAATAAATAAAAAGAAAATCCCTTTTTTTGGCGTTTTAGATAATTTTTTCTTCAGAAGGAAATGCAGAAACTATGAAACCTAAACAACACATCATAACTCCAAGCGTTCTGCTGTTGATCATATAACTTTCAAGTCATTTCGTTCTGCTGCGCTCTTCTCTGTCGACTCAAGCATAACATTGATTCGGTTGCCTTTTGTTTTTGTTCTGCTCACGCGACGAGTGCTCTCTGTAGTGTTACGTTTGTTCTAATTAATGAAAGCCGAACTTAACCATCGCTTGCTCCACAAATCAGTGTTCTGAAATGCATTTCAAGCGCACTCGTGCAGAGGTTTAGTATATACCCAGGTATTTGTAGGATGTGACCTGCACTATTATCGTCTTGCAAGGATCAAAAATAGTGCTACTGTGGTTGTTTGACTCAGTGCAGGGGCGGACTAAGACCTAGGCATTCTAGGCACGTGCCTAGAGCCCGTAATTTTTGGGGCCCGAAAAGTAAGTTTTAAATTTTGTAATTTTTATTATTAATTTTTATTTAACCCTGATATTACGTTACATTGGTAAATATATTTATTTTCATACATTTTGCATGGAAATATATTTTGAGCGTTTTGTTTTTTGACTCCGATTATGCAGGAGAGGTGCAAAAAAGGTTTGCATTTGTGTATTTGAGCAAGAGAGGGAACTGCAATTTGCGTCATTAACATTTTAATTTTTTTTAGTGAATTTGAAAAAAGATGCTGTATCTCGCTCTCTTATTGACGACTAAATGAAAGAACATAACAATGTGTGTGCTGTAAGTTTATACAACCGTGACAGGGATACAAATGTTGGTATAATTTTACCAAATTTGGAACGACATGAAAAGAACAATGGTACACCAATCACTTATTTAGTACAATTTACATATTCGCTCAAATGCAAGTTCTGTTCAATTTACAGCACAGTTACGTTGTTTTATTTCGTTTTGCATTTTATTTCACATCGGCTCGATTGGTAGTCAATTATGTTCATTCGTTTACGTAAACTTGTCAACTGATTCATTACGATACGTCTATGAGTAGTTAAGTTAACATACCCGAAATGTTATGGATTTTTATAAAAATAACAAGAGTTTATTTCGAAGGAATCAAGACAATCAAATTTGGTACAATATGAGTCGAAAAAGTACAGTTTGAAAATTCTGTTGGTACAATTTGAAAATTTGTTTTTGCATCTCTGAATTGTATGCTGCGCATCACTGATCAAGAGAAAATGTTGTTGTTGCGTTTGTTCTGTGCATTTTAGAGTACCGTTATATTTGCTTTTACTTGTTGGATGCTAATCTTTGTTGTTCAGTTCTTTGCTGTCTGTCGTGATGTAAATTAATGTGAGTTTTGAACAATTAGATAATCAACTGGAAAGTATTAATAACAAGTTTAAAGTTTAGAGTGTTTCATCAGTTTCTATTATATTGTTTGTGATTGTGATATTGAGTAAACATAAAATAAATTGAAAATCATTTTCTTCTTGTTTTTTAGTACGTAGTCTTTAAAATGAGTTCCTATAAACATTTGAATGGAAGTGAAAAAAGAAAACGAAAAACTAATAGAGATAAAGTGGCAAAACAAATGAAAAGATCGTTGGACAAATTTTTAACTATATATGGAGAATAATTATAACAATCGTCATCATTTTTACAAATTTCACCTGCTCAAACTCCAGAAACATCATTTGTGTCCGAAACAATTCTGCAAGAAGACCAGCAGGAAAAACCAAGCAATTCCGCTTGTGAAAATGAAACAAAAGGAGAAAATATAAATTTAAAATCATCATTTGTAAACGATATTGCATTATGGCCAGAACACTTAACAGATGCCATGCGAGAGTATTATATAAAAAATCCACCAAAATCAATAAAACATTTCTTTGGAATCATCATATATTCGATACAACGAAGGGTAAAAAAAAAAACAAAAAGAAAATTAACTATTGCCTCCTTCTTCAAAACAATTAATGGCGGGGAAAAAGTTAAAAGAGATTGGTTGGCTTATACTGAAACCAACAACTTATTGTACTGTTACGTCTGTAAATTATTTCAAGAAAACAACGCTAATGACAAAAGGGATGAATGATTGGAAAAATGTACATAAAAAATTGTCAGAGCATGAAAACTCCAGTGACCACACTAACTCCATTTTAATTTTTATAACAAGATCTAAAATTACCGGACGCATTGACACTGAACTGGAAAAACAAATTATAAATGAAAAAAATATTGGAGGGAAGTACTTAAACGTGTGGTAGCGACAATCAAATTTATTTCTTCACACTCTTTAGCGTTTCGTGGTAAAAAAAGAACACATGAAAAATATGCAAACTGTGGCACCGGCACTATAAACTATTTGCCGTCTACAATATGTGATGAATTTATTTCTATTATATCGAAAGATTTACAACGAAAGATAGTGAACGAAATAAAGGAAGCCAGCTTTTACTCTCTAGTTATTGATTCAACGCCTGATATATCTCACGTAGATCAGCTGAGCGTCGTTATTCGCTATGTTCTTCCAAGTGATATAAAAGAAAGATTTTTGGGATTTATACCTATATTTTCTCATACGGGTGAAAACTTGAAGAAAGTTATTTTAGAATTTTTAAATATTTTAGATTTAGACATCAGTAACTGTCGGGGATAGAGTTATGATAATGCGTTTAATATGTCAGGTAAATATAAGGTACTCCCATCCAGAATAAAACAACATATTTTTTCTGCCCATTTTATACCATGCGCAAATCATTCATTAAATTTAATTTGAAACGCTGCTGCCGAAAGTTGCATGGAAATGACCTCTTTTTTCAATATCGTTCAGGAATTGTACGTATTTTTTTCAAGTTCTACACATAGGTGGAATGTATTACAAAAATTTTGTAAGAGCAAACACTTGAGTGTTAAACCTATTTGTGTCACCCGGTGGTCTGCTCGTTCCGATGCTGTGAAATCCTTAAAGGAAAATTATGATGAAATTAAACATTGTTTACGTCAATTTTCCTCAAAAAGAGATGAAAAACCATTAACAAGGTCCGAAGCAGCCGGTTTACATAAAAAACTTGATACATTTGAATATGTAGTTACTTATTATATGGGAAAAGATTTTAGAGAGGATAAATGCCTCAAACCAGACTCTTCAACAAAAAGACAAATCCCTAACTACAGTAGTTTTAGTATATGGTTCATTAATAGATTTCATACAAACTGTTAGAGATGATTTTGACAACTTAGAAAAAGAAGCAGAAAAAGTTAAAGATATTGCATATACTAATGATAAAAAACGGCAGAAAATACGAAAACTATTTCATGATGAAATTCCAGAACATGAAATAAGATTCAGTGGCAAAGAACATTTTAAAGTTGATATTTTTTTTGTTGTATGCGATTCTTTAATTAGCAACATTAAAAAAAGATCTGAGGGATATAAAACTATTAACAATACATTCAAAATAATTTTTGATGATAGTGATGTTAGTGACTCTTCAATAGAGGAATTACAATGTTATGAACAAGATTTAAACCTCGCAGAACTGAAAAATAATGTATTACAATTTAAGTCTTTTATAAGTAAATAAAATATTATTTCGCCTGTATCCATGTGGTCATTTATTCAGGAAAATAATATTGCAACATTCCCAAATTTAAACATAATTCTAAGAATTTATTTAACCCTTCCAATAAGCAATGCCAACGGTGAAAAATCATTCTCAGTTATGGCCAGAATAAAAAAAATTTTAAGATCCACATTAGGCCAACAAAAATTAAATAGTTTATCATTGCTTTATATAGAAAAAGAGTTATTAAATAACTGTATTTATTATGACAAGCTTATTGACGAGTTTGCAGAATTAAAAGTGAGAAAAAAGGCAATACAACTAATCAATCTGAGTACATTTGTTTAAGTATTATTGTTTTTTTTTTAATAAATTATGTTTAAGTTTGTTTGTTTTAAAGAATTATGTTTATGTTTGTTCGTTTTAATGAATTATGTTTGTTTGTTTTAATGAATTATATTAATGCTTGTTTGTTTTAATAAATTATGTTTATATTTGTTTGTTTCTATGAATTATATTAGTGTTTGTTTGTTTTAATAAATTATGTTTATGTTTGTTTGTTTCAATAAATTATGTTTATGTTTGTTTGTTTTAATAAATTATGTTTATTTAGTTTTTGCACATGTATATTATTTTTTAAATTTTTTTTCTTTAAAACCAAACTACCAAACGCAAAGTATGTGTGTGCCATGACTGAAAAAAGGCACGAAATTACAAGGTTGCCTAGGGCCCGCTTCAGCCTTAGTCCGCCACTGACTCAGTGGCATGCAGGCATTCGTAATCGTGAAATTGTATATTGATGTTGTGATGCAGAATATGTGGTGGTTTGACATGCAGAAGTTTTGTTTTGCTAGCGTTGAGACTCAAGCTATTATCATGACACCATCTTGTTATTTTATTTATTTCTTGCTGCATAATCTTGGAGGCTATCTCAATATTTTTTTTATGCGTCACTACAATTACGGTATCATCCGCGTAGGCAAAACTTTCGTTGCGTTTAAGTTGCCTAAGCATATCGTTTGCATACAGAATGTATAGTATTGGGCCTAGTTTTGAGCCCTGTGGTACTCCATGTGTTACATTTATTTCATCGCTAAGATTTCCATCGATTTTTAAACGGTATCTTCTTAGGTGTAGATAGTTTTGGAACCACTTGAATATGTCACCGCTTATGCCACAATTATACAGAGATCGCAAGAGAGTTTCGTGTTTGAGCGTATCAAATGCTTTTACTGAAGTCTTCAAAAATTACAAGACTATAATATGTTACCGCGTATGCCACAATTATACAGAGTTCGCAAGAGAGTTTCGTGTTTGAGCGTATCAAATGCTTTTACTGAAGTCTACAAAAATTACAAGACTATAAAAGTTTTTGCTAAGTCCTTGTTTAGGTAACTAGCAAATGATCCTAGAAGTTGGTTTATGTTTTTTACTTACTGAAACCCGTACTGATTATCATGAATCAATTTGTTTTTGTTGATGAAATCAGTCAACCGCATAGCAACTACTTCTTCTAATATCTTTTCAAAGGCAGGCTTGAAATAAGGCGGATTTTGCGGAATATTTGCGTCTTCTAGGCTTAAATTGTTTTGTAATAGAGGGAGTTAACAGATTAGCATGCGTCTTTAGGTCTTTCGGTCATCTTCCATCATAGCCCGCACCTCTAATTTTAATTTTTTTAATATGCTGAAAATTTCTAAAGTACTAGCAGGTTGAATATAAACCCAGTTTTTTAAAGAGGTTTGTTCGAAATTCAATGTTTTGATTTAGCAGTTATGTATTGTTTAATCGACTTTTCTCTGAATTTTTTAGCAAAACTGTTAGCTATTTCAGTTGTATTAGCAGATTTCATGTTTTTTATTATTATTTCATTAAGATTTGATGATTTGCTGCCTAATACTTCGTTTATTATTTCCCACGTTTTTCTCATATCTGTTCGGTTTTCAAAAAATTTGTCCTGGTAAAATTTGTTTTTTGCTTATTCCATTTTTTTATTTGTGATGTTTCTACATGTTTTGCATTCGCGTTCCCGTTGCTTATCTTTAGGCTTAGCTAACCATCTCTTATACAATTTATCCTTTGTTTCTCAGTTTTTAATTGGTTTGTTTGTTATCCATAGATTGTTTGTTCTACACTTCTTTTACCTTGTTTGCAAATTCTGATTTTGTATATATGTCCTTATATATGCTTTCTAGTTTCTCGTGTAATGTTTCAGCATTATTTTCGTTTAAAACACATTCCCAGTTAGCAGACGTAATAAGTGCGTTTACCCTATGACTGTTGATTCCTTTCTGCGTTTGTTTGTTGATATTATTTGTGTTGTTGGTTTTTATTGCAACTTTGCAAACAAGAGTGTAGTGGTCCGAGATGTCTGTTTTGACTACAAAAACAAAAGTATTACTCTCTTTGAATCTAACAGTCCACCCTAAACAAGTGCGCGTGAGATACGTACTTTTGAATAAAAAAACTTCTTTTCTGTTTCTTGTCCAAATTACGACTGACTTTATTTATCTTCAATGCTTGCTTATAATATTTTGTTTGTTTACAATCGAAGCTCTTTTAGCAGTACGTGACTTAAAATGCAAATTAAGCTAAAAGATCTTCGACTGTTTGGACTGTGGTGGATCAAGTTGCACTTCACAGGGTGCAAACATAACTCGTGCGTGGTTTAACTGTCAAAATCGGCTCATGCACATACATTTTGTATGAAGCCTACCGAAACACGCACCGGACTACCGCAACATGAATCGAATTTCCAATTTTGACAGTGCGTACGGATGTGAAGTTGGCTGCATAAAACCTAAGTATTAGAACAAAGAGCAATCAGCTGCTATTAATTAATTAATCTCAATTGCAAATGGAAGTATTTGCAATATTTATAGATTTTTACACAATACTAAAAGTTTCTTTAAGATTTTTAAACCATGTGACTGAGCTGTTTCGAGAGCAGCAGTTCTTTCCGCAGCGCACTTGTTTAGGTTAAGCGTAAAATAAAATTGCGTGGCGCTTGGGTACGCAGCGCAAAGCGCACTTGTTTAGGGTGCACTGTAATAAAAAGACGATCAATATTTGTGCTGGTGTCTCGTGCAATGTCAACTCGCGTGTTTTCGGTGTTGTTAGTGTTTTGCATACCGTGCGATGAGAGCATATCAATGTAACTTATTTTGTTGTTGTCCGTCTTGTTCAGGTCGAGGTTTATGTCAGAGATTTGCATGAAACCATTCGTCAGTTTTTGCCACTCGAGTAACAATCGTCGTCAGCCGTAATCGCACACAAGAAAGAAATGCATAAATACCGCTCGAGTTCGTAAACAACGATTGCTGCAAAGCACACTTTGTTACGATTGCGAATTGATGCAAAGGCAGGCTCTAGACTACGAGATCATTCGGATGCTTCGCTTAAAGCTCGAGTGTCAGCTGCTGCATGAATTTTTGTTGTTTCCTTACTTCTCTAACCTTCTCTAGCAGCGCGTTCTTCTTTGTGCTGTTTGTTTCCTTTTAGTTTATTGTTTTCTTTTCGCCACTGTGGAGCAATCAGTATTGCCAGTAGCAAGTTTTATGACAGTAAATTTTTAAAATAGCCTGAGCTAAAATTTGGACCAAGAGTGCATGAAAGTTAATCTTGAAAGCGACCTAAATTAGTAAACAAACTATTATAGAAAGTTTGTCGGTAAAATAACAACAATTTTTTGCTTTCAATGAACATTCCTTATTCCTTCAAAACAAGCGTAACCAAAGCCCATAAACTTCTCATAAATTTTTTTTTTATGAATGTGAGAAAGAGCAGGTTTAGAAAATATCACGAGCAGAGCTTAGTTGTGTAAGTTAGAAAAAGATCCTTCTGACAACTGTTGTAAAGAAGCGACGTGTGCTGCAAAGTTTTATTAAACAATTTTATAGAAAAAGCCCAGAAAAATTAGTATTCAACCCAAATGTATGTAGTTGAAATAATACAAATTGTTTAATAAAACAAATTTTGTACAACTGTTAACTGGTCAAAGAATGGCTAAAATTTTAGGTTCTGTTGTGTAGTCGAACTGATAAAAACACTTCAGTCTTAAATTTTGATTCATTTAATTAAATACCTTTAATTTCGGGTGTACCAGAAAACTTAACTTGGTGCCAGAATATGTTTAGAAAAGTCCAAGAAAGGCGTAGAATATGATTTGATCAAAATTATAGGTGTCGGTGATATTTATTAAAAGCGTCGAATATGGACAATTTAAAATTATGTTACATTTAAATTAAAATCGGTTAATAAACTGAAAATAAAAATTAGTTTAATATATAAAAGAGTTTGCTTAACCCTTTATTACTAACCTTTAAAAACACCCGTAAATGAAATTTACAATTATAAGGACTCAAGTGTATAAATCCTAAAAATTTTTAAATTCGAAATTAGTTAAACCTTTATTAGTTATAAATAGTTTTTTATTAATTTCATTCACTAATTCTTTGCTTAGAATAATTTTGAATGTAGTGCTATTAGGTGTAATCCACCCTATTTGTAAAATCACGCGTATACGTTAGTTTAGTCAGATTTTTCACATCACCATCCTAAAACTAATAGAAACCTTATTTTGCAAACTTACTTAAGTTTCTTACAGCAATATGTGTTTAGTAATGTTTTATTTTTAAGGCTTTTTTTCCTTTATTTTTGATGTGGAAACTTCTTTAGTCGCGTTGAACGATTTTGGTGGAGGGTAAATCTTTGGTTTCCGTCATCGTGATTTTCCGAGTAAATCTCGATATCAATACAGACAGCGAGCATGGCAGAATAACCAGGTAGGGCCGACTCGGAGAGGAATGAAGTAGAAAGCAGAGAAAAGCGAGCAAGTTGTCAAAATCAGCTGTTCATCTCGAGTTTCTTTATGTTCATGTTTTGAAGTTGATTTTTGGTTAAACTTGTTTTTTTCTTTTGTGCAAATTGAACACTTCCTCGGCATTTTATAGCATTATTTACGCTGTTTTTATAATATTTTCATTCAAATTAACACAAACTTAACACACGCGTCCGCACTATTTACAATTTGAAAACATAATATTCTTATTCAACCTTTTCATTTTCCACTCTTCGTTAAAGGGCCAAACAGACCACACGAACTGTTTGCGCAGACTGTTCGACAGTGTATTTGGCTGTTTTAGGTTTGTGCAGATGTCTGCGCAAAAATTTAAATATTTTAATTTTTGGTTGTGTTTGCGCAAACCGTCTGTATAGTGTGTAGTGAAAATCACACCGACTTGCCATAACCCCGAAAGTTTGACAGAGTGAAGACGTGCGTGAAGGAAAATATATAAAAATGGAAGCAGAAAACAAAAATTTAATAGAATTTGAACTAAAAAATCAAGTCTACGCAAACAAAGTCTGTGTAGTGTATGGTCGTCACTATGACGAAAAAAAGTCTTGTTTGCGCAAACAGTCCGTATAGTCTATTTGGCCCTTAAAGCGTGAGGGCACTAAGCGAGCCGGCCCTACCTGGTTATTCTGCCATGACAGCGAGTAGGTTATTAAATGACGCTTTTGGATCTTGACTACCAGGCGCTCAGTAAGGCATATTAACCAGGTATGCTCGATAAGGAGAGACTTTAAAAAGTACCCCTTATATTCTGTTTGTTTTGATTCCTTTTCAACAATACCTACAATTCTGTCATAATCATGTCAAACGAAAAAAGCTGAGCGCCTGGTAGCCAATATCCAAGAGCGTGTGTAGGAGTTTCATGACCAACATAAAAACATTAGTAGTTTTATAAATGTCGCCAGCATATTCTCTGACTTGGACCATGGTATAATAAGTAATAGTTAGGAGTGACATTTCGTGTTTCAACCATCGAATGTCAAATAAAAGAAAACAAAATAGAGAACGTGTGTCACACACATTGGCCGCATTCAGAGGAGTCACCTGTTGTGAATGGATCATTTAATTGTCAACTATTGACTCCGCTGAAAGCTGCCAATGTGTGTGACACACGCACTTTATATTGTTTTCTTTTGGGTGAAATTCGATGGTCGCAGCTCGTGAGAAAATAAGTAGTTGTCAAGGCTAACTAATAATAATTTTATCATGACTGGGACTGCATCGTACAAAAATTTTTTGTTGCTTATTTCAGCTACCATATATAGTGTCTTTTTTAGAATATAATTCAATTATTAATGACGCAAACATTGGAAATAATGTAAATGAAATTCAATGAAATTTATATAGACACAAATTCTATGTATACGTATTTTATGTGTATATTAATTATTTAAATAAGTTTAATTTTATATTAATTAAACTCTGTTTTTATATTAATACCCATAATTTAAAATATAACGAAATGATAAAAGACGAAAATAATGTGCATTAATGATGAACCGGATGTACGAATGAACCTAATCGGGGGCATAAAATAAACTGCACTTTGCTTGCTATGTTTTCTGTTTTCCTTGTAGCAAGATCTCAAATGCAGGCATTAAAAGAGACTTCAAGACGAATCAAACAAAATATCATATAAAAGAAATAGAAAATTTATTTTATTTTATGAGGATTATTTTTCATTCAATAGTGCTCCCTGTATTTTTTTTTATATCAGCAATATTCAATTTAAATGTAATAATATAGTTTGGTGTAATTATAAAATAAAAAAGCTATCTGAATAAAAATATTTTGAAAGATATAATCAAAGTCTGAGGGAGTGAAAATATAAAAAGTTTTTTATTTTAGCATGAAAATTTTTATAAAGCAGTAAAGCGGTCCGTGGCAGGACAAAGTCTTCTAGGGAATACTTATATTTTATATACAGGTTTTCGCTTCGGTCGGCAGTCCCCTCACTGCTATACTTTTTTTTGTGTAATTGTTTGCATTTTTTGTCACTTATGTCAGTTTTTAGGTCATCAAAGTACGAGCCCTGGTTATTAATATATCTGTGGAGTTTTGACAAAACAACTTAAGTCTATTTAAAATTCATAGACAAAACAACTTAAGTCTATATGAATTTCATATTAACTTAAAAGGTTTTGTCTACGAATTTCAGATAGACATAAGTTGTTTTGTCAAAACTTCACAGATATTTATTATATTTTTTCTATGAAATGCAACTGTTTTACTGTTTCTTTAATAAAAATATATTTAAATACACAATAAGAAATAATAAAATAACATTTTAGATACAATATAAATATCTTGCAAAAAAATTATATTTAATATTTTATAAGAATATTTAATAAAATATTCGTTTCATTTGCCACATAACTCATTATATTTTATTATATATTTTATCTTTGTGCGATGAATATTAAAGGCTGAAGGTGAAGTTGTTTGTGTCAGTTCCTCAAAATAATCTTTGGTTGCAATAGCATTTATGAAGATTCCTTAAATATTTCGATTCTGGTGATAGCCATTCGTGTTATGGAATGGTTTGAAATAGCCTCTTAAAATAAAGTGTTTTGTCAAAATATTGGTTGGTGTAATAGTTTTAAGAAATAAACCTGCAAGAAGTTATATGGCGAAAAAAACTCTTCCTATCTGCATCAACAATTGAAATGAATGCACAATCGGATAAAAGATAATGCTTTTTTTCATACATATTTTTGGTATATTTTATTTCAAAATATTAATACAAAACTTACTTGATCTAAAGCTCGCAATTAAATTCATGTGATTTATACAAAACTTTTAAAATTAAAATATCTTCATAAGTTGTATTTTATTTTTTAATTTCTTACAACATTTTTCATTATGTGCTTATTTTATGTTTTATATTTTAGTTTTAATATATATTAATAAACGGAATTCTGACCAGGAATCAATCAATATATTGCAGCCACTCAAAACCTTCCCAATAATATCTTGAAAGTGAGAATAGCATTTGAAATAATTGTGATTTTTTGTATGTAATTTAAAATAATTAATAAGTAATTTAATAATTAATAAATGCACGAAAAACAGCATTTTTATTAATCCGAATGCAAAAATTTAACATTTGTTGATGCTGATTGGAAGAACTTTTTCATAACTATTATTTCTGACCTTTTATATTTTTTAAACTACCACACCAGCCAATATTTTTACAAAAAACTTGATTTTTAGAAGTGATTTTAAACCATTCCACCTCACGGATGGCTATCGCTACAGCCGAAATATTTGGGGAATCATCTATACTATTATATAAAATTCCTGATTACCTTTTATATGACATAGCATTCTTTTGCAAAAAATCGTCCAGTTTTGCGCAAAAATTATCAAACTGTTTTTGCCTTTTTTTTTGCCCTATGATTTTTATGGACGAAATTTATTTATACCAAAATGTTGTTTTTATATTTAATGTCTCAAAAATAATTTACATGAAAAAATAACGCCAATATCTCTTTCCAATCAAAGGTTATGGCTTCAAACAAATTTTTTTATACCATTAGCTATATTAATAAAAGTAATTTTCACATTAATCGTATTCAATTCTTGCTATCCACCTCTCAGTCGAATTAGCATAGAAGTTGATTGTTGACATATTTTTCGCCAACTTGTGCTATAATAACTTAAAATAACTTTAATAAAAATCTTATTATATAATATTGCAATTTTTGTGTCTGGTAACAACATTCGCAGATGAAAAAAATGCAACACTGCAACTAATATTTTTCCTTTGTGCGAATGAGCATAAAAGCATGGATTTTCCTTGCTTTTGGCGATTGTTCCTCATGTCTTGCCTTGTTTGACATTCTTGTGTCGCAGACGTTCGTAATCGCTAGCGCTCACACTCTAGGCATTCGTATCAACAGCGATTGGTAACATGCAGGAAGCACATTCGGTGCTCGTTTATTGACGAGACAATCGAAACGCCATTTGAATGCACTCAAGCTGTTCTCTGGTTTATGTCGCCAATAAGTATTACATTTTGTTTGCTCTCTGATTCCTGCATTATCTTATCTAATTCTTGAAGAAACAGCGCTGTAATGCTTGACCACCATCAAGCAGAGATTGCAAAGAGCGTTAGTTGGTTATCGGTTTGTTTAATTTTTATTTGCATTGTGTTGAATTATGAAACGAGTAAAGATGATTCAAAGGAAATACATTCTCTTAAAAATACGGCAATTTCACCCCCTTTGCATTTTTCTCTGTTCTTATATTCTGCATTGAAACCATCTAAAGAGAACAGATCATTTTCATCGTTTGTTATATTTATATATACTAAGAGTACTATAATATCTATGGAAATTATTATATTACTTATTGCAACTTTAAAAGAGGTACAATTTTTTCTGAGAGAGCGTATATTAAGGTACCGTTTTCTTTTGCTTTGTTTTTTGCCAGCCAAAGAAGGCGGCGGTTTGTTGCTGTAAGTTGGTCGATCATGTAAGCTCTTGTGCTGCTTTCGTTTTCAAATTTTTCTCCAAGAGAGTTAGCGATGATTTTTATGCCACGCGTTTTTTGCATTATTTCACGCTTTGCTTTTGGAGAGGAGAGCTTAACAATTATGATGTTGCTTTTTTGTTTTTGATTTGGCAAGAGTTTCAACAATTTCTTAGACATTTTCGTAGTCCTTCTTAGGCACGTTCCCAAGCTCAATATTTTTCTCAAGTGATTGTTGCTCCAGGGCATTTACTTTCTTTTCCATTTGATTAAAACGTTCATTTTTTCTCTCTATTCTTATCATAAAGATCAGCCACCTGCGTTGACAGCTTTTCCAAAGTCTCTTCGCAGTTCTTCCTGAGATTTCATAATTTGTAGGCTCACTTGTTCCATTTTATTTTAAATTTCTTTCGTATCTGATTTACGCTCTGAGACATTAGCTTTAACAGAAGAAAAATCGTCTTTTTTAGAGTCGGAGTCTGGATATCGCTTGCTTTCGGCGCCATCTTCGTCGGTTTCTTCGTTACAGCGTTGTTTTTGGGATCTCTGATCACCTTCTTTAAAGGCCCAGTTATAATAGACGTAACGTAATGTAGTGAAATGTCACTGCAGCAGTGTGTTCTGTCACTTACTGTTTCAATCAATACTTTTCTTATACAAGTGATTATAATAGAAGTAACGTTGAATTTCGATTTCTACGTTACTTTGCATTACGTCTGTTCAAAGACCAATTAAACATTGAGGTTAGATTCGATTTTTTCGCTATTTTATATTGTTGAACTACGCTTTTTGTTGAGTTTTCGTTATTAATGTGATAGTTTTATGTATCCACAGCTATGGATGACGAAGATTTAATTGTATTTGTACAGGAACGTGCAATTATTTACGACAAACAACTGCCTGGCTACTGCCTGTTATAATTGCTACAACGTTTTCTTACATTACGTCCCGTCACGATGACAGTTGACAACATTACGTTACTTTACATTACGTCTATTATAACTGGGCCTTTATTGGTTTAGCTGCATTTGTTTTCGCCTGCATTTTTAACATTTCCAAGAGAGTTTTCTTTCATTGCTCATTCTCTTATACGACATTTCTCAGAGAGTCGTAT
This sequence comes from Dichetophora obliterata, assembly GCA_963920525.1. Taxonomy (NCBI): domain Eukaryota; kingdom Metazoa; phylum Arthropoda; class Insecta; order Diptera; family Sciomyzidae; genus Dichetophora; species Dichetophora obliterata. The sequence goes on from OY986435.1 coordinate 136,250,205, forward strand.
AAGTCTGATTATGTTATTTGGCTTTGCATAATAGCCGATACACATTGACTGCAACAGTCGTCCACCGACATAACGAAAACTTGCCGTCAGAGAGAAATGTTGCAGTATTCTCGACGACTTGATTATAATGAACGCAACAGCGACAATCTGTATTTCATACAAAACATAAACAAACTCTGCTTTGTTCGCTCTTGTCGTCTATCAAATTAAAAATAGATTGAAGTCTGCGGCAGCAACAATTGTAGTCGTGTTCTCTCTTTGTCGTGCCGTCTTCAAAAAATAAATCTTCATAAGAAAACATGCGTTCTATTTTTTGACAATTGGCGTTAGTCGCTAGTCGCAGTCAATGTGTTTTGGTTATATCTGACAAAAGACGAAATTACCAGTCGACGGGAGAGGTTTCGTGCATTCATGACATAGCATGTTGAGTTGAGTTGAACTTTCGTTATCCATTTTTGTTAGCGGAAAAAATAGCAAAAAAAGGAAAATATAAGAGAAACAGAAAGTCACAAAGTCAACTGAAGAAAAAGCGCGCTTCTTTGTTTTGTTTTTTTCCTTTAATTAGCACCTATTAATGCAATTAATATTGCAAAATTTTATTTTTTTAGTTTTGTTCAATTTTAATATTTCATCATTTTAAGATATTCACTTTGTACTTTTATGAATATAAAACACAAGCGGTTCCTAGTTTATATTTCGCACAATTCTATTTATTTAATTTTTAATTTAAAGACAGCTCTTTCTTTACTCAATGTATAAGTATTAAATTATTAAATAGAGGGAATGCCTTGTATGCCTTAAAAAGTCACATTATTATTATATTTTAACACTTTTTTATAAATATTAATAAAAATATGTGTTAAACACATTGTTCTTTATACTAAAGAAAAAATTGGTAATTCAATGATCTTGTTTTAATTGATTCTTTTAGAGTTATATTGTAATGCAAGCAACTAGTTTTCATAAAAAAATCAATTGGAAACAACTATGAAGTTGACTTAAAAAATGAACTCCAAGTAGACACATTTCATCACATACTGCCAATACCAACACCAATACCAACAAGTGGAGCCATTTTTAAAATTGGGACAAAATTGGCGTAACTCAGCATAAACAGTTGGCTACACTTCACAGCAGCGTGTAGTAAAGTTTATTTGCCGTTTAAGGATTGAAATGTAAGCAAATGGATTTTGTGCTTAACTGTTTGCTTGCATGTGTATGGGAGTTAGCATCATGTTTACTAGCATACACTGAGAAAAGAGTTTGGTTTCAACGATATGTATTAATCAAAGTTTTCTACATGACCTTGTTATATATTATGTTGATTTTCTATGAATTAAAAACAAATTCTAAATGTTTGATAGTTTAAGTTTTGATGAAAAGGAAAACATCACTAGCTGATTTTATTGCAATTTCGGCCCTACTAAAGGCTTCATCAGAAATCTTTGTGATGCCGGCGGGAATCGATCCCGGGCCGTGCTTGCCTCGTGCAAGCGCATCTTAGCGCAATACACCAACAGAGGCGGTGAGATTTCAGTTGCAATTTCTTAGTTTTTCTCTAGCAGGGCTGAAATTGCAATAAAAACTAGTGATGTTTTCCTTTTCAAATTGACAATGTTGTTGTTGTTGTTTCTTTGGAAAAAATTCGTTAGAGCAATTAATTGTTCTAACCTGACCTAAAGCTCAATATACGATTTTAAACTATCAAACCACTAGAATTTGTATTTAAATCATAGAAAATCAACATGATATTAGTATGATTATATTAGTTATGAACTATTACCAATTTCGATATACATTGGTAATTACACTACTACTATACATATTAGCAAGTATAGTAGTAGCCCGTTAAACTCATGTGTGTTACGTCAAAGGAGTTATTTACTTTAATGATTTTGGTTGGGTGACGAAATATTGCTTTGACATATTGTCGTTCGTAAGTCATTGTGTTCTATATCACAAATTGAAAAAATGGGATAAGACTGATTTTAAGCCAAAATTTTCAAGATCTGTCGGTTCTGTGCAATTAGTTTGTTCTTATCTCTTATAGTTTTCGAGATATGAGACATTGGCTTTGTACTGTACATTAAAAACCGTGCAAATAGAACAAAAACGGAGCAAAAATACTAAATAAAAAAATATTTTTTTATTTTTTTCTATATAATAGTCTTAATAAAGTTTGTAGTATTAATAATGAAATGGTATTCGTTAGATACAGATGCACTCATGAGCCGCTATATGAGAATTGTTTGCAAAAAAAATTTGACATACCCCCTTCTACCACCCACAAATCAGTAAACATTCTATATTTCAGATGTTCTTGGTCCTACTAGACTTAAGTTTGGGAATTTTGTTTGTATGGTTACTGTAGGAAACTGTATTAAAAATGGGCGTGGTAGAACTATTGCTACTAAAAGTTGACTACTGGGTAGATTGTAGATTTTTCGAATACGAAATAGGTAAATAATAATAAAAATAAAGTTTTATAATAAATTGACATAAAAATAAAAGTTTTGACTTTCGATGCAAATATCTCCGCTTTTTTAAAAATCTTTTATTTAAATTTTTCAAAAGTTGAAGAAAAGCATTTAGAAAAATAGTTTAAACTTTACGTCAGGTCAGTGTATATATTTTTGTCTTTTTTTCAAAGTATTGCTTTTGACTCCAAAAATACTCAAAAGTGGTTTTAATTGTAAAAGTAAAAACACGTTAAAATTGCATTACCGACTACAGTTCATATGACATTACATTGATATGAAAAAATTTTCCAGTTTTGTGCAAAAATTATTTAACTGTTTTTCTTATCCGAACTTATCTATGATTTAATTGGCGAAATATTTTTTTCAAAATGTTGTTTTTAAATTTTGTAAGAAATAGTTAAGACTCAACAACAATTTATGTGAAAAAACTGCACCAATATTTCTTTCCAATCAAAAGTAATGGCTATAAATGTATTTTTCATACCATTGACTACCTATAATAATAAAATTAGATTTTGTATGAAAATACTTTATAATTTCATTTTAATTTAATTGACAACTGAAGATTTTAATCAAAAAAACTTGATTTTCAAAGTGGCCCTTATGATGTGAAAAGTTAGTATAAATCTTAATCACTAGATACAGTGCCATACTATAATAATTTGTTAAATACAAGTTTTTGTCTTTGTTTTTTTTCTTCAACAAGCTTGCTCATACTAAAAATGTTCCAAATGGCTTACATCAAGCATGAAGTTCTTGGAATCGAAGTCAAATTAATTTCATAAATTTGTTGCTTATTTTAAATTCGAAACTTACCTTGTTTTAAGAAATTAACAAGTATTCCTTTAAGTAAACTTACACGGAGAAAACTGTTTGCTAAATTTGTATTGTGGTTAAGCAAAACTTGCGCTTGAATCTCAACCACTTCAAAATTATGGTAGATTTCAGCAAAAACTAATCAAAATTTGCTATTCCAGTTTATAATAACTAAGCAAAATTTTGATTAAATTCAAGCAAAATTTTGCTATTTTCTAAATACATGAGGAGTGATTTTAATTAAGCAATCTTTTTCTAAAATCACACCGTGATTGAGCAAAGTTTTGCTGATTTGCTTTTAAGCCAAACATTTGCTTTATTCAGTGTATGAAAACATAATTATAAGATTAAGTTTAAAATAAAATCAATATTATAAAAAAGTACTTTTTTTAAAACGCTTCTTACTCTTACAAGAGTTTCCAACAGAGCACATTTTTTTGATAGAAAAAACCACAAACTCTAGAAGAACCACACACCAAAATTTCCTTTTTTTTAAGGTCACTACAATTTTTTCGGTTCAGTTTTATGTATAACAACTAAACTTTAAGATGGATTTACCATAAAAACATTTTTGTCATATGGAACACAATAACTTGCGAACGACGATATATTATAATCCAATATTTTTAGTGCATCGGTTAAAATTACATAATCAGAGTTGGTTTTACATCGGCATCAGTTCAATAAAAAGAATCGGCATCAGTACAGGCTAAAAATGCCAACTTCTTTGCCGATACAGTTGCGATTTCATGCAAGTTATATTAAATAAAAATACATGAAAAAATATTACATATGATTCTTCTTTTTCCCAACTGCAAGATTTTTACGGTTGCGTTCAAATAGTTAGCAACTTTTTAAAGCTGCGGGACAATTATACAGCGAAAGGAGGTGTAGTTTAAAAGGTGTAAATTCTGAAAAATTATTTTTTTTGCATTATTATATTCAATTGCTTAGTTTTGATTACTTTAAAATTTCCAAGTTCTTTATACCATTCTATAATTTACACACATACTGTATAGTTTATTATTTTACTTTTAATGTTGAATTAGTTGTTAATTTTTATTTTAAATAAATAAAATACGTAGATATTTTGTGCATAAATTTTTTCTTTTGTTAAAATTAAATTTTAATTAGATTTTGACCGGTTTAAATATCGGTTCAAAATTATCGGTATCGGTTTTAAAATGCAGTCAACATCGGCATCGGCATAGGCATCGGTGCAAAAATTGGGAATAAGCCGAGCACTGAATTTTTCAGCTTAACTAAATAAATAGTAAAGATTTTAAAATAATTATCATATCTTGAGCCAGAAATAATAATTTCGAATATAACTAGAATTTTGGCAATTTAAACCATTTATTTCAGAGAAATATTTTTGTTTAAAGTTTAAAGAAAAAATTATATCACTTATTTCGTGCAAGACCGTCAGAACTCAAAATTTGGGTTTTTTGAGTTAAATATACACAGGTATGCATTGTTATCATATCATCAATTTGAGTGAATTCCAGACCAATTTGCTGTTAATTGACAGTTTTACAGATACTTGTGTCGTTTTGGCTTTTAGCAATTTTTTCACTTTGTTGTAGTAATAACGTTTTATTTCTATTTATCCCAAAATTTATTTTAAGTTTCTGCATAATTTTTCAACAATAACGACTTATTATACCATTTTTTAAATAAAAATCTAAGCAAGTAACCTAATACTTTTTGTAGTAATAAAGTAAAAACTCAAAACATGACATCTCTCTAGCTCAAAAGTATGTTATCATATTGAAGCAATATCGTCACAACTCAAAAAGAAACTTTTTTAAAAATGAGTTTTTATAGTAATAAAGTCACAACTCAAATTGACGCAAAATGAAATATTTATGATATTATTAGCAGCAAATATAATGGACTACAGATATTATTAACAATTTTCAGTCTATCTTTACAATTAATGGTTATGATGTCATTTCAAAATTGCATAATAGCCGATACACATTTACTGCGACAAGCGACGAATGCCAATTGTCAAAAAATAGAACGCATGTTTTCTTATGAAGATGAAGTTTTTGAAGACGGCACGATAAAGAGAGAACACGACCACAATTGTTGCTGCCGCAGACTTCAATCTATTTCTAATTAGAGAGGCAGCAAATGCGAACATATTAGAGTTTGTTTATGATTTGTATAAAATACAGACTGTGAGCCCGAACAGAACCAAAAGTCGTAACGACTTGTGATGTCGAACACACAACAGAACACATGCAAGTTAACGAAGCCGTCCAAAATGAAATCGCTGAGCAAGAGTCGTAGCGACTTATCGCTAGAGTAAAATTGAATAGAATCTATTCTATTTTGTCTCTAACGACCGGCGATTTCCTCTCTGAGTACAAATAGTGGTTTCATATTTTGCAAACAATTGGGTATGTTCAAAGACAATTTCATAGTTTTTGCTATGTTCTCACGTTTCTTTTTTGTTTCTGTTTCACTTACACAACAACGAAAACATGGCTGCTAACAAAACTATGATATATAAAAGCAACCCTGCATCGTCAGTCGCAATCGCTTTCATTCTGGACGGGTTCTGTGTGTCGGGCGACCAGAGAGGATCGCCGATAGTAACGACTTTTGATTCTGTTCGGGCTCTGTCGCTGTTGCGTTCATTCTAATGAAGTCGTCGAGAATACTGCGACATTTCTCTCTGACGGCAAGTTTTCGTTTTGTCGGTGGATGCCTGTTGCAGTCAATGTGTATCGGCTATAAGGCTCCCCTCAAAAATATTGAATTTTGAGTTGTGACAGTCTTGCACGAAATGAGCGATATTATAATGACTTTTGCTACTGCTATATCAACAAAAATAGATGGACAATAATCTGGCCTTAGAAAACTCGTACAATAGTATAAGAGATTTTAATGTATGTAAAGTATTTAAAGTCTTTAATTCAATAAAGCACTTAGTAGTTTGGTAACAATATTCAAATAAACATTTGTCTTAACTAGAAGGCTCGGATATAAAAAGCATTTTCAATAAGCAAATATTTATTTCGCCATAAGCAAATAAGCCTTTTGTTAACTTAACCTAACTAAATCTTGGTTATTAAAAAAAAAACTCTTTTCTCAGTGTAAAAGTGTTCTGATGTGGTATTAATGTTAAAATATAAATTCACAACAATGGCACCCAACGAACCAATGACAACAGCAGAAAAAAAAATTTGGGGAGGGAAATAGTATAGTGGAACTCGTGGTTGGTATGTAGCTTACGGCTCTTGGCTATAAAAATGAAAAATGGAATCCAAATACTATGCTCGCGCTTTAAAAAAATAAATAAAACGCTGAAAAAGAACGCGTAACGCAAGGTAATTCAACTTAATCCTGACAGCCTTGAGTAATGTTGAGTGTTGTGCGCTGATCTGAATCTGATGTAGCTGGCTCATTCCCAGTTTAAGTGTATGTATGTATATGAAATCTGAGTATAATACACTCACAGGTGCTCAGACAGACGCAAAACCCAGCACGTTACATGAATTTTATTCAACACACGAACACAGTGACTGTGTCGACTTTAAAAATTAAAGCCATTTTTGACTGAACGCAGATAAGGATAGGTTGAAAACTCCTGGGATTTTGATGCTTTAGCTTTGAACTGAATCGATAGCTAACAATGCCATATGTGAAGGATGGGGCATCTAAATGCTTTTAAGGATTTTGATGTCCAGAAAAAATGGAAAACGAGCAATATCGACTCTTAATTTGCTTTTTATGAAAAATCATGCGAAGTTGTGCGCTGTTCATGGAAATTTCTTACCATCTATGACAAAAGTGATATAAAAATTCAACAAATTTAAATGTTTTTTTGTATCGGTTTGGAAATAAATAAGAAGCAACTAGAACAGATGGCAACCTTGGTAGGGGGTTGATGGCAGTGTTCTATAAATAGCTTACTGCTTTAAAATGTCATATGATTAAGTAGCCAATTTGAGCGTTCAATTTGTTCTATATAGTTCAGATGAATGAGTTCCAAAATGTGTGAAATAATATACGAACAGTGTGTTGATCACAGCTTAATCACGAAAAGACTTCTCAAGAGGAAATGTAGCAATTTCCGAAACAGACTGTTTAGTCAGCAAAGTGATTGACTCTGTTGAGTTGCTGTTGTTTTTGTTGCTTCTTAAAAACTTACTTGATTTAAAGCTCACAATTAAATTCATTATTTAATTTTTTACTGATATTACGTAAAAAAACTTGTATTTTAAGGTACAGATCAAAGCACATGTCTTAAAGAACCTGCTAAAAAACTAATGAGTCTAATGAAAGATAGTGAAATCGAAAACCACACAATAGACGTAGACTCTATTTATGCAGATTTCGACGCCAAAACAAAAGCTATAAGAATTACAAATTATATCACCAATCACAGGACTGAACCAGTATCTTCATGAAGAATATTTAAACCATAGCGTAAATCCTTTAGAATGGTGGAAGCAATAGTCGCAACCTCCGTGCTAAGTGAACGTTTTTAACCAGTTTCTAAAGCTGGACTGGTTTTATCGAAAGCAGAAAATGCAAAAAGAGTTTTATTTTGTTACTTAAAAGTTTTTAAATCAAATCATTTTCAATAAACCCTTCTGATTGCTTGTAAACCTTTTGTGAGGCAAGAGTTGCTCTAATTTATCCCAAGAAATGCCTCCTTTTTCTAATTTCGAAAGTGCCTGGGAGTGCCTGGGAGGCACTTTTAATGTTCATGAAATCTTCTGTTTCTGCCAAGAAGTTAGCAAAAATTAGTAGAGCTTTAACTGCAGCTTTTTTAGTGTTTGCTTGCGAAATAACACGGGTTCTTCGAGTATAAAAGTATAAAAGTATCGAATAAAAAGCATCGAGTTTCGAGATTACACGCTACCAAAATATTTGATACCAAAAAGTATCGAGTTTACCCATCACTACACCATACTTCAAATAAAAAAAAAATAAGACAAATCTATATATAAAACAATGGATCGTGATCGGATGCTTAAAACTTGAAAACGACTGGACCAAATTGAATACTTCCTTCTGCGGATTTGTTTGTAATTACTACGCACACCCCCATTTACCGCCCACAAATCAATAAAAATGCTATATTTAAGACGGTTTTTGTCGTATTAAACAAAAATTTGGTAATTAAGTTCGTGCAACAACTATCAGTAACTATACTAAAAATGGGCGTGGTTTCACTATAGCTACGCCTACTCTTAAGAAAAGATAAAAATAATTCGAAACTACTGACCCGATTGAGCTCAAATTTTTGCAGTGGATTTGTTTCGAGCACGAGATTTTTAAGTAATAACTGCCACACCCAACGCCCACATATATATAAAAAATTTGCGATATCAAAATGCTTTGGAGTTATGGGTCGCACAGCCTTGAAATTCGGTATTCAACCACAATTTATACATGTCGTTTCACTGATGACATTTTATGGGAGTAAAAAACAAGGGGGAGTGGCACTTCCGATACAAGCAAAACTTGCTATATCAAATAGTTTTGGAGTTACAGGTCGCACAGAATCAGAATTCAGTGTTCGACATTAATTTATACATACATTTTCATTGACAACATTTTATGGGCGTTGGAAAAGTGAGAGTGGCACCTCCTATACAACCCAAATTTGTGCTTCCGAATAGCTTTGAAGTCATAGGTCGCCCAGCATCGAAATTCAATATTCGACCTAAATTTACACATGTAGTTTAATTGACAACATGTTAAGGGCGTTGGATAAGGTGGAGTGGCACCTTCCATACAGCTCAATTTTGCAATATCGAATAGCTATGGAGTTATAGGTCGCACAGCTATGAAATTCTGTTGGAACACACATGCAGTTTCATTAATAACATTTTATAGGCGTAGGAAAAGGGGGAGTGGCACCTTCCGTACAACCCTGATTTGTGCTGTCGAGTAGCTTTGGAATTATAGGTCGCACAGCGTTGGAATTCACTACTCGATGCAAATTTACACATGCACTTTATTTGGTAACATTTTTTTGGCATTGGCCAAAGCAGAGTAGCACCTCCCATACAGCGTAAATTTGCGATATCGAATAAAATTCAGTATTCGACCTCAATGCACAGATTAAGTGCATTATTCTGTATCACGAACAAGCACACCAACGATGAGAAAGACACGAGAAGCAATGCAATTTTGTATGGAAGAAAGTATTGCTTCTCGTGTCTTTCTCATCATTGGTGTGCTTCTTCGTGATACAGAATAATGCAGTAAGTTTCATTGATTACATTTTATGGGCGTGTATCAGTATCAGTATCAGCGTGAATTCAGTATCCGACCTCAATCTATGCATGCAGTTTTACTGAATACTTTTTATTGGCATTGGACAAAGAGCGTAGCACCTTCCATACAACATAAACTTGCGATATCGAATAGCATTGGAGTTATAGGTCGCACAGCGTCGGAATTCAGTATTCGACCTCAATTTACACATACAGTTTTAATGATAAAATTTTATGTCGTTTATAAAGGGGGCATGGCATCTCCCATTCAACCCAGATTTTCGATATCGAATAGCTGAGGAGGTACAGATCGCACAGATTTGGAATTCAGTATTCAACTTCATATTCACATGCAGTTTTACTGATAACATTTTAAAGCGTTTTTAAGGGGGCGTGGCTCCTCCTATTTAACCCAAATTTGCGATATCGGATAGCTTTGGAGTTATAGGTCGCACAGCGTCGGAATTTAGTATTCGGACTAAATTTACAAATGCTGTTTTATTGGTAACATTTTATGGGCGTTGGACAAGAGGCATACTACTCAAATTTGTGCTATCGAGCAGCTTTGATTTATAGGTCGTGTACAATATACACATTCAGTGGAGCGTGGCAGCACCGCGCCGGGTTTTAGATAGTTTAAAAATAAATAAAGGTATTATAACTTAAAAAAAAACCAAATTAATATAATTGATGTACATAACATATGGCACCATAATCTTTATAAAGGCATAAATCAAAATTTTCAAATTTTGACTTCTTCATGTAAAACTATTTAGAGCAGGGCTGGGCATTCTAACACAGTCACATTTTATTTTATCTTTTTGGTATTGGTGCGCTCTCGAATAGCGCACACTGAGCGAAATAGTTGTCAAAATTATCTAGATTTTCAAGTTTGTATGTTTATACCCGCATACATACTGTTGTATGTGTTTCTTTTTATTTTATGTTTTTATTCTCTGTCATCAGTAGTGTTCAATATTTCTACTACATCAACATCAAAGCTTCAGCATTTTGTTCTAAGTTAATAAATTATTTTCTTCTGCTTACAGTGGAAAATTAAACATTCTACTTCGCCGGAAAAACTATCTGCGGAAAAGAAATCACTTTCCAATTCAGAATTTTTTTTTCGTTTTGCTTTTATTTTAATATTATAAAATTTTAATACATACGAATAATTAAAATTATAATCAAGAACACAAAAAATTAAGAATCAGAAAATTAATACAAATAATTAATTCAAATAATCTTATAGGCATAACATGAAATTCTACGAAATAAAACACATATGCACAAGTAATATGAATGTGCATATCAAAAAGTTAGTTTTTAAGAGAAATTTGCGACATAGGTCCTCACAGCATCACCGTCAGCGAACGACTGAATTATATTTTCTTCTGTTTAAGAGTTTTGCCTTTTTTGTAGTGAGGGTGCGGATATGTATCTACATACTAATAACAAAAAAATTCATAATTTACAAATCAAAAACTAGATATAAAAAAATCTTCAGCCACACCAACTAAAAAAACTTCAATTCGAATAGTTGACTTTGACATCTAGATCAACTTTTGTCTGGCTTCCCTGCAATCTTAGCTTACATTGTAATTGTATCATGAAGAAAAAGTACAAACAAATTGAAGACAACGTCCAGTAAAGAAAAAAAGGGTTCACATAATCAAATTTTCCTTCAAATCGTTGGTCAAACGATAGAGCAAGATGGAATTCTATCGAATTCGACGAGAAATATTTTAATTATTTAATTTTGTTGATGTATTTTAGACATAAAAATAAAAAAGAGCCACACTTTACTTAACAAAGTGCCGCATGCTTTATGAGCCACATTTGCCCACCATTGTAATATATGGGCATTTCCAAACTGGCGTTACGACGATTTGTATGAAAAAATATTAAAAAAAATAAAAACAATCGACTCTAAGGATTTTAAGATATAAGCAAAAGTATGTGCTGGCGCTACGTTACAAAAAACGGAAGTGATTTTTGACTTGGATTACAAAATTTAAAAAATTCTTTGAAATGGACAAGACTTTTTGCATACAATTTTTTTAGAAGGGCTTAAAATAACAAGACTATTTTCAAAGTGATCAAATTTAAAAAACTTGTCTGGTTTCTTTTTATTTGGTTTTTTGATCTGCCGTTACGTTACTTAAATTTCCATTGTAGTTCAATTGGATAATTCAGTAATAAGGTATTTAAGTAATTGTATAATTTTGTTATTAAAAACAAATTTAATATATTGTCCCTTCCTTGCCTCAACCTTTAAAACAAAAACAAAAAAGTTTACGAAACATTTACGAAAAAGAAAAACTACATTTTTGAAACAGGGCAGACGATTTTATTATCATGGATAATGAATAAATTAATTAAGTTAATGTGTAAATTGCTAAAATTAATAAAACTAAAAGGTTTCTTTTAGATAATATCATCAAATAATAAGTTTTAAATAAGTCTTAGTTTTTTGGTCGCGGTAGACTTTTCATGCCACTGGCATGGGTGGATCGGCCCTCCAAAGTTAGTGGGGGTCGGTCATACATTTTGACTCGATTGGGGCACTCTAAATGGGTCAAAGAGGGATTTTTCAAAATTTGACCCTACGGGACAAAAGTCAAATGTTGGGGCATTAGAATTCGTTTTAGAGGTATAGTTCCTCGGGCAAAGTTTCTTATTTTGATCCCTAGAGTACGATTTTCACTGAGCAATGGGCGCTTTTTTTGCCTCCCCACAAATCGACCCGGCCTTTTAATTCACATTAACACTGAGGGCCTGAAAAACACGTTTTTAACTGCATCTCATCCAGTTTAAGAAAAGTGTGGTCTTTTTTCGGCGTTTTACTATTTTTATGAAAGCACCTTTCATGTGAGGGAGGGGGGGCAGATGATACATTAGATACATTCACAATTATATGGATTTTACTAAAGTGTGTCTAATTAGCATCTGCCCCGCCCTCCCTCATATGAAAGGTGCTTGCATAAAAATAGTAAAACGCCCAAAAAAGACCACACTTTTCTTAGAGTGGATGAGATGCAGTTAAAAACGTGTTTTTCATGCCCTCAGAGTTAATGTGAATTTATTAATTTTCATACTGGCATAATAGCTTCACATATATTACATCAAAAATCTATGCCCAAGTAAAATTGGTTGCTGAATCCGATTCCGTATTCAGATTTGTCATGAAATTAATTTTGCAGTCACCAGGAGCAAATAAACGCGAAAATCGTTGTTTTTTTTCACTCAGTTATTATTGATTTATCATATGAAGTACTTTTTCGATAAATGTGAATTTGTTGTAGTAGTATATCTGCGGAAAATTTTAAGAAAATTTTTAGTTTTATTAATAGTAGCTAATCGATTGCGTAGTCACTGTGAGCAATGTCATCACTATTCATAATTGCCAACTCGCTTTTTTCATCAAAACTAATAAAAAAAAGGATCCAAAATTAAAACAAATAAACGATTAAAAATGTCGAATGAAAATAACTATTTGATCGGTGATCATAAAACTATTATAAAAAATGTTAAACATTATTTAAAACTATCAATGATTTAAACTATCAAACACTTAGAATTTGTATTTAAATCATAGAAAATTAACATTATTTCAATATTCAACTGTGATTGCAGAAAGAACTCGGCTTTATTTTTCCAATATATCACTGGCGTAGACAACAGTTAACAACTGTTGTGCAAAAATTCGCTGAATGGTAAAATTTTGGCTGCGCTCACTAAAACTGATCAAGTGGCGTACGCCATTTAATCGAGCGAAAAAATTCTATGATACATGAACACTACTGTTGAATTAACTTTCAGATGCTGCTACTGACGCTGTTAAAGTAAAAATTATAGAAAGAACGAAGCAAATTTAAGTGAGAAACCTTTGCACTTGAATTAAATTTACATAAAAATTATATATAATTGAATTAAATCTAATTTCTGACGTGTAGAGTAGCAACACATTTAGAGAAAAACATCGCTTACCAAGGTAGCGCTACCATTTCAGTTCACAACAGTTGTCTGCGCTGAATGCGGCCATTGCCAATTTACGAGGACGTGCTGATCCGGCTATTACATTTACCTTTTGTGAAAAAAAACTACTGCGAATGCTTCAATTGATCGTGTCGTTGATGAGTTTATACAAATTTGGTCGAATTTATCTATTCTCACCAGAAGAAAGTCTCGAGTTTCAGATTTAGGCTTTTTAAATATTTTAGCACTGTATCTGGCTTGGTGTTCCAAATTCTGGACGGGGGCACTACTTCCCCTCCGAAATGGAGGCGTCTTAGGCTATGGGTTGCTGGACATTCACATAGAATGTGTTCGGGGGTTTCTTCTTCCTCCTTGCATAGTCTGTAGACGTCTAATTCAGAAAGACCCATCTTTTTAAGATGGTATCTGAGTGAGCAGTGACCTGTGAAGAAACTGGTGAGAATTCTAAGGTCTGCTTTGGTAAGCTTGAGTAAATATTTGGATTTTGCTTTACTTGGAGTTAAAAATTTCTTAGATTGCCTTTGTCCATTAGTGTTGTTCCAGTGGCATGGCACTGAAATTTCTTATCTTCCCATATTCTAATTTTTTCTTGAATGTAGCCTTTTGCTAAGCTACAGAATGATTCAGGTCCTACAAGAGTTCGAGACGCTCCTCTTTTGGCAAAGAAGTCCGCCCTTTCGTTGCTCTTGAATCCTTTGTGACCTGGAACCTACCATAATTCTATTTTATTGCCTTGTCCCATCGTATTTAATAGCTCTACGCAGTTGGAGACTAGTCATGATTCAATTTCGTAGGCTTGAAGGACTTTTAAAGCCGCTTGACTATCTGAAAGTATGTAGATGTAAGCCCCTTTGATTTCCTGCGGAGACATTCTCTGACACAAGCTTCAATGGCATATACCTCCGCCTGGAATATTGTCGGCGTGTATCCCATTGGAAGAGCTTTTTGGAACTTGGGACAATATAACCCCACTCCCGTTACTCCATTTTCGAATTTTGACCCATCAGTGTACCAGGATCAACTGTGAAGCTATTATTCCTCCATAGTTACCTATTAGGTATAACGACCTTGTAGCGTTTTGTGAAGTTTACCTTCGGCAGCATCCTGTCGGGGATTTTTAAAAAGGGGTAATTTTCGAAGGTTTTTAGTATCTTCATGCGACCCGTAAAATTCCCTGCCTTGTAATCACCGATTTCCTCCATTCTTAGTGCACTTAGACATGCCTCTTTTTCGATAATGATCGTTAAAGCGGGTAGCCTTATTATTACATTCAGAGCTTCAGATGGGCACGTTCTCATTGCCCCAGTGATACTTATGCACGCCATTGCTTGCAGCTTTGTCAGTTGATTAGCTGCTGTGCGCTGTTGGACCTTGGGCAACCATGCAAGTGCTGCATACTTAAGCATAGGTCTCACAATTGTTGTAAACGTCCAATAAATCATTTTCGGTTTGAGGCCCCACATTTTGAAATGGAGGCGTTGACAGGCAAATAGGGCACGTGTGTTGCCCTGCCTGTAATTGGATCTAAGTGGGTGTTCCAACAGAGCTGCTTGTCAAAAATCACTCCTAAGTACTTGACCTCATTTGAAAATTCAATCACTTTTCCTTCCAGGATTGTTCTTACCAGATTTAGGCTCCTTTTTCTGAAGAAGGGGGATGCCAGAATAGTTTTGTCAGGATTTATGTTAACCCTTTTTCTTTACACCACTTTGAAGTTATACGGAGGGCACTCTGCATTCTGTCCGATATCGTCGGTTCATGACTGCCCAGACTTGAAATAACCAAATCATCCGCATATCCTCTGGTGTCAAAACCCTGGTTGTTGAGACTTGCGATAAGTTGGTCCACGACTAGGGTCCACAGAAGAGGTGAAAGTACCCCTCCTTGAGGGCATCCTCTAGTGGCAGTAATCGTGTTAAGTATTCTACCAAGCTCAAACGTTATGATTCTGCTTTTCAGCATGATTAGAATCCAGTGTATGATTAAAGATGGTATATTTTTAATCTGCATTGCTGCTTTTATCGCATTGTATGACGTGTTGTCAAAAGCCCCTTGAATATCAATGAAGGCACATAGCGCTGTTTGTTTTGCTTCAAAAGCCTTTTCGATCGTGCCGGAAAGGCTGTGTATGGCGGTGACAGTGGATTTGCCGGCTTGGTAGGCAAATTAAGACCTGTTTAGAGGGATGCTCTTCAAGCTTATCTCCCTAATGTTTAGTTCCAATATTTTCTCCATTGTCTTCAAAAAGAAGGAACTTAGGCTGATCGGTCTATACGGTGTAGGCAATTATTCGGGCTTTTTATCCACCTTTGGTATAAAAACGACCTTAACCTTTGTCCATTCGCAAGTAATGTGGCCTAGCAAAAGGCTGGATTTAAAAATCCGAGTGAGTGGAGGGACAATAGAATCAATGCCATGCTATAGTAGGCACAGGTAGATACCATCAGGTCCTTAAAATTTGTATGGGCTAAATTTAGATATCGCCCAACGTAGACTATCGGACGTAAAAAGTTTACCTGTAAGTCCTTTTTGACCACCTATCACTGAATAGTAAGCCCCAGTGTCCGATGGGGTGTCTTCTTAAAATACACATCCCGGGAAATGCGTCTGCAGTAAAAGACGATTAGTTTCATCCAAGTTTACAGTGTAGTTTCCATCAGGTTTTAATAGTGTACAGATGCCGTTTGAATGATCTTTGACTAGTGCCTTCTGTAGACGGGTCACTGCTGGTAGACTATCGATCTTCTCGCAGTAAACTCTCCACGTGGCCCTCTTTGATCTTTTCAGCTCAGTGTTGTAATAAGTTATAGCTTGTTTATATTGGGTCCACTCTCCCGTTTGCTTAGCTTTATTGTAAAGTTTTCTAGCGTTTTTCCTGAGCTTGCCCCGCTCCTTGTTCCACCAAGGCATTTCCCTGCGGGACCTGATAGTCCTCATCGGGCTGCTTTCGTGGAATGCTAGCGTTAAGTTGGTTTTTAGTTGTTTGGCCTCAAGCTCTTCCCTAGTTACAATGGGTTGAGTTGAGTAATTTAGGTTGAGATTTAGTGTATGCCTCAAGATTTCCCAATTAGTATTTCTCGGGTTTCTAAAAGAGTTCGTATGTGTCCCCATATCAAACCTAGTGTGACTATGGTCAGACATTGAAACCTCCCTGAGACATGCCACCTATAAATAGAGGTTGCCATACAGGAGCTGCAAAGAGTAAGATCTAATACCTCACCTTTAATGATGTTCCTAAAAGTTGGTTCATTACCCCTATTTATAATAATAATATTGTTTCTATAAATAAAGTTTAAAAGGAACTCACCCCTTTTGTTGATGTCTGTGCTTCCCCAGAAGGTATGGTACAAGGAAGGTTTTGCCTCCTGCAGTGGTCCACAATTGCTATGACTTCTTCGGTTGGTGCTTTCGGCACATCACTAGGCAAATAAGACGAAGCTAGCACCACCTCGTGGTTTCCCTTCAGGGAGAGCACGATTGCCCGAATGGCCACAAGGTCGCCGGAAATAAATTCTGAAAGAGGTAGAACTGCTAATCTTTTACTGACCAATAAAGCCGGCCTAGGACGACAATTACCGGTGTTATAAAGCAACCTACCTTCTGGATTTTGGAGCCCTTTGATGACTCCAGAGTTTACACATGGTTCCTGGAAGAAAACGACGTCCAGGCATTCTATGTAAACCTCCTCCTTACGGCTCTTCTAGTCACCTTCTTGCTCCTGTTCGTCTGAGCGGTGTTCTTGGTGGAACTTCCTTCCCACTTCCACGATCGATCATGCGAGGAGCGTCTATGTCTTTTGGGAGACGTATTATGCCTGCCCTGCTGACTCTGCAGCCTGTATGGCATAGAAGTGGTTTGCCCAGAGCCACGCGATTTCGCCTCTCTAGAGAAGCACGGTAACTCGTCCTTCCTTTCTGGCCTGGCACGTGATTTCTCCTCTTTAGAGGAGCACGGTAGTTCGTCTATCTTTTCTGACACTTGGGCATTTTTGGAGAACTTTAGCTCTTCTGCTGCCTCTTTTGGCGGGATCGCAACCCCCGCCCCATTTGCCTCACTTTGGCTCTTGGCCTTGGGCCTGAACTGTACCCAGTTGAATTTGAAGAAAGCCACGGCGAGCTCGGCAACGCTGGTTTTCTGGCTTCTGCTCATTACCCTCCAGCCATCCACTGTGAGGTCTTTGTTCTGACCATTGATCAGCTTGAGGATGTCACTGGTAGATGTATTTGCGTGCTCTGGGAAGTACGCCATGTAGATATGTGGTTTGGACACCTTTTCCTCTTTAACCACTTTCATTTTCGCGTCTTTCCAGGGCTTTAGGGTTGGCACTGCTGCCATGAGCCACTCAGCGGTGGATTTACCCTTACAGATGAACACCACCCAGCCCGGCTTGAATGAGCAGCCGTCAAATTGAGGCTTGATAGCCCCCTTGCTCTGCAATCGAATTTTATCCAAAATGGCATTCTGAATAAGCTTCAAATGCTCTGTCGTCCAGACAGTGTTGGGGTATTCATGTGGTATGACTCCAATCTTGTAGTTATCCACAACCTCCTTGAAACTGAGCACTTTAGTCCCTTCGTCTTTAGGTTGTTCGCTGGTAGTGGGCACTGCAACATGTCTCCTGGAGCACAGGTTGCTCTCTTCGTAGTAGGTGGCTCGTCTACATTTACAGCTTTACCTAAAGCCACGCGCTTCGGAGGGTTGTTTTTTGGTGTTGTGCTACCGGACCGTGCACGCTTAGACTTCTCCAGGAAAGCATTTGGCGCGTTCTTTATGGTAGCCCTAATAGGCTGCTGCCTAATGCTAATAGGAGGACTTTTAAGCGCTTTCGTCCGGCTCCTGAAAGCCTTATTTTTTTCACCACCCTCTGAGCTACCTCTTTCCATTTCCGTTGCCGGCTGAGAAGCCAGCAAAGCCTCCTCATCATCAGTGTTGATGTAAGGAGCACCTAGGGATCCTAGATCCTCATCTAGCTCCGTGACATCCATAATTTCAGCTACGCCAATTGGACCAGTGCCCACTGAGGCTATAGCTGCAGTAATGGCGTTTTCGGATTCGCCAACCTCATTTCTTTTTATAGTTGTTGTATCCATGTAGTTTCCACGAGTACGGGGGAAGGGAAGGTCAACCAAGGCGCAGCCCCCTCCGCCTTGGCGAGGCTGGTTGAAACCAGCGGTCTCCCGGTATCTGGAGTCCACCGTTAGAAAACACACTCACGCAGGTGTGTGTCAACAGGTTCTACACCTGGGATTGCTGGTTTTGTTCGAGTTTTCCTCTCTAGATCCGCCATATTCAGTATAAGCAGGGACACCTCGTGCAGGATGTGGCTCTTCACCATAAGTAACTCTTCGTCAATTATGGTCGGTCTTAGACACCAGGTGATGCCTCTGATCAGGCAACGAGTACCTAACCTTAATTCCCCAGAAAATAACTATGTCGGAGGACGAAAAGGAAATCATTCTTCAAGTAGTAGAAGCTCATCAAAAAATTTTCGTTTACAGGAGCACTTCAAAAAACACACTATTACAAACATACAACAGAAATAAAAATTTTCTTAATAATTTACGCAGATATACCGTGCTAAGTCAAACTACAGTATTCGAAAATAATATGAATGGAGTTCTTGAGCAAAACAATAGAAACTCTAGCAAACTTTTACGAAATTTTTTACATTCATTGGGCCTTAAACATCATCATCTATGATTCTGCATAAAAAAAGATCAAGAAATTAGCTTCTTTCAGCGTGTTTTTGCTACTTACGGTAAATAAGCTTAGCAGCAAACAAACGAAAAATGTAAAAATACTAAGCAAAACAGATACGGTAGTTTGCCTTTTTACGAACGCATTTACCTCATTTTGCTGTTGTATGGTAACTAAAAAGGCATAAAGGTAGGTTTTAAGTGTATTAATTTTAGGTTTGTAGGTTTTAAGTGTATTAAATTAACTTTTATGGATTTATGAGGTCATCAGGCCAAATAAAAGGATCGTATGTTTTTCCAAGCTCTACCTGAAAGATTTCTTGAGGTTCTGGGTGCGTCATTGGAATTTTTATTGGTTATATGAGTTCCATGATTATAATAAAATCATTGATGAAACTACCTCAATTTCAGTGAAGCATTGGAATTTTTAAGGTTGTAAGCTATCGATGCTTGCTGTTGTTATTTTGTGTCAATGCTTTCTGTTGTTAGCTATCTAGGCTTGCTGTTGTTAGCTATCGATACTTGCTGTTGTTTGATATCTATGCTTTTTGTTCTTTGGAATAAATGCTTGCTGTTGTTTTGTTACGATGCTTGCTGTTGTTTGGTATCGATGCTTGCTGGGTTTGGTTATCGATGCCCGCTATTTTTTTGGTATCGATGCTTGTTGTTTTTGCAGTAACACTAAACAACAGCAAGCATCGATAACCAAGCCCAGCAAGCATTGATACCAAACAACAGCAAGCATCAATACCAAACAACAACTAGCATCGATAGCTAACAACAGCAAGCATCAATAACCAATAACAGCAAGTAATTACCCCAAACAAAAATTTTTTCACGAAACAGGCGGAAAAAAGGCATAAAAGCAGTCTGAAAACAGTCTTGAAAATGTCGTTTTGTAGGAATTTTTAGGGCAGCAGAGGGTAGGATTTTTCAGTTGCAGCATTTGTATGAGTGCGTGAATAATCCCATTGAAAGAGCATGGTCATAGAAAACTCTAAAATTAGGCTAGGAACTCAGGGAACCCAAAAAAGATCCAATGACGAACTGATAAGCTGGAATATGCGTATTGAAATAGTTGAGCCCTGAAAACATGAGTATTATCTCAAACAACCTTTAAAATTCCAATGCTGCACTGAAATTGAGGTAGTTTCGTGAATGATTTTTTAATAATCAAGAAACTCATGTAACCAATAAAACTTCCAATGACGCACCTGAACCTCAAGAAATCCTTCAGGTAGAGCTTGGAAACACATACGACCTTTTATTTTGCCTGATGAACTCATAAATCCATAAAAGTTCAATTAATACACTTCAAACCTACAAAAGTGCCAATGAAGTACGAAACCTTGGTCACAAAGGAAATTTTGGGACCAAGATAACCTCTTTCATCAGTGGAAACACCTGGAAATAACTACACCTGGCTTCATTGCAATATTTTTTGCAACTTTGGAGCCATTTATGCTTTTTTAGTGACCATTCAATAGCAAACTACCGTATCTGTGCGAGATACGGTAGTTTTGCTTTACATTTTTTCAAATTTTTAATAATCTGTACAAAGGCAAAATACCGTATTGGCTTCAAATACAGAAGTTTGCATGAGAAAACGACATTTACGGTAGTTTGCCTTAGCTCAGAGCTGATTTTTTTCAGATACGGTAGTTCTAATGATAGGAAAATAGATGTTAAATTGAAAAATGTGGCGAATTTTTTTTTTTTCAAATACGGTAGTCTGCCTTAGCTCAGCAGTATACTACTACGACAAATTCACATTTATAGAAAAAGTACATTCATATAATAAATCATATTTTTTTTAAATATTATTCGATTTGCTAAATTTTTTCTTTAAATATTATCTAAAGTAAGGTGACTTCACAACTGAAGTGTTTAATTTTTAAAATAAAATCTCTATATACCAGATTGAGAGATTTGAAATAATAACTGAGTGAGTACACTATTTAAGCACGTTGGCTGAAGGATTCTGCTTTCTGATGAATTTCGAACCGCCAAATGAGTGGAAAAATCAATGATATTCGCACATATTTACTTCTAGTGACCGCAAAATTAAATTCATGTCAAATCTGAGTACGGATTCGAATTCAGCGATCAATTTTACGTAGGAATAGATTTTTTTTGTAATATTTGTGTAGCTTTAATGGCAGTATGAAAATTAATAAATTCACTTTAACTCTGGGGGCCCGAAAAACACGCTTTTAACTGCAGCTTATCATGTTTATGAGAAGTGTGGTTTTTTTGGGCGTTTTGCTATTTTTATGCAAGCACCATTCACATGAGTGGGGGGGCACGGAGAATCAGACGCAAAGTAGGATTTGACTGTATCTTATATATATGTATCTTAGGGCGGGTCGATTTAAAAAGCGCCCATTGCTCACTAAAAATCGTATTCTAGGGATTAAAATAAGAAACTTTGCCCAAGGAACTATACCTCTAAAACGAATTCTAATGCCCCAACTTTTCTGTAGGGTCAAATTTTGAAAAATCCATCTTTGACCCATTTAGAGTGCCCCAATTGAGTCCAAATGTGTGACCGACCCCCACTAACTTTGGAGGGCCGATCCACCCATGCCAGTGGTACACCTCCTGGAACCCCCCTGGGGTGTTCCCCATGCAAACAAAGTTCCCCATACAAAAAAATGTTTGTATAGGGAATCCCCCAGGAGGGGTTCCAGGGGGTGTACCACTGACATGGGTGGATCGGCCCTCCAAAGATAGTGGGGGTCGGTGATACATTTGGACTCGATTGGGGCACTCTAAATGGGTCAAAGAAGGATTTTTCAAAATTTGACCCTACACCCAAAAAAACACGGAGTAAATAAAGTCATATTCGGGGTCAATTTAACTCTTTTCGAGCATGGTATTTTGCCAAAGCTGTAAAAACTATATTTAACTCCGTTTGTGTGTATTTACTTTGAAATGTGGATTTGTTTTAGAAGTCGTACTGACTCCGTTTTGAGTTGTTTTAAGGTTAGCGGACTTGCATTGAGAATTTTGAAATTTTGAGTTTACTCAAAAAAAAAAAAAACTAGATCAACTCATTTAAATGTAACATGAAGCTTAAAAAATAAACAAAATCATCAAAAAAAGAGTCAAATAAAGAACCCGTAATTTCTTTTGGGTTTAATTATTTTTATTTATATTTTATTTCAATTGAAAAAAAAGCAAATTAAAGACAAAGCTAACGCCGAAAACAGAATCTCTTCTCAATACTCACAGAGCAGCTTATCCAATTTGGCAATTTTTAATCTCTATAATTTCTTATAAAACAATACTTATTTTTCACTTTTGAGCTTAAATTGCGCTCAACTCTCAAAATGTGTTTGAAAGGTGTTTCATTTCTTTAATTTTAAGGGAAATTTTTCAAAAAAGGGATTTTTGTATTTAACATATCTGAAAAAAGGAATAAATATTTGCTGCTTTTAAAGTTGGTTGCTCTAGTCTTGTTCGTAGAGTGAGGGGAAAGATATTTTTTAAGATATATCAAAATGTAGTCAGGATTAATCAACAGGGTGAACACTAGGTTTATGAAAGTTGTTTAAGAGATGAGTTAGTTATGTTCCTATACTATTGCAAAAATGGTTGCGGCATTTAATTTAATATGCTTAATTTTGATATATATTAATGCTAGAATAATTAAATTTGGTACAAATATAGGTAGAATATTCTCAAGGTGATTTGTGTTAAGTGAGCAGGGTTGCCTTAATGTCGTGATACATACTTACGTTAAAAATTTGTTTGTTAGTGTACAATGTATTTTCGTCAATAAAATATGGTACATATGGGACTTGTATCATATTTATGTATCTTACTTTTATTAAAACAGCAGTTGTATACCAAAATTAATAAAATTGTTTAGTTTCCCAAAGTTTTCTATGAAAAATACATCGTTCTTCTTATAATTAAAAATAAGAGAGATTTTTGTAAAAAAAACAGAGAAAAAAAGATTATCTAGAAAGAAATTCAATAAAAATTCTTTTATATTTCATATCAAAAAAAAAAAAAATACATTCCTTCTAAATTTACATAAAAAAAATCTGTTTATTTAATATTTACACTGTCATTGGTTGGTGCTTCTATTGGTTATACTGATATAAATGGTTGGTGATGACTAAAATATGAGAAACAAGTCCGTGATTTGATATTTATGAGATAACGTGAAAAAATGCATCAAATAAACACAAAATTGTCGGCCTTTGTAGTCTAGTGGAGAGTGCGCTAGACTCTCAACCCAAAGGTCCCTGGTTCGAATCCGGGCTCGGGCATGGTTCTTTTCACTTTCTTTGTTCTTTCTTTGTCCTACATTTAAGAATTATGGAAAACTAAAAATTCACAACTAAATTGTGGAAAATGTGAAGGAATGGAACAACTAAGGGCTTGAAATGCTTGCCGTGGTTAAGGCATAACACTAGCCTCGGTTAAAAAGCAATTCAAATTGTCTTTCGCAGTTGTTTCCCTTAATCAATAATTCACATATAGTTTCCAATCAATTCCTCTACATAATCTATCCCTTTCCTTTCAGGTCAAAGACCAAACCTTGTTTGTATAAGGCGCATGCCTTGGTTCTTTAATCTTTTAAAAAAAAAAAAAAAAAAAAAAAAATATAAAAAGAATGCTTTTATAGTTCATATCAAAAAATCTATTACCGATAGGAGATGAAATATATGAGCTGTTTATATTAATTTTTCCCCTTTAACACTTCTTTTGAACTCACCTATTCTCTATCTGCCATCCTTCAAGGTGTCTCAATACAAAAAACACAAAATGTAACAATTGGGCCTATTCTACACAATCTGTTATGAAAAATTCTCTTATTCTGTTATGATTTCCCGTACACATTTTTTGACAGCTCAAAAATTTGTATGGAAAATCATAACAGAATAACAGAATTTTTTCATAACAGATTGTGCAGAATAGGCCCAAATGTTAATTATAGTTAATATCAAAAAATCGATGACCGTTAGAGAGTTTAATGTATGAACTGATCCTTTTGTTTTTTTCTTATTTAATATTCCTTCTAAACACTCTATCTGCCACCCATCTGAGGTCCCATTACAAAAAACACAAAAAAATTATCATTACTCGTGTACACAATTTTTCGTGACGAAATTAAAAAAATTATCGTGACGAGATACGAAAATTGTACCCTCTATATGAAAAAACCGCCTAAGAATGAAACTTCTTCAAAAAATATATACGAAAACATATAACTCGTAATAGTAAAAACGGCCTATTTTTAATCAATATGCAACATTTTATTTTTACAGCACACTTGATTTACTTGTTAAAATATTTGAGTGCTTTCTCTTAATTCAAAGTAAAACAAACAAACGGAAATATGTGCTAGAGCAGACTCTGTTTCGTGCTAAACATAACTCCGTTTCAGCTTTAAAATACAAAGACGATCTTTATAAGATCAATAAGTTTTATAATGGAGTTAAATGGACAAATGTTCGGAGAAGATGCAGAGTTAATTTGAAACTGTTTTAAATATACTTCAAGCTTAGAAAATGAGTTGTATCAAGCAAAAAAGTTTTATATTAACATAAAAAATTTTAATGGAATTCATTTTGCGTTTTACGGCGACAAAATGTTTTTAACTTCTCAAAAAATCTTTTAACTCACGAAAAAACTTGGGTTAACTCTGCACATTTTTTTCGGTGTACGGAAAAGTTGCGGCATTAGAATTCGTTTTAGAAATATAGTTTCTTGGGCAAAGTTTCTTATTTTGATCCCTAGAATACGATTTTTAGGGAGCAATGGGCGATTTTTTTGCCTCCCCACAAATCGACCCGGCCTAATGTATATATTACACAGATACACAGTTAAGGCGTAGTGATGGTAGAATGGGATGAGATTTTTGCTATAAAGCGGGATTGAAAAACTGAAAACTTGCACCATTTTAAGCAACTTTGCCGAAGGAATCTGCTTTCTGCTGAATTTCGAACTGCCAAATCTTTAAAAATAGCTTTTGATATAAATGTGTTTAAGAAATATTGCTCAAAAGTGTTTCTTGCTCATAAAAGGTGAACTATTGTGCTAGATAGAAAGTGGTTAGTGATAAAAAGTTGCTATTGAAAAAAAATTTTGGATTTTTTAAGCGAAGTTTTTTCACCCACTATGACCCCTACGATTTCTGAACACAAAAAACTGTTTTTTTGGCAAATTGATCCGTATCATGCGTACGAATAAAGTGACGTAATTACATTGTAAAAACAGTTTCTTGATAATTGAAAAAAAATCATTGTGATATCTTGTTTTTTATCTGAGATACCTGGGCTCTAATCACATAACTTTTAAAGCGACTATCGTTTGAACGATACTGTCCCATATTCAACTACTATCGCGCCAAGCAATCGTTTCGATGATATCATTTGACAGTTCTTTGCCATACATGAAGCTAGCAAAATGATATCGTTTAGACGATACATAAAATTAAAGGTTACTTGATGTTAAAGTATCGTTGAAACGATATAATCAAACGATTCTCGTCAAACGTGATGAGAGCCCTGTAGGGTGGATTCCAGGATTTGCTATCGCTAAATCTCGATCGCTAAAAAGTGCAAAATCATTTTTAGCGAATTTTGGCGACATTTGCGATTCTGACCTACAAATCATCTCTTAATTTTCGTCGCTAAAATTAAGCCATGAACAAAATGAACCGAATAAAAAAACAGCTTACTTTGATATTTGTTTGCAGCTAAAAAGCAGCTAATTTGCGATTCCGTTATCTAGTTTGCTAAAATTATTAAGTTTTCTGCAACACAAAATTTTTGGCGCTAAAATTTTCAAACATCGCTTAATAATAAAAGAAGCGTTAAAAACAAGATAAATTTTAGTTACTAATAGCGTTATACTGTCTGCTATTTAATTTATCAAAAATATTTTTAAGAAAATGGACGCCAACAGAAAACGCGTAACAAAAGAAAAAAACTTTTTTTAGTCCAATATTAAGAGAAGCATAGGGACTTTGCCAACGATATGCAAGACATAATTTGCCTAATACTTAATATTTAAATAATTATGATGAAAATATTATTTAACACAGATTCGATCATTTAACAATGAAAGACTTGTGTGCACCTACGGCGGATAAAGAAACTAGTTTTCAGCTAAGTGGTGTGTACCTCAGAATCGCATTTTAGCAGAATCACTAAGGTTTTGGATAACATAAGATTTTAAGCATTTTAGCGATTTTTAGAGTTTTAACGATAGCAAATCCTGGAATCTACCAACTGGTTGCTGAGATACACATTTTTAAAGAAAAAATCTGTGAAATACTGTATTTTTAATTTTTTGTTATTTTCCAATTTTTAGCTGAAAAACAATACGAGATAAGTTACTGAAATGTTTCACATTTTAATTTTTCCATGCATTGTCTTTGACTTGGCTCTCCGACTTGAAATTACCAAGTTATAAATAATACATGTCAAATATACACGATTTTGAGGAGTAAATTTTATATCTTTATCCAAAACATAGGCTTACAATCCAGCATTTAATGGACTATAAGGACAAAGTAATGTTCGTGGATCTTAATAATTTCAATTTCTAGGCTAAACTAAGAACAAAATTATCTTTTTGAGGTAATATTCTTGTTATTTAGGTACTAAAAAGATGAATAAAACATACCTTTGATTTTGACCTGCGCTACTTACATTTTGCAAGCTTGTACAAAGAAAAAATTGGTTTTGCTCCTGTTCGGCATAGCATTTTTTTTAATCTCTGGAAGGTTTTTCAACCCTTTAGATAATTGTTTTTTAAATACTCTTCAAATTCTTTTCATTAAAATAATAAAAACATAAAAAACATAAATTTTATTTTTGTCCGGTTGATTTTTTCTTATAAAATAGGCAAACAAAAAATTGTTTTGCTCTTCTTCTGCACAAAATCGAAAATCCAACTGACGTTTGTGTCAAATATCTCTCTAAATTTATTTTTGTCATGTTGGCTTATCTTTTTTCATGGAATCAAACGATTTGATTTAAAAAAAACGTTGTAAAATAAATATAAAAATTACTTTCTGACATGTCTAATATATAGGGCAAATCCACTGAAAGGGTTAAATTACCTTGTCACATTCAAAATACCGAAAGAAATAAAAAAGAAATGACAAGAGCTATATTATATTTGAATTACTATATAACTACTACGGGTCCGCCATCTAACGTTTTTTTTTCAACTTGTGCTTATTTCGTTAATGGTAACACTTAGCTCATGTTTGATTTGACAGATAATTAGTTTTATCCTTCCGCTGAACGAATATGGTTGTGTATACGCTTGAACAACGCTGGGAAATATTGCGACATTACTTTGAAAAATCATGGTAATGTTGCAGAATGTTTGCGAAAATTGCGAACGGATTTTGGAAGAAGAGAAGCACCGTCAGCTCCGTATGTTCGTTATCTTGTGAAAAAAGTGAAAGAAACTGGCATCCTCATCGATAAACCAAAGCGTGAAAAGACAAAAGCAGTGCGTACATCCGAGAATATTGCTGCTGTGGCAGAAAGTGTGCGTGAAGCACCATCAACATCAATTCACCGTCGTTCTCAACAATTGAACATTTCGGAGACATCATTGAGACGAATTTTGCATAAAGACCTTGGTATGACACCATACAAAGTCCAATTCGTTCAGGAGTTGAAGCCAACTGACCATCCAATGCGTTTTCGCTTCGCTAAGTGAGCCTGCGATTGACTTACAGAATATGCCGATTTTGCCAAAAAAATCATTTTTTCAGATGAAGCTCATTTTGATCTTGGCGGGTATATAAACAAGCAAAATTGTCGCATTTGGGGCACAGAAAACCCGCACGCATACATTGAAAAGCCGCTGCACCCAAAACGAGTCACTGTTTGGTGCGGATTTTGGTCCAGAGGCATAATTGGGCCATTTTTCTTCGAAAATGAGCAAGTAGTGGCCGTTACAGTCAATGGCGATCGTTATCGGGCCATGTTGAACGAATTTTTGTTCACAAAAATTGAAGAGGATATTGGCAACATTTGGTTTCAACAGGACGTGCCACACAGCCGAAGCTACACTCGATGTTTTGCGCCCTGTTTTTGAAGATCGCATTATCAGCCGTAGAGCTGATGTCGTTTGGCCACCTCGGAGCTGCGATTTGACACCGTTGGACTATTATTAGTGG
Organism: Dichetophora obliterata; assembly: GCA_963920525.1. Taxonomy (NCBI): domain Eukaryota; kingdom Metazoa; phylum Arthropoda; class Insecta; order Diptera; family Sciomyzidae; genus Dichetophora; species Dichetophora obliterata. The sequence goes on from OY986435.1 coordinate 136,278,604, forward strand.
GGTGCCCTCAAAGATAAGTGTTACGCCGACAAGCCAGAGACAGTTGACGCTTTAAAGGACAATATTCGTGAAGCCATTGGTGAAATACAGCTGCACACAATCGATAATGTGCTTAAAAATTGGACCGATCATGTAGGCTACTGCATGGCCAGTCGAGGCAGCCATTTGAATGAAATTTTTTTTCATTATTAACCGGAAGAATTGTACTTTCAAATAAAAAAAGAAATTTGAGAAAATATTCAGTAGTTTTTTTTATAGAATTTTCAAAAAGAAAAGTTATTTGGAGGACCCTATATACAAAAATGGATGCATGTATGTGGGTATGTGGCTATTTCACGTATAGACTCCAAAACCGCTGAATCGATTACATTAAAAAAAAGGTTGCGATCGAATGACTAATACGCTCGCTTCCTATAAAAGCGAAATCAGTATTTCGGTATATTTCCCAAACTAATCTGTTTACTAACAAATAAAATTATAAGCGTTTGAATTTTGTTTATGTATAGGTATTTATGAATATAAAACCTTAGTAAACCTTTTAAATACTAAAACAATAATAAGTAATTATTTTCAGGACTTTAGGAATCAGTCCAGCCGTTCTCATTTGATGCCTTTACCAACGAACAGCATTTTATTTTTAAAAATAGACAAGCTAATATATCAAGTATTACTCGATATTTTAAATTAATTTTGGCAAACGGTTCTCGGTTCCCTGTTTTTTTCTAAATAAACCAGAATACTGACGAAAGGGGTTGCATTCGGTTTTGCAAATTTTAGCGTGTACGAAATAAAGCCTGCATATTAAAATCATAAACATAGCTTTTTTGGTGTACCATATGAAATCAAGTCAAAAATGCATTTTTCAATTTTAATGTTTTTTTACAATAAAAACAACTTTAATACCATCAGGAAAAGCTCAAAATGTTGGACCATTTTTGAAAAAAAGATTTAATATGTAAAGGCGTAACGGTACAGTCGAAATACTTTCTATTATGTGATTTTATTTTAAAAAAAATATTTGAATAAAATATGTTACGGAGATAATTTTTTACTCAAGTAGACGATTAAGGTATGTATATAAAAAAGTATGTCAGTAGGTACATTTCTCCTAATAGAAAAGGATTAGAAGGGGCGTGGTTAGGGTTGTGGTTAAAACTAGTTATACAGCAACCTCATCTAGGATGCACGTACTATACTTGCCAAATTTGAGCGAAATCCGTTACGACGTTTAGATTTAAATTGAGCTCAAACAAACCAACGGAAAATTACTTTTATTAATATAGATATATTTTTCTACGTAACAGCGACAAAAAGCAATTATTGCAGAAATTAATATTTTAGGAAAATACCGCAAATGTCAGTCTCTATCTTTTTACTTAACGATTTTGATATAACAATTTCCAAAATAAAACTTTGAAAAAAAACCGAAGGGATACTGAAATATAAAAAAATTAAAAATAAAAGAAAATGCTTCTTAATAAATTAATTACAATATCTTCTAAAATATAGAAGAATTAAAAATTGAAATAAATAACACACTGACTCAACATTAATGCTGTAAAATGGGAGCAAACTTGTATTTTCGATCAAATCAATATAGGATTTTCTCCTGAAAACTGTGTACATTTGTCATTTTTTATTTTTAACTTGGTCATTTTAAGACATAGAGCCAAATGGTAGCCATTAAAAGACGCATGGCCAATAGAATATGTTGTGTAACATTTGAATAACTTTTTGTAAGGCTTTCCGCTAAAAATTGGAAATTTACAAAAATTTGAAAATGTAGTACATCACCGATCTCAGTTACCACGTATCTCAGACAATCAAACAGTGTATCAAAATGTTTGTATTAAAATTTTCTAAAAACTGTCTATACTTTGCAATGACGTCACTTCATTCGTACGCATGATACGGAGAAATAAGCTGAAAAAATTAGTTTTTTGCGTTCAGAAACCGTAGGGTAGGGCTATAGAGGGTGTAAAAAATGCATATTTTTTTTCAATGGCAACTTTTAATCACTAACCACAATTGATCTAGAACAATAATGGCCGCATTCTATCTGAAAAAGCGCTCAGGTAGCGAAGTAGCATAAAATATTTTCGCTATATAAATTGTGACAGCTGAAGGAACATGTTCTGTGAGCGTATACCATTCAGCCGGAAGTTGTGGAACAGTTGTTATGAGCGAGAAATACTTTTGAGCAATATTTATTAAACACATCCATATCAAAAGATATTTTTAAAGATTTGGCGGTTCAAAATTCATCGAAAAGCAGAATTCTTTGGCCAAGTTGCTTAAAATTGTGTAAGTTTTATTTTTTTTTCAATCCCGTTTTATAGAAAAAAAAAATTCACTACGCCTTAAATACATATATATACATACATAAATAAAAAAAAAATAAACTGGCCATTTCAGCCCTTGGGAGGGCTTTGACTTAGCTTCTATTGATCAATTGTGTTGTGCGTGTTATTAAATGTTTGATCACAAATGACCGAGAACTGGACCTACGTGTTTTATGCCGACTCCGAACGGCTTATGTTCTCAAGAAGCTTTACATGGCAATTTTTACTCTCTGAGGTTTGCCGTTGTCTGCAGAGAGGTGACTACCGAACAGAAAAATTATTTCAATTGAAAAAACTTTCTGTCTGAGCTGGAATTGAACCCGGACTACAGCGGATCTTTAGCTTAGGGGCCACGCACTCTACCCACTAGGCTACGGTCGCCACATACATAAAGATGGAGCTAAAGCAGTTTTACTTCAGTTGTGTGGTCTAAATACAAACAGATTAAAATAAAATTCAAATCAATCGATTAGTTTTTTGCATTAGTGTGGCCCAGTAGTTTTGAAAAAGTATGTTTCGAGAAAAACTCGTTTAAAGTTACTCTGCATCTGTTCACTCACGACATAAATTTATGTACTCATAACATAAATTTTTGCACACATAAATTTGATGATTTTCTTGTACTGAGTACATGTTGAAATATGTATTGACTACATAAAGCTTTTAGGCAGTGGTGTATATAGTCAATACAGAATTTTATGTACTCATCACATAATTGTGTGTTGTTATTGCATAGATGTATGTGGTGGGTACACACATCACAAAATTATTGTTAATAATTTTATGTAATGATTACAGTTCCGATGTATGTAGTTCATAGATTATTGACCCCATATATAAAATATTAAATAACTATGTAATGAGTACATAGATTACCAACCCATTACATAAAACTATAAATAATTGTATGTAATGAGTACAGTTCCGATGTACCTAGTACATAGATATTTGAACCATTACAAAAATTTATGTACTCATACTTGGGATGAGTACAGTATCTGAGAAATATTTTCATGTGCTCAGTACTAACGTTATTTACTCATTAAGTCGATGCCTCAATTGCCAAATCGATTAACTCCATAAAACAAAATGTTGAGAAAAATGAGAAAGTATTTTATATTAATTTTTAAATTCCTGTTAAATTATAAATTTAAATAAACGATGCAGACTATATTATATTTCTACGGATGTATCTTTTATCCAACAAGATATTTAAGGTAAGCGTTTGGATGTATCTTTATGATTATTACTGTAGCTAAAAATTTTTCTTGATTAAAGGAGTTAATCGATTTGGCAAGTGAAAGGAAATGATTAATTCAAATTCAGTCTAAAATTTGTATGTTTTTTTATTGTAGGAAAACATTATTATGCATGTTTTTAATAAAGATTTTAGCAAAAATTAATAATAACTGTTCTCTTACATATACTGCGAGAAGTATTACTTTGTTAAAACTGATTCATCACCAATATAAATTATGTCTTCTTCGTCAGCTAAATTTGAGTTCCCGTCATGTTTGATTTGTTCTTTGTTGATTTGTTGATGCAAGTAATTTCTCAATTTAATTTAATGTTAATAATTATTTCACTTCAAAAAGATGCTAGATTTCAGCAAAAACAAATTAAATTTTGCTATTTAGGCGGCAGTAGCCTAGTGGGTATAGTGCGTGGACCCTAAGCTACAGAACCACGGTAGCCCGGGTTCAATTCCAGCTAAGACAGAAAAATTTTTTTCAGTTGTATTAATTTTTCTGTTCGGTCGTCACCTGTCTGCAGACAATGGCAAACCTCAGAGAGTAAAAATTGCCATGTAAAGCTTCTTGAGAACATAAGCAATTCGGAGTCGGAATAAAACACGTAGGTCCAGTTCTCGATCATTTGTGATCAAACATTTAATAACACGCACAACACAATTGAGCAATAGAAGTTAGGTCAAAGCTTTCCAAGGGCTGAAATGGCCAGTTTATTTACTTTTTTATTTAATTTAAAAATTTCCATTTGCAGTTTATAATAACTAAGCAAAATTTTGACTAAATTCCAGCAAATATTTGCTTAGTTATTATAAACTTCAAAAGCAAATTTTTACTAAATTCAAGCAAATATTTGTTTAGTTATTATAAATTGGAATAGCAAATTTCTACTTAATTCAAGCAAATATTTGCTTAGTTATTATAAATTGGAATAGCAAATTTTGATTAAATTTAGCTGAAATTTAGCATTATTTGGAAGTAGCTGAGAATCAAGCGCTAGTTTGCTTAATCACCGTACAAATTTAGCCAACAGTTTTCTCCGTGTGGTCCACATTTTGTCTGATTTTGCTGCAAATTTTCCTGTATTTATGGAATTTAATTCTGTATTTTGGTTGAAGTCCCATTGGAATTGTATAAGGTGTGGTGTCGACTTTTCTAATTGTATCCAACGAATTTACATTAACGATATATTTTTCTAGAGTACTTGTAGAGAAAAATTCCTGATACGTCATTTGAATCATATGAAACGGTTCTTACCTTTTACTGGTCATCATCGCGTATATAAAAGCAAAGTATATATTTTTTAAAAGAAGTAGACAATTTCGTTATAAGAAATAATTTAACTAAATTTGTACTACTATTTACATTAGGGTATGGAGTTAACCAGACTGGCTTCTGAAATAAATTATTTATAATTCAATGGGTAAAAAAAAATTTGTTACTAAGTTGTGTTAATATTTATTATCAGAGAAGGTTGTTTTAATAATATACAGTCAGGAGTCCATAAAGTGTTTTGACATTAAAATTCAAAAAAATTTAGAAAGTGGAGTTAATCGATTTGGCAAGTGAGGTATCCACATATTTGTAGTACAAAATTTCATGTAAATAGTACATACATAATTTACTCATTACATATTTGTATTACACAATGTAATGTAATTTGTAGATACTCTGTTCATGTTTGTGCCTGAATCCCCCTCTCAATCAAATGCAATGAATAAATTCATAAAGGAAAAGCTAAGACTCAACAAAATAATTAGCAATTACTTGTATAAGCCCAGCCATTTCTCTCCAATTCATTCGTTGCCTTTGTTCAAGAGTGTAATGTATTAACTCATTTCAGCTCTGCTTTTTGACTGGTTTGTGATATACTATGCGGCAGCGTTATAAATGGGTTGATCCAATAGTTTAATCGAGACGTAATTCTTATTTGACAAACATCGTTAGTTCTAAAAACGACAAATGCCTGAGAAAAAGAGAGACTGAAAAGCAAGAAATATAAAAAAGCGTTAATATTTATAAAATAAAAGTATTAAAAACATGCTATGTCGGTTTTCATATTATTTGCAGCAGAGTTGCAATAAAATTGCCAATAGCGACATTGACCATTTTGTTGGGTCCATTATTGGTGGCAACAAAGAGCGGCTTATAAAATCACATCTCAATGAACGTCCAGATATTTTGGCAGCCGTCCGGATATTTCAGATTTAGCAAATGGAACACTTTGAAACACATATCAATGGCACCTATAAAAAATCAGAAGGAAGTTTATTGATGGGTAACATCTATTAAAATTGTTACTTTAAATTATATATCTGTGTCAATAAGCAATAACAGCTTAAATCTGATTTCAATGTTTCGAAAAATCTTTAAAGTTTTTATTCGCAAAATTCGTTCCATGACAAGTTGTTTGGTTTTTGTTTCATAAATTTGGCTAGAATCTAGCATGAAGCTGCAGATTGTGTGTGTTTATGGTCATTGGCGTCGGAAGCGGGGGGAAAGGGGGGCAGTTCCCCCCACTTTTTTAGCTAGATAAACAATTTAAAAAGAAAACTTAAAAACTTATTCAAAATGTCAGTTTTTTTACAACGATAATATTTTTGTATTAGATATTTTCCTCTTCTTTCTCTCTTCTTCATAAGCATGCTTGTGGATAACCATTTTCTTTCTCTGTGTTTGCTAAAAGATAGAACAAAATGTAGAATTTCTACTGCAAACCCACCACTTCAGTTTAAAAGCACCCTTAAGTATGTAGCTTAATACTGTAATATTGTAATCGAAGCCTTCAACTGAAAAGTGCCTTCTGAACAAAATCTAAAAACAAAACTAGATCTTTATTCAGATGACTTTGATGTGAGCGACCTCCACGCGCAACTTAAATTGTTGAAGCAATTGCCTGGCCAAACACCATCAAATTGTAGTGGCATTGTATCCCAAATTGCAAAAAATTCGGATACTGTAAAAAAAACTATTAAATGAAGTTGAAAAACTTATTGCTTTGCTTTTGACATTGCCTGCATCAGCAGCTTCATAGTTACAATACAGCCTGTAACCCTACCCATACCTAACAATAAAACGTACTTTTAGTAATTCCAAGTACACTCCTCAGAAAACGCATGTTTGCATTCCCACTTGTGTCGCAAACATGTCACATTATTTTATGTCACAACTTGTGTGGCAATAGCAAATTATAAACAAAATTAAACAGAATTCTTTTTCAATTGACCAACCTAGCTAAAGATTGCTCAAGCGAATTCCTCCGAATCCACTTGAGTAAACTAGTTTATATCACTACTTTGTGACACAGTAAATTATAAATATAGATTAAACAAAATTCAATACACCAAGCGCTTAAAAGATTGCTCAAGCGAATTCCTCCGAATCCACTTGAGCAACCCAAATACTAAGCCAGTTGACACAAGTGTATTCTGCCGACCTAACAAAATTCTGTGGACAGAAAAGTGAGCATACACATACACAAAGTGAGCAAGCGATACACACGCTTACACAATTAACCAATCGTTCAGTTATCGACCTAAAGACAGAAGCGCAGGCAGAATTGCACAAGCGAGTCAAACTCACTTACTGACCTAGTTCGTTTCTTAAGAAAGAACTGCAGGCAAATTTGTGCTGGCCAATTAGCAACTCACACAATAAAAAGAACGAAACTAAATTTTTGAAACCAATGAAAACGGAAAGAAAGTGTTATACAAATTCTGCGTCACTTTCTTTCCTATCAAACGGGCCCTAATAGAAGAGCAGAAAGTTAGCTTGAGACATCCAGAAAATATAACAATTAACTATAATAAATACCAATGTAAAATTTGATATTGAGGGAGTCTTAAGATAGATTAAAAACTTTGAAGTTGGAATAAAATTAAATCTTTTTATAAAAATAATTATGTGTTTATTTCAAAAGTAATAAATTCCTCCAGTATAAAGTTAAAAGTGGCGCAGTCGGTAGGATACGCCAAGTGAATATAAAAGTTTTTAAGAAAAAATATACATATTTACTTGCATTTTAATGCTTGAACGGCGTACTGTGGTTTACTTGTGGAAAAAGTGAAAGATTACTTCTCTACAAACAACTTTGGAAGATCAAAGTTACTTCAACAAATTGATTAAGTAAAAGATTACTTGTCTACAAACAACTTTGGAAGATCAAAGTTACTTCAACAGATTGATACGTGAAAGATTACTTCTTTACAAAGAACTTTGGAAGATCAAAGTTACCGCAACAATCAAAACTACCGCAAAAATTGTGAAGGACCACCAAACCAAACTTTGGCCATCTATGTCTACATCTTCCTATTTTAACGACGACGAGGAAACCGTGGACATCTACAGTGAGATAGTTTCGAGAAGGGCAACTGAAAACTCATACTTCACGGACGACGAAGACACCATCGTGTTTCCATATCCCGACCTCTATCATCAAACACCATACAAAGGAGAACAACATCAGATACCAAGGAAAAATCAACTACCAAAACTACCAAGGCCGAAACCCACAGCTATAGCTATAATAAAGCCCTACGTACGAGAAGAGTAAGAATTATTTGTAATTTATAAATTAGAGAAAAAAAAAACAATTAAGTACCTAATTTTACCCAAAATTAAATAAAATTTTTTTTTGCTAATTAATTGTTGAAAAAGTGCAAATTTCTGGTGTAAAATTTAAAAGTGACCTTATCTTATTCGTGTAAACTAGAATTTGATTAAATATATATGGACGAAAGTTTAGGGTTATTAGGACAAAACCTAGAAGCACTGCAACAGGACTTAGCAAGACAAAATAGACTGTTACTTTCAGAAAGAGTAAGGAATCTTCTAGAAAACACAAACGGAATGGCAACCTTAACAATTGACCCCCTTTGCTACCTTAATAAGTTACCTGAATTTTCTGGTGACGTCAGTAGTCTACAAACGTTCGTAGATCTAGTAGATAGAATTCACCCAATACTGAGAACCTATGACCAGTTAGGTCAACAAATTTTTTCCGACGTAATTAAGTCAAAATTTAAAGGGAAAGCAAAGGAAGCAGTAGAAATTAACGGACATGTCGACTCATGGACTGACTTAAAAGCTATACTTTACAACAACTTTAGTGATAGAAAATCAGTTGACGAATTGTACAACGAATTACGAGGAGTTTCATTCCGTACAAATAGCATGGACCTCTATAATGAAATAAAAAGCTCGTTAAGACGTCTTAACATGAGAACAAAACAGGACTTAACAGACGCAGTTAGCGACGACGAATTAAAACACTCACTGAATTTAAATATAAAAACAGCCCTACAGCTGTTCAAATCTAAAATACCCGAACCGATGAAATCTATACTATATTGTAGGGACCCGGGAACATTAGAGGAAGCAATCAGTATACTCCATGACGCAAAGTATACATATTTCAATCCCTTTAGGCAAAATCAAAATACAACAAACCAAAACAATAGGTATGACGGTCAACATAATGATAGAATCAGAAATAACCAGTTTGCACCTCGAAGTAGGCAAACAAATAATTATCCCACACCACAGAACAAACAAACCAGTCGTTCAATACCTCAGAATAGGCAAACAAACAACAATCCAAGCCGCTTTATACCTCAGAATAGGCAAACAAATCCTAACTTTAATAATCATTTTAGACCTCAGATTAGTCAAACTAATTTTACACCACAATACAACTCCCCAAATCAAAGCAGTTTCAATAACCAACCGTTGCCAATCATCGAACCGATGGAAATTGGGAAGTTAGAGGTAAGAGAAAATTTTCGGCCTCCAGCCTCAGCGGAAAACTTCCACATATAGTTATTCAAACTAAATTAGGAATATTAAAGTTTGTCATAGATACCGGAGCAACAGATTCTGTTATAAACCCAGAAATTTGCCACCCAAAATGGAAAATACCTACTCATACGTTCACCCTTAAAACCCTACAAAACAACATTACAGCTAGAGAAAAAGTAAGAATACCATTATTCAATGAATTAGGAAATTCCTCTAATATGGTAGAATTTATTGTACTTCAATTTCATGACGAATATGACGGACTAATAGGAAATGACATCTTAAAACGTTTTAAAGCAATTATTAATTACGAAGAAAATATTTTAACCATCAATAAGAATCGGTTACCCCTCATTTTTGGAAACAAAAATATATTAAAAGTATCGATACCAATAAAGCAAAAGGAAGGTCTTGCCTACATTAAAGAGCAGAAGTCTTTAAAAGGAGATCTAACTATAAAGGAGGGAATTTATAACGTCCAAAATTTTAACATTGAATGTAATGTTGAGACAACGGATTGTCTAAGCATATTCCCAAACGATGGATCGATAATCTCTGAAGAAGTTAACAATAGAAACTTTAGCGTTATAGAAAAAAATGAACAAGGAATGGAAATATCCGAGAAAATTCGAACAGAACACCTTAATGCAGAAGAAAGGAATCTGCTACTAAAAACTATAAATAAATATTCAGATATATTTTATCAAGACAATGCAGACCTGACTTTTACGAATGTTATTAAACATAGAATACGGACCACTGACAACATACCAATACACACCAAGACGTATAGATATCCTTATGTCCATAAGGAGGAAGTGCAAACACAAATTCAAGAACTTCTTGACAATCAGATCATACGACACAGTAACTCTCCATATTCCGCCCCTATCTGGATTGTGCCTAAGAAGGTAGACGCCAGCGGGAAAAGTAAATGGAGACTTGTTATCGATTATCGTAAACTCAATGCTGTTACGATCGACGACAAATATCCTATCCCCAACATTGATGAAATACTAGAAAAATTGGGTAGATGCCAATATTTTACCACCCTCGATTTAGCGAAGGGATTTCATCAAATTGAAATTGAGGAAGAAGATAGACACAAGACAGCGTTCAGCGTCGAGAATGGACACTATGAGTTTTTGCGTATGCCATTTGGGTTGAAGACAGCCCCAGCTACGTTTCAAAGACTTATGAATAACCTACTACGTGACTATATTAATAAAATTTGTTTGGTTTATCTAGACGATATAATCATATTCTCAACATCACTACAAGAGCATATTGATTCTATACAAAAAGTTTTCCAACGATTAAGCGAAGCCAATTTAAAAATCCAATTAGATAAATCAGAATTTTTCAAAAGAGAAACAGAGTTCCTCGGACATATCGTCACTCCAAATGGTATTAAACCAAATCCTGTAAAGATTGAGTGCGTCCTCAAATTTCCTATCCCCAGAACTCCGAAGCAGATAAAACAATTCCTTGGACTTACTGGATACTACCGCAAGTTCAAAAAAGATTATTCTGCAATAGCTAAGCCAATGACGAAATATTTAAAAAAGGACGCCAAAATAAATGTATCTGACCCAGCGTACCAAAACAGTTTTAACACATTGAAAAATTTGCTTACAAACGACCCTATACTCCAGTACCCAGACCTCAATAAAAAATTTACCCTCACGACAGATGCTAGTAATTATGCTCTTGGAGCAATTCTTTCACAAGACAACCACCCAATTTGCTTTGCAAGTCGCACTCTTAACGAGCACGAAATTAACTACAGCACTATTGAGAAAGAATTACTCGCAATCGTTTGGGCCACTAAATATTTTCGGCCCTACCTGTTTGGACGAAAATTCCTAATCGAAACTGACCATAAACCTTTAACTTGGCTCTTCTCAATTAAAGAACCTAACTCAAAATTAGTCCGCTGGAGACTAAAACTATCTGAATTCGATTACGAGATAAGGTATAAAAAGGGCACTAAAAACAATAATGCGGATGCATTATCCAGGATCATACCAGACGAAGTACAAATAAATGCAATTGAAGAAATTGAATACTACGTTAGAGAAAGTGAATCACCAATAAACATTTTTAAAAATCAAATTATTTTCAAAAAAACAGCTACAAGGTCCCTGAAAATTAAAAACACTAAAATATTCAAAAACAACAGAAAAACTATACACATTAAAAATTTAGACAAAGACACTGCCAAAATTTTGCTTAGAAATCACTTTCACCCAACTCAATTAAACGCTATCCTCATTTGTGAAGAATTACTTCCTACATTAAGCGACACAGCCAAAGAGCTATTTCCAAATATGAAAATTATTCGTTGTTACAAGATAGCAGAAGATATAACGAATGAAGAAAAACTGGTAGAAATTCTAGAAAAAGAGCATAAAAGCAAAAACCACAGAGGTATTGACGAAGGTTATAAAGAACTTCGTGATATCATTTATCACCCCAATTTAAGGAACCGAATCACTCAATTCATAAACAACTGCGAAATTTGCAACCTAGAAAAATATGAACGCAATCCCCCCAAAATTCAGTTCAAAATTACCGAAACACCCAACCAACCCAATGAAATACTCCATTTAGACGTATTCTATTCCCTAAAGAATGAATTATTTTTGACCATGATAGATAAATTCTCAAAATTCGCAGTAGCATATAAAATTATTGGAAGAACTTGGACGGAATTTAAGACAAAAATCTTGCAATACATAAGTGCACACGGAAAAATGAAAAAGATTATAGTAGACAACGAGTTAGGATTCAAAGCAATACCTATCTGCGAATTCCTCAAAAACGAGAATATCCAAATACACTATACTTCAAACAGCAATCACACGTCAAATGCAGACATAGAAAGATTGCACAATACCATAAACGAACACATCAGACTCTTAAGACACGACGATGACAACACTACCGAAACAGTGGAGGAAAAAATATTAAGAATTATCGGATATTACAACAACACCATTCATAGTACAACAAATAAAAAGCCAATCGATTTCACGAACGGAAAAATAAAAGAAGCCGAATTCCCAAGGATCCAAGAATTAATTCGTATTAAAAAACAAAAAACCATCGACAAATTGAATCAAAATCGAGTAGAAGTATCACTAGAACCAGGAACCAATTATATAAAAGAAATAAGAGGGGGAAAAAACCACGCTAAATATAGGAAAATAAACACGGAACAAATTGACAACGAACATTTAATAAACTCTAAAACTAGACATAAATACTACAAAACACACATACGAAAAAACAAAAGACTACAAAATAAAGACAATCCAACCATCAAGTCTAAAGCATAAACTTTATACTTACAGGTAAAATCAACTATACACAATGACTTGGCTTGCATACCCCTTTACGATTATTCTATTTGTTACAAGCATGAGTGCACAAATATTGGACATCCAAAACCTTACTGACAACAATGGCTACATACCCATCAAAACGGGAGAAATAAAAGTCATAGACCACAATGATAAGATTCTTCACAAAATAAACTTAACAAACTACCAAAATACCTTATTGATCATTAAAAACAACATTGCCATCTTAAAACTTGCTAACATGGAATCAAGATCAACACTAGATACAATAAAGAAAAATTTTGCTTTACTTCAGGCTAAAATAAACAACCTAACACCACACTTTGTACGCAAGAGAGGCCTTGTTAACGCGATCGGGCAAGGATTAAAATACATTGCCGGGACTATGGACAACGAAGACGAAATTCAAATAAAAAACATACTCGACAGAAACACACAAAACTATGAGCAACTAACAAACAAACTTAACAACGTAATTCTCACTAATAACATTTTATCAACTCAAGTTTACAACATTACCAACCACATTAACAACCAACAACACGTAGTTCAGACTTACCTAAACAAATTCAAAGATACGATCATGAATAAAATAGCAACACTGGAAGACGAGATCACATTCCTCCAACAGATATACCATATAGATAATGACATAACCTTACTAAGAAACCACATAGAAGAAATAGGTCAAATTATATTTTCAAGCAAGTTAGGTATTATACCAAAGGACATACTAACAGATATAGAACTAGACAGAATGGACAGCCTGGACAGCTACACAAATACGAAAATATCAGTCATATTCCATGAAGACAGTATAATAATCGTGTTACAAATACCGCAATATCAAAAAGAACCAATCTCAAAAGTAACATTAGAACCGATCCCTACCACAAATTATACATCCCTACTATCCGACTACTACGAAGTCCTAATAGACAGTAAACACAGAGTCTATCAACCTTTTATAAAAGACAATATGAAGAAAAACCTAATCGAAATTCATGACACATGCATAAAAAGTATAGTTAATTTAGAGATAGCTCATTGTAAAGTTAAGATAAATAAAAACCAGGATGTAAAAGAAATTCTACCTGGCATTCTACTATTTAAAAATTATAACGAAAAAATTATTCAAAATTGCACTAAATTAGAATTAAACCCAAGAGGCAACTTTATTATAAAATTCCAAAATTGTCAAATCAATACATTTAACCAAACCTATTTTAACACAAACTTAAAAACACAAGACAAGTTTATACTACCCAACTTAATAACATATGTAAAACCAAACGAAACAATTCAAGATATCAAATTAGAAGAACTCTATTCAAAACAGATAAACTTAGAGGATAATTTTAATTATGTAATCCAGAAAAATAAAAACCAAGATTTGGCTAATTTAAGTATAGACATAAGCATAATAATTATAGTTATACTAGCAATAAGCACATTTTATTTAAAGAAACAAAGAAAATGTATACTTAATGTTTCGTCGGTGCCTCAAACTAACGGTGGGGGAGTTACAATACAGCCTGTAACCCTACCCATACCTAACAATAAAACGTACTTTTAGTAATTCCAAGTACACTCCTCAGAAAACGCATGTTTGCATTCCCACTTGTGTCGCAAACATGTCACATTATTTTATGTCACAACTTGTGTGGCAATAGCAAATTATAAACAAAATTAAACAGAATTCTTTTTCAATTGACCAACCTAGCTAAAGATTGCTCAAGCGAATTCCTCCGAATCCACTTGAGTAAACTAGTTTATATCACTACTTTGTGACACAGTAAATTATAAATATAGATTAAACAAAATTCAATACACCAAGCGCTTAAAAGATTGCTCAAGCGAATTCCTCCGAATCCACTTGAGCAACCCAAATACTAAGCCAGTTGACACAAGTGTATTCTGCCGACCTAACAAAATTCTGTGGACAGAAAAGTGAGCATACACATACACAAAGTGAGCAAGCGATACACACGCTTACACAATTAACCAATCGTTCAGTTATCGACCTAAAGACAGAAGCGCAGGCAGAATTGCACAAGCGAGTCAAACTCACTTACTGACCTAGTTCGTTTCTTAAGAAAGAACTGCAGGCAAATTTGTGCTGGCCAATTAGCAACTCACACAATAAAAAGAACGAAACTAAATTTTTGAAACCAATGAAAACGGAAAGAAAGTGTTATACAAATTCTGCGTCACTTTCTTTCCTATCAAACGGGCCCTAATAGAAGAGCAGAAAGTTAGCTTGAGACATCCAGAAAATATAACAATTAACTATAATAAATACCAATGTAAAATTTGATATTGAGGGAGTCTTAAGATAGATTAAAAACTTTGAAGTTGGAATAAAATTAAATCTTTTTATAAAAATAATTATGTGTTTATTTCAAAAGTAATAAATTCCTCCAGTATAAAGTTAAAAGTCTTCATCTGAGCGTTTTTTAGTGCACTAAGACGACTTAAAACGTATCTTCGAGCAACTATGACACAGAAACGACTCACTCATGCGGCGACTACTTATACACATTCACAAAGATAAAACCGAAGAATTGAATTCGATGGAGGTGGTGAAAGAGTTTGTTTCTCGCAAGGACAGAAAGAAACATTTTGGAATAATTTAAATTGATATAACTTTTTGTACCTTATTGCATTTAAACCATGTAAAGATATACCTAGTCTTGCTTTATAAAAGCAACCATTATTTCTTATATTTTCATATTACCATATGAAAGATCCTTTAAAGAATGATCTCTAATATTGAAATTGGAAGAACTTTTAAAAATAATGAAATTTTAATATTTTTATATATTTTTATATTTTTTTATTTTAAACTAAAATAAAAAATTTGTGTATTCACATTCATGTTTCTTTGAAAAAATTTTAGTGAACTTTTTTTGCACCACCATTTGTACTGCCCCCCTATTTGTACTGCCCCCCTATTTGTACTGCCCCCCCAGATGAAATTCGCTTCCGACGCGCTTGTTTATGGTGCTTAATGCGTGGAGCATAGATACATACATAACTCAGTACTTTCTTAAAACTTTCTTAAAGTTGCAAATTTTTTCATACACACTGCTCACTTTCACAAGAAAAACTGACAATATTTAAAAAATTCGCTTATTTACAAAAAATGTTACTCGAATATAACGGTTCATTTGAAAAAAAAAGTTTTGAGTTCTAGATTTGAATACAAACAATGCCTAAGGCATTGTTATGCAGTAGAGGATTAAGCGATTATTGCTTGTTATGGCAGAGATATACAGGGTGTCCATTGTAAGAGTGCGAATATTTACGGAGGTGAAAGAGGAGGTTAAGTTAAGCAAATAATCGTACGAGAGGGATAAAGCTTAAAAACATTTTGAAGATTTTCAATGCAAATATGTTTATAAACCATTTAAAAGCTCATTTGAAAGGCAATGACTTGACCTTTCTAAAGGTTTATTTGTAGACAAACCCATCCAACTTATCCATTACCGAGCTGTGTTCGTGTAAAGAAGAAATAAATTCGTTGCTACTACAAAATTTCAAGTTTCAACTACATAATATCATAAACATAATTATGTTATATTCCACGTAATTGTAATTTGTTAAAAAAAAAGGAAAAATTATAACAACTGTCCAAAGTGAAATTTTTGAAGCACAACTAACATTGATATTTTTTAAGCTATGTTTATGATTTTGAAGTCATTAGAAAGAAAATTTAATAAATCACAAATTTGATGGTAATAAAAATTTTGAGTTATTACGCGAAATTCTGAGAAAATTGCGTTCAAACTTAAAATTTTGTAGTTTCAACGGATTTATTTTATCTTCACACGAGCACAGCTCGGTAATAATTAAATTGGGCGGGTTCGTTGACACTGTTAAAAAGGTCAATTTATTGCTTTTCAAAGAAGTTTTCCATGGGTCTTTTTTCTGCAAGAAACAATAGTATGAATCAAAGTCATGAAATAACAATTAACCCCGTAATTCTAAAGGGTCTGCAAATAGACCCTCCCCTCTCATACGATTACTTGCTTAGCTTGAATTACTCTTTCACTTTCGTAAATATTCGTGCTTTTACACTGGATACCCTGTAATCGGTTAGCGCACAAAAGTGATAAGTGAAAAATTTGAAATGTTCAAGAACATGAACAATTATGAACATGAACAGGAAAAAACATGCACCTAATTTTCTATGACTTACCTCGATACACGAACAGTTCATAATTGGGCTTGCTGATTGGTTCCTTTTAATTCACTTCACTTCATTTTATTTATAACAATAAAATTAACACGTTTGTAATTTCGTTAATATTAATATGTATCGCTGACATGTGGGTCATTCTTTTACAAATCATAGAGATTTGAACAAAATATTACTGACCCATTTTTGATTTGCATGAAATTTTTTTTAGGGGTTCAATATCGAAAAAAAGGGACACGTGTTCGAGGATTTTTTTTTTTGAAAATAGGCTTAGAGTTTCAGATTTTCGTGATTTTTGCCTTGAAGACTCATTTTGAAAAATTCAAAACTTCGGTTCTTTTTAAGCTAGAGAAAACTTTTTGTTTCATTTTGAAGATAAAAAGTGAATTTTAAGAAAGAGTTGTTTCAAAAAAATTTAAAAAAATTTCATTTTGTTATAAACAATTTAAAAGTTTAATATATTTTTAACATTCTTATCCACCACTTAACGTGTTTTAAACATAACTATCGTATTCTACGTAAAATTTTACATAGAAAATACTTTTTTATCGATGGAGAAATAATTATTACTATTGCAAAAAAATTAAATAAACTCTCGCGGTACCTGACGTCGGCGCGCCATATTCTCTCCTCATATCGTTGTTATCTGTATTATAGTACAATATAATTGATGTAGTATGTTAGACTTTCAATTTTGGGACTCAAAAGCAATTCTGGGATTCCGGGATTAAAACATAAGAACCCCGGGACTAGTCTCGAGATTTGAAAAACAGATAAAGAGTATTTTTTTAAGAAAAAAAGAATTCGTGTGCAAAGTATGAAAGTTAGGATATTTTTTTAATAATAAATTATCCAAAGAATTAAAAAAACAACAGTTTACTTAAATTTTTTATAAAAAGTTAATGTATTTTATCTAATATATAAAAATCTCGTGTCACGGTGTTTGAGGCAGAACTCCTCTGAAACCGTTCGACCGATTTTCATGAAATCTTGTATGTATATTTAGTAGGTATGAGAATAGGTCGTAAAGTATATTTCACCCTCTTACCCCCAGTGGGCGTTGCACCTTCCATACAACCCAAATTTGCGATATCGAATATCTTTGGAGTTATATGCCGCTTAGCCTCGGAATTCGGTATCCGACCACAATTTATACGTGCCTCTTCGCTGAAAACATTTTATAGGAGTTGGACAAGGGGGCGTGGCACCTTCCATACAACTGAAATTTGCGATATCGAATAGCTTTGGAGTCATAAGCCGCACAGCCTCGAAATTCGGTATTCGACCACAATTTACACGTGGCGTTTCAGTGATAACATTTTATGGAAGTTGGTCACAGGGCCGTGGCACCTTTTAAACAACCCAAATATGCGATATCGGATAGCTATTGAGTTATAGGCCGCACAGCCTCGGAATTCAGTATTCGAACTCAATTTACGCTTGCAGTGTTACTGATAACTTTGTATGGCGTTGGACAAGGAGGCGTGGCACCTCCCATACAACCTAAATTTGAGAAATTCCACAGCTTTTGAGTTATAGGTCGCACAGCCATGAAATTCAGTATTCGACCAAAATTTACATATATAGTTTCACTGATAACATTTTATCCGCGTTAGGCAACGTAGCCGCGGCAGCAACGCGCCGGGTTAAAGCTAGTTTATTTATAAATATAAAGGACGAAAATATATATATGTGACCTCTCCGAGAAAAGGGACCTGTGTGTCAAGAAACGGGTTTCGACTTAAGAGTGGATTCTGGTACCACATATTTATTATATACTGCCGTGCTAAGACAGACTATCGTATTTGAAAAAAAAATTGAGTTAAGTATGCCAATCTAAAAATGCGATGTTCCCCTGTGATTCTGCATCAAAAATTGGCCAAATTTCTTAATTTAACATCCATTTTTTTTATTATTAGAACTACCGTATCTGGAAAAAATCAGCTCTAAGCTAAGGCAAACTACCGTAAATGCCGTTTTCTCAGGCACATTTCTGTATTTGAAGCAGATTATTAAAAATTTAAAATAAATGCTAAGCAAAACTACTGTATCTCGGAAATACGGTAGTTTGCTGTTTTATGGTCATTAAAAAAAGCATAAATGACTCCAGAGTTGTAAAAATATTGCAATGAAACCAGGTTAAGTTATTTCCAGGTGAAGGTTAGTGTTTCCACTGATGAAAGAGGTGATATTGGTCCCAAAAATTCCTTTGTGACCAAGGTTTCGTACTTCATTAGCACTTTTGTGGGTTTTAAGTGTATTAATTGAACTTTTATGGATCTTTGAGTTCATCAGACAAAATAGAAGGTTCGTATTTTTTTCTATGCTCTATCTGAAGGATTTCTTGAGGTTCTGGTACGTCATTGGAATTGTTATTGGTTATATGGTCAGTTTTTTTCTCTTTAACGTTACACTCGAAAGCATATTCCTGCAAATATATTGAAAATATTTCATGAAACCAAAAAATGTATGCGTATATAAAAGTAGGCCTCAAGACTTGCATTTTTTGCAAACAAACTTTTCTTCGAACTTGTTGTTTCGAAAATATAAGCAGTTTTATGTGGTCTTTTACGTTACATTTTTTAGAAGTGAGTTTCGAGGTAGATTTTCATTTAAAAAAATTAGCGAAATAAGGAATGAATAAACCTAAATTAAAGGACTATATTAAAGTAGAGGGATCAAGTAAACGACTATAATCTAAATAATGAACAAAAAAATGTTGTCTTGCACTTCTTCTATGAGCTGAAATGTGTAGTTTTTTGTTGCTTTTTGTTCCCATCTAAATTTTTTGTTACATTTGGTTACATTTCGTTACATTTTGTTGCTTTTTGTTCCCATCTAAATTTTTTGAAATTTCGATCTGGTGCTCGACACAGGCGAAATGAACGTATCTGCATAAAGCGTGACAAAAGCGCACTGGTTTAATATTTATGTTTTGCGATGGTAAGGTTTATAAATGAACGGATATAGTCGATACAGAGCAAAATTATTTTTTCGGCCGTTACTCCTACAGAAAAAATTGACCATATGAGTTCCTTGATTATTAAAAAAATCATTAACGAAACTACTTCAATTTCAGTGCAGCATTGAAAATTAAGGTTTTTTGAGATCCTAATCATGTTTTCAGGGCCCAACTATTCCAATAGGTTTATTCCAGCTTATAAGTTATAAGTCATTGGATCTTTTTTGGGTTCCGTGAGTTCCTTGGAAGGTTTCAATGGCTATGCTCTTCCTATGGAATTATTCACGCACTCATACAAATGCTGCAACTGACGTACTTTTACACAAATCCTACCCTCTGCTGTCCTAAGAATTCCTGCATAACGACATTTTCAAGACTGTTTTCAGACTGCTTTTCTGCCTTTTTTCTGACTGTTTCGTGACAAAAATTGTGTTTGGGGTAAGGAGAGGAGAACATTTTTTTCAATCCGCAATATTTTATGCTAGTTAGACTTCATAAAACTATGTACAGGGTTGTCAATATTCGAAGCGCCCATCTGGCAACACTGTAACTTTCCGCAGTGATGCCAAATCGACTAATGACATACCGCGTTTGAAGCGTCATTCCAAGCAAATGTTTACAATGGAACAGTACACGCCACGCGAACGCTCTAAAATTGTTGAAATTTACATTCAATACAACAAGTCAATAGTGAAAACTCAACTCAATGAGTGATGAAGCTCATTTTCAGTTGAACGGAACGGTAAACAAACAAAATTGCCGTATTTATGCCACTGAAAATCCACAAGAGATTCAAGAGGTACCTCTTCACGATGCAAAGTCACTGTTTGGTGCGGCGTTTGTGCTAAAATGCTCATTGGGCCGTTCTTTTTCGAAGATGATAATGGCCACAGAGTTACTGTCAATCAGGAGCGTTATCGCGATATGATAAACAATTTTTTCATGCCAATCGTTCGTCGAAAGCGTATCAGGCACTACTGGTTTCAACAAGACGGCGCGCCACCACACACAAGCCGCACTACAATCGATTTTTTGAAGCAATTGTTCCCTGGCCGTTTGATGTCAAAAAATGGTGATTTCGATTGGCCGCCAAGATCACCAGATTTAACGCCTCCAGACTTCTTTTTGTGGGGTTATTTGAAATCAAAGGTTTATGTCAACAAGCCAAAGACCCTAGAATAGCTGAAAACCAACATCCGTCAAGAAATAACCGCCATTCCCATCGAAATGTTGAAGAAAACCATGGAAAATGCTGCAAAACGGGCACAATATGTCGTAGAGGCCAATGGCGACCATTTACGAGATATCATATTCAAGAAATAATGTAAGCAAATCTACTTGAACCCAATTAAATGATATTCATGACGAACAGACAAAAAATTGTGTTTTCTTTGATTTATTTAAAAATAAAATGGGCTTCGAATATTGGCAACCCTGTATATTACCTTTCCATAAATTAACATAACGTTCAGTTTATTATCAAATTGTAATGTTTTTAATGCTTGCTGTTGTTAGCTATCGATGCTTGCTGTTGTTTGGTATCAATGCTTGCTGTTTTTTGGTATCAATGCTTGCTGTTGTTTGGTATCGATGCTTGCTGTTGTTTGCTGTCGATGATTGCTGTTGTTGGTTATTGATGCTTGCTGTTGTTTGGTATCGATGCTTGCTGCTGTTGGTTATCGATGATTGCTGTTGTTTGGTATCGATGCTTGCTGCTGTTGGTTATCGAAACTTGCTGTTGTTAGCTGTCGATGCTTGTTGTTGTTTGGTATCAATGCTTGGTGTTGTATGGTATCGATGCTTGCTGTTGTTTTTGGAATTCATATTTGACTTAAAATACTTAAGCGCTCGGTCAAATATTTCATTGGGAAACAGGTGCTTAGACCCGTATGATACTTCACTGTTTTGTCCAATTTCAAAATATGAAAACAAGTGGCGCGTGGGCTAGACAGATATATATTGTTGCAAAAGCATGAAAACATGCATCGTGCCAATATTTTACATCTCCGCAACTTTACTATTTTATCTCTCTTTTCTTCTTGGCTGCGGAAGAAAGAGCTCAAGCTTGTTTTTGACACATAATATTTGATCGAAACTTAACGACGAACGAATTGAGAGAAACGTCAAAAACAATGCATTAAAAAATCTGTCCGTCGCACATTTTTTGTCCAATTCGTACTACAATATATACACTCACACTTCTTGAATTTTAGGTTTAGCACTATTTTAACTGCTCTAGTTTCATTGTCAATGAATAAAAATTGGACAAAGCAATGAAGTATCATACGGGCTTTAGTAGCATTGAGCGTCGTTGTATGGAATTTTTTTTTTTAATTCCCCATCGGCTCTATGCGGGACCGGTGTGAATAGGTATAAAAACATATCGTCTCTTTCATGTCAAATATTGTATTAAAATAGTTATCTAAATTTTGAAAAAATCTTTGTCGTCTATGGCATGATGAATATTAACGGTTCTGATAATGTTGTGCATACGGCTATGTAAAAACTTTAGTTATGAAGATAATTGCAAAAGTCCTTTTTCAAATGGTTTGTCAAAGCATTGCCAATGTTTTGAATAAAAAATTTAAAAAAATTTATGTTTTTACCTGAAAGTTAACGGAAAAAACTGAATACACTGACAGAATAATGCAACCAAACAACAGCAAGCACTGATACCAAACAACAGCAAGCATCGATAACCAACAGCAGGAAGGAACGATACCAAACAACAGCAAGCATCGATAACCATTAACAACAAGCATCGATACCAAACAACAGCAAGCATCGACATCAAACAACAGCAAGCATGGATAACCAAACCCAGCAAGCATTGATACCAAACAACAACAAGCATCGATAGCTAACAACAGCAAGCATTAAAAACATAATTTGATTATAAACTGGCCGATATGTTAATTTATAAAGAGATAATATACATAGTTTTGTGAAGTCTAAATAGAATAAAATATTGTGGATTGAAGAAAAAATGTTCTCACCTCCTTACCCCAAACACAATTTTTGTCACAAAACAGTCAAAAAAAAAGGCAGAAAAGCAGTCTGAAAATGTCGTTTTGTAGGAATTTTAAGGACAGCAGAGTGTGGGGTTTGTGTAAAAGTACGTCAGTTGCAGCATTTGTATGGATGCTTGAATAATTCCATTGAAAGACCATAGCCACAGAAGCCTTCCAAATTAGGCTAGGAACTCAGGGAACCCAAAAAAGATCTAATGACGAACTTATAAGCTGGAATAAGCCTATTGGAATAGTTGGACCCTGAAAACATGACTAGGATCTCAAACAACCTTAAAAATTCCAATGCTGCACTGAAATTGAAGTAGTTTCGTCAATGATTTTTTAATAATCAAGGAATTCATATAACCAATAAAAATACCAATGACGCACCCAGAACCTCAATCTTTCAGGTAGAGCTTGGAAACGCATACGATCCTATTATTTTGCCTGATGAACTAATAAATCCATAAAAGTTCAATTAATATATTTAAAACCTACTAAAGTGCTAATGAAGTATGAAACCTTGGTCACAAAGGAATTTTTGGGACCAAGATCACCTCTTTCATCAGTGGAAACACTAACCTTCACCTTGAAATAACTTAACCTGATTCCATTGCAATACGTTTCGCAACTTTGGAGTCATTTATGTGACCATACAACAGCAAAGTGAAAAAGTGAAGTAAATGCGTTCGTACAAAGGCAAACTACCGTATCTGTGCGAGATACGGTAGTTTTGCTTAGTCTTTTCATATTTTTCGTTTGTTTGCTGCTAAGCTTTGCAATGATTTCAATGAAAACTTCAATATGATTAATTTTTCTGATTCGGTAGACGTCTTAAAACGGAAAATTATATTACATTTAAATAATTAAATCAATTTAACTTCATCCTATTATACCTAACGCAGTTTTATAACAATGTAATAGCGGTAATTGAGATTGTTCTGCTTCTCCTTTTTGTTTCGATATTATGTTTTATTAAGTAAGCACCATCAAATATGAATCGTTTTTAAAACTTACTTTTTAATTATTCAATATTTAAATTTTAAATCGAATTGTGATTTACGTGCTCACGTGGTTTCCTGATTTGAAATTAGACTGAAGTCACACTATCACCTGGATTGGTGTGCCAGAGTATATCTCTTTTCCACACAAGTTTAAGCCAGCGTTGGCCCAAATGCATAGCCAACTAATTGGGATTTTGATTTGGCGGATATGAGATTTATCTCATTTCCACGTAGGTCCTTTTGTTGGACAATGGCCGCAAACCAGTTAAAATGAGTTTAGTGTTTTGGATTGTTTTTGAAATCAGGATTGTTTTTCGGGTACCTTAAATTGATAATTACTTTTATTTAATTCGATGTTGCTTATTTATATAGAATCAAGTTTATTTAAATACGCGTTTTATATATATTCAATTTTGAAATTCCGCTGAAAAGCCAATTAATGTGCTTAGTGGAAAATCCTAACTGCCAATAGGGGGTATGTTTTAGTACGTAGGTACATTCTGTCTGTCCCGGCTGATTCGGGCAGGATCTAGAATGTAAATCGTGCATGCGTATAGGACGGGTATACGTATCTTTGGAAGATTTCATACCTCCGGGCGATTCAAAAAAAAAAAAAATCTTGTTTACCGTAAGTAGCAAAAAAACGCTCAAAAAAGCTAATTTCTTGAATTTTTGTAATGCAGATTCCTAAATGATGATGTCAAAGGCCCAAAGAATGTAAAAAAACTTCGCAAAAGTTTACAAGACTAGAAGGGGTTCAATATTTTGTTGTTTTGATCAATAACTCCATTTCACTTTTTTTCAAATACGGTAGTTTGCCTTAGCACGGCAGTATATATCTATAGTATTTATCTAAAGTGTTATATATAGTATTATATATATAGTAGTCATAAAATTCATATTTTCTGCCATAATAATACTAGGGTACATTTTTTGAGATCACTGAAGTTTTTGAACGGTTATTTACTTTGATAATATGCTCTTAAAAATACTAAGGCATCTAAGGTGTCATCCTCCAGG
This sequence comes from Dichetophora obliterata, assembly GCA_963920525.1. Lineage (NCBI taxonomy): Eukaryota > Metazoa > Arthropoda > Insecta > Diptera > Sciomyzidae > Dichetophora > Dichetophora obliterata. The sequence continues at coordinate 136,303,552 of OY986435.1, forward strand.
CTGGACCGAAATTTGGTAGCAAAATTTCCAGCCGAAAAGAAACATCTCTCGGACTCAACACAAGTAGGCAAAATTTTTGAAGCAGATTTCCTCGAGTGCCACCATATAAATATATTTTATTTTCATTTTTGAACACTTGAGGAAAATTTAAAATTTTTTTAAAAGTTTTTGCTCGAATGTCAAATTAAAGTGTTGCCTTTTTGCAATTTGAAGGCAATCCCAGGATCCCGAAAATTGCTGTATTTTAGGTCTTATAACTCTGAAACTGTCAGGACTGGAAAAAGTTCGAGATTCCTGATTGGAAGCCTTATTAGTGTGTAAAAATTATGTATAATGTAGATATAATTTAATTATTATTTAATTAGATAATATTATTTATTAATAAATCCATCTATTCTTTACTTCATTTCTTGCAGCACTTGTGCCCTGTCTTTCACCAATCCATGCCACCAATCTCATCAGTAAAACGCCGACAAAAACATAAAACCATGCCTGCAAATTAGTCTAAAAGATCACAAGGCAAAAGTATTCGTAATGATGCTTGTTTCAATTCATTCAATTTAACGAAACATTCAAGACAAAAAACACTAAAATTTCGAAAAGTTAATGCAATTCAATTACATGCAATGAAAATACCGCTAGTTAATGAGTTATTGAAAAAATCTGTGGTTCCTGCCGCTAAAATGCTATAATGATAAAGGGAACTTTCAATATCATTGAATGATTCCAAACTCTCTTCAAGAGTTGGAAGTCAAGGAATTCATTTTGTATGAATAAAATGTTTTAAAAATTAGGAAGTAAAGACTGATATTATATCGTGACAAAAAAATGTTCATGTAGAATACTAATGAATTGAAATCTTAATCTCTGAATATATGTATCATTTATATATCACTCTATTTGCTGAAATAATGTTATTGTTTATTTAAATTTGCCCCAATTTTTTTTATTAATAATATTATTATTCAATTAAAAATGTAAAACATACTTTATATATACTATTGGTCATATAATACAGGGAACAACGGTATGAGACTAGAATATGAGGTGTACTTTGCAACTGGCGCGCCGACGTCAGGTACCGTTCAAAATGAAACAAAAAGTTTTCTCTAGCTTAAAAATAACCGAAGTTATAAATTTTTTAAAATTAATCTCCAAAGCAAAAATCACGAAAATCTCAAACTTTTAACCCCATCTATTTAAAAAAAAATCTCCGAACACGTGTCTCTTTTTTTCGATGCAGAACACGTTAAAAAATTTTAAAGTAAAACAAAAATGTGTCGGTCGGAATGGTGCTCGGTTTGTAAAAGAATGACCCATATGTGTTGCTTCTTTGCAAACCAAGAAACAAATGACATGAAACAGAAAAATCGTTAGCCGATGTGAAAGCGAGACGTGTATTTAGTTCATATTTTATGTACTGAAAACATTTCTCTTTTTAATCGCAAAGCGAGACCTGTACGGAATCCATACATTATGCATTGAATACAAGTCTCCCTTAATCATATTAGCGAGGCGTGTATTGAGTACATATTTTTTGAATTGAGTACATTTCTTGAAAAACATTACAAAAAATATTGATTGAGTACACGTTGCTTATTTTTATTAACGTCTGCAATGTATTCAACACTTAATTCGATGTAATGAATACATTTTTTATTCATTTTACTAAGTGAATAAATTGATATGTAACCAGTACACGCTCACTTTACCCATTACATATAGCATTCGTTGCGTTCCCATACATATTACATAGATGTCTCTGTACTGACTACATAACTTTTCCCTAAGTGTGGTTAGTTAAAGTTACGCAGGCGGACCGGATTTTAAGCGCTGTACAATCTGCGTACATACAGCATAATTATAGTAAACAAAAATCATTTTAAAAATGATGTGCGCGTATTTAGAAATATAATAAGTAAAGAAGTAAAGAATGAAATTTGCGTGCTTACATTTTATTTAAATATCTTTTTTGGTTTGATATTAAAAGTAGTTTGAAGTTCTCTACTTCAAACAAATTGCAAATTATTTCTTTAAATTTTCAAATAAAACTGAAGTGTATTTGACCTACTTCTTGAATTTATATAATTTCTTGCACAAGTGCTCAGGCTAAATGGTCTGTTGTTTTTTTTTTTTTTTGCAAATAAAAAATGTATTTAATATTGGTTTTTTCAGCTTCTTCAGGGAATTTTATTTTAAAATAAAATTGTACTTTAAAAACTGATTTGTCTGTTGATTCTATCAACAAGTAAACATTTAACAATTAGAACGTCACTATTAAACAACTAACGTCAAGTAAAGCTTAAATTAATATTGCAATGTTTTTGAACTTTAAATTGTCACAGAATATCTTACGGATAATATAAATATAACATACTCTGAGCCAATTTTAAATTTATACATTCTGATATCTTCAAGCCGTTAGTGTCATTAACTACAACTACAAGTAAAGCACAATTATTCAACGTTTGTGCCAATTAGGTATTATTAATATATAACTACAAGTAAAATTTAGTGCAAATACAATCAACAGATTGGCAAATATATAGAAAAAACATTCCCAAATACATAGAAAAAAGTGTAATTATTAGCGATAACACTCAAATGGCGATTAGAGCTCGACTCATAAGAAAATGTTCTTGAAGCTGCTAATAAGAAATAATTTAACACACAGTTAAAAGTTCAACAAAAATAATTTCGAAGAACATCTAATATCGTTAACCTCTAACTAAGGAAAAGGTGTATTAGAAATATCTAAAGATTTTTATATATCGAAACTTGATGGAAGAAAAAGTATTAGACATATTTTAGTATTAAAAAATATCCTCTTATACAGATTAGTTGAAAAGTATTGAATGAAAAAATTGTAGAATGTAAATTCTTAAATAAAATTAGTTTATTATTAAATATAATCTCCCTCAACTTCAATACTCTTATTCCAATGATCCGTCAATAATTTTTTAGCATATTTTCAGTGATTTTCCGGTAGCTCTGCAAAATATTGTTCCGTGGCTGCAATAGCTTCTTTATTCTACGAAAAACGTTTTCAACGAAAGAATTATTTTAGGTTTCTTAAGAGTCGCTGGGAATCATGCGAATACTGTGGGTGTTCCATCTTTAAATTCATTCAATTTAGCCATCTTTAAAACACTTCATTACGTGCAGTTTTTATTTAATTGTTAACAAATGCGGCACTAACTTTTCTAATAGCTTTTTAATATGTAATTTTTAATGTTAAATATGGATTACTTGTTATATATGTTAAATATGGAGTTCGTCTGAGATGCCTATGGTATCAGCCATTACACGCTTAGTCAGTCGATCTTCGAACTTAACAAGCAATATCATACGCTTGCGCAATGATTTCTGGCGTTGTTGCGTTTTTGGGACGACAACTACAACTACTGGTTTATCTTCAACGCTTGTACGACCACTTTAAAACTCTAAAACCCATCGATACACAGCTAGAAATGAAGAAGCAGATTTTGTTATCACTTTCACCATTTTTGTATGAATTTCTGTTGCTAATAAATCTTCTAAATAAACTGCTAAAATAAAATAAATCTGCTAAATAAACAAAAAATATTATCACCACACGATATTCGGGCTTTTCCATTGCAAAAAATACAGTGACACGTCAACTTCAAACGGCTTGTAAACAAAAAATAAAGTGACAGATCGAAATAAAATGAAGAGACCTATTCTGCCAACTTGACAAAGTCAACCAGTATTTTTAATATTTCTATGTGTTTGTTATAATTTTTTTATTTCAAAACAAAATTTGAAGCTTAGTGTGTTCAAGTGAAAGATTAAATTTTAAAATTGAGAGTAAATTTTGATTCTTCTACTGGTGTCGTTTTCAAGACTTTTCTACCATCCTGTATCTTAACCACGTATTATTTATATAGCTCTAGTAAATAAAAGCATGTTTAAAGTCCAAAAATTAAACTATCAGTTAAGTAACGATGTCAAATTTTTAAAGTGAAGCCAAAGGAAATTAGATTCGATTACTAAAAATAGCATTCATTCAGTTTTTAATTGAGTTTTTCACATTTTTCTCCTGATGGATTAAATTTTTGCCCTGACAGATTAACTTTTTCAATGCCCAGCAGGCCGACAACTGCAGCTAAACAAGTGCACTCAGCCTTCTGTTGACTCCTTTGTATAGTTGACACTCAAGCGTGCAACTAAAGCAAAAACGAAAGGAGTGATTGATTTGTGAAATAAAAAAATATTTATTGATATATTTCAAATGCTATTTGCATGAATTCTATATATTGTCGGTCCTCAATTTAGTTTATTGAATAACAGATTTAAAATGTTTAGCACATTACAAAGTACTCTCTAACTAGCTTAACATATAGGATAAAAAATCAGAAAGTTTCGATAAGACTTAACTATATACAGTAATCCCCGGTTAATTTGTTTTCATAACAGGAAAATCAGGTCCCCATACACATGCTCGTATATAAGAAAACAAAAAATATTTTATTTTTATATCAATAGTTGTATAAGGAATAAGCAAAAAATTTCGTTTTGTGTGTGTTTTACGATTTAAGTTTTTAGAACAGAGATATTTTTTTAAGATTTTAGTTAAAGAACAAAGATAATTTTTGAAGATTTAAGTTTTAATGTCAGGGATAATTTTTTTAAATTTTAGATATAAAGACAAAGATAATTTCTACATGATTTTAATTGTGAGCATTTTAGATCAAGTAAGTTTGAAGAAGGCAAAAACAAGTCTGTCTAGTATGCTGTGTGACTGACTCTATACAGAATTGTTGTTGTTATCTTCTTCAAACTTACTTGACATAAAAAGCTCACAAATTAAATCATGTATAAATTCAAAGAATATATTAAAATTAATTGTCTAAAGATAGTTAAATTTTAATTTAAGTTGAGATTTTAATTAAAAAAGACGGTAGTTTTGATTTGCAATGAGTTGAAGAATATGAATTATTTTGAATAAATTATCCAATTAGAATTGCACAATTACTCTTGTTTCAATTAAAGCTACCACTTGAACTGCCAACAAATATGATAATGTCACACGACTGTCAATTTCTAACAAGGTTGTCATCAGTACGAGTTATGAAATGGTAATGCCATACTATTTTTCGTTATTTTTTTGCGGAATTAAACGGAGTATTTTCATTGCAATTTAATTTTACAAAACATAAATTTTAAACGAATTATATTATATGGGGGAAATTCACACATATTTTAAATGCAAAATTTGTCGGTTGAATGTTTAGCTAAATTAAGCAGAAAAACTAATTATCCGAGGACGGATTTTCTTATCTACAGTCCCTGGCCAAATTATTAGACGCACTACAGATTTTTCTTAAGATAAATCAAAATTTGATATAAATCATATTTTTAAAAAACAAAACTTAGCTTTTGATGACCTGCGGTTCAAGCTAACAAAAAGAACGTTTTTTAAAATTGCTGTAGCTCAGTCGTTTTCCAATTTATCAACTTTCAGTTTTTTTAACGTGAAAGTAGACGTAAACTTCTAACTTTTTTCGTAACTTTTTATGTTTCGATGTTTTTTTTTATTCCCCCATCCCAGAGTGATGAAAATGGGTCGTAAAAATGAGAAGGCAAACGGGGTGTCATTTTTATTGATAACTAGATGTCGTATCGAAATTCTGCGAGTGGCATTTTGTTGTTAATCACGTTATGCAGATCCTGAACTAGGATATTTCCAAAATATAGAAAAATTACAAAACGGCGCGGTTTTTAAAAAAAGTTTAAAAATTATATTTGTTGGGGGGTTTTTGCCCAACCCCTCCCCTCGGTAGTAGAGTTAGCCTAATTGTCCTAGTTCAGGACCTGCCTTACGTGATTACCTACAAAAGACTGCCCGCCGCATCTTCATCGGAATTCTGGTTCTCGATAAAAACGACACCCCGTTTGCCAATATAATAACTATACATAAATTAAAATTGAAAATTTTTTTATTTCTTAACTAAATCTATATATATAAAATAGGATGTGTGTATGTATGTAACGTATGGACTCCAAAACGGCTGGGCCGATTTTGATGAAATTTTCAGGTAATGTTCATCTTGGTACGGTGGGTAACATAGGCTATATTTGGACCCGATAGGTGGCGCTGGGATGGACTTATATCGAAAATTTGAATTTATGGACCAATTTAACTGAAATTCAGAATGTATGTTTGTTTGATCATAAGAAAATAATTTGTGTATAAATGGACCCGATAGGTGGCGCTGGGGTGGACTTATATCGAAAATTTTAATTTATGGACCAATTTAACTGAAATTCAGAATGTATGTTTGTTTGATCATAAGAAAATAATTTGTGTATAAATGGACACGGTAGGTGGCGCTGGGGTGGACTTATTTCGAAAATTCGATGGCGTGAAAAATATATAAATACTTTTAATTTTATTTTATAACGAGGGGAGTAGCGAGCACACCGGGTTCAGCTAGTATGTTAATAAAAACAAAAAATTTCAATATATATGATATTTTATTTATGTTACCAGCTAAGTAATAAATTAAACTTTACATTACAGGCTAAATTTTTTGGCAATAGATATTCAAAGACCAAATTGTAGTAGCTGAAAATTAAGATTTGTACACAAAATATTGTGTGTCTAATAATATGGCCAGGGGCTGTAGTTGCGAATTGTTGCCTTTTTCAAATGAGTTCTCCTTGAAATCACTATCACCTTTATAAATCGTCTAGAGAAATACTCAACCGCATATTATTTTATTATTATCCGGAGACACTCTAAAGCAAATCTGCAATATTTAAATTGACTTACATGGCGTTGTGTTCATAGTTTACGAATTAAAAACCACAGTTTAAACCGTGACAACAAAATAAGCCAGAAAAAATCCCGATAATCCTCAACTATTTAGTTAATGATGAGTTCTGCAAAGGTTTTTGTTTTACTGCTACCCAATAAACATCCATGTAAGGGTGGCAATAAATGTAAGAACCGAAGAATATGGAAGGAACTGAAAATAAAATAAAAATTAAATAAAATCCGCCAAAAAGAGAGACATCAGTTCTTGAGTACTCTTTTAGCCTTACACCAGTGATGCACCCACCGTCAGTGAACTACTTTACATTGGCATTGTCACGTGGAGCTTTTACTGTCACCACTCTTCGGTGACAGCGACACAACAGTATTCATCGGAGACACTCTTGCCGACGGCGCATGCAAACCGATACCCCGGTCGAGTGGAGTTTTATTCGCGTAATCCACGTCTGTCAGCTACTGTCAGGCTGTCACTTCTTTTCTAATAACAGCCAGTCGAAAGCCTGTCACAGTAGCATCTGAAGCTGCGATGTTTAATGCAAATAAACGAAATTATAAACATTACACAACATTACATTAAAAAGTCAAAACATGCCAATTGCTTTAATAACAAGTCAAGGAATATACATAAATTGAATGGAAAAATTTTCTTAACAATAAGTTGATTAATGCATATTGTAAATAATGTGCAGATTAACAGACTCAGTGTGACTTTAGATTAAAGCAATTTAATTAAGCAGCCCAAAAAGATTGGTCAAATTCTACACCCTACTTGAATTTCGCACAAAATTTTCGATTCTTACCATGTTGAATGCGACACTTTTTCATTAGCACAAATACACTTGGAAATCCTTGCTTGAAACTCATGGCACCTTTCGAACAACTCCAAACCGGATTAACCCACACATTCACATATATTACTGGCCCTTTCAACGGTGTTAACTCAATTATATTCACAAATGTTACTATCTGTGTGGACTCTCTGTATGTGCTACAATTCCAATGACCCATGCAGTGCTCAAAGTACAGTCGCAAACAATGGTCACGATGCCTCGATTACATCCACGTAGTATGTACTAAATACGCAAGGATTACAAAACGAAATGACAAGCTAACGTACACGAAAAATAAAGCACAATGCAAAAGGACACCCAGAGAGTATTGTGCCCAAAAACCAAATTCTTCGGTCTTAAAATCGCAGCTTAAACTGAACACTGCAGACTACATTGTTAGGAAGAATTTGGGTACATATATGTAACATGTTTGTATGTATTGTGAATGGGAAATTAACACATGTGCAAAGAAAGTTTTAGATTGCACTTTAAGGATGAAATTGAATTTTTAAATGATGCTTAACAAAAACCAGTAATTCCCGTTTGATAGATCTTGGTGTATGTTGGGAAACTAAATTTTTCTTTTCTTTAGTCCAAGAGACAATTAACCCAAGTCTGCTTACATCTTTTAGAGCATTCCAAAATAAATTGTTTCATTTAATTTAATTTAATTTTCAAAACAAAATTTGTACCTGCAGACTTCGTATGTAAGTCTTTAAATTGATAAGAAAAGTAATCTATAACACTACGTTACACACATTCTGTCCTATGAACAAAATATACGTTTTTGGAAAGGGGGCAAAAATAAAAATGCACGTGTATCGTCGTTTTTCATGTACACGTCCGAATTTTTTAATGCATTTTTTTGCATTTTTTAAAAGTTTATTTGAAATATTTACGTAAAATTTACTTTAAATCTTTATATCTAAAAATCAATTATTGTCTATATGTATGTATGAATATCTAAATATGCTTTGATTACGAGATGCTTAACCGTTTCAGTGGATTTGACCAATATATTAAAAACGTCAGAAAGTCATTTTTGTTTTTATTTTGCAATGCTTTTTTTTTAAATCAAATCGTTTGGTTCTATGAACAAAAGGTAACCCAACATGAGAGATATTTGATATTTGACATTAAACTCAGTTGGATTTTTGATTTTGTGCCGATAAAAATTAAAATTTTGTCTAAATTAACAAAAATTTCCTTCAAAATTAACTGTAAGAATTTTTTATTTGCAAACATTTCAAAAATTTTTCTCTGAAAGCACCTTGAAAAACGAAAAATAAAGCTTTCCTACAATTTCCGAGCAATGGCTTGAACAACATACACATTTTAGAATTTCTTGAGTCCAAGAAAATTGTTTTAAGGCAAAAATCGTTTCAATTCTATGGTGCATTTCGACAGACTCGTCGAACTCCAATGAATATCGAAATAAATAAGAAGCAACTAGAACAGATGGCAAACTTGGTAGAGTTGAAGGCCTTCATCTATAAATAGCTTACTCCTTTAAAGTCATATGTTGAACATAATAATTATTACGAATTTGTTCGAACAAGTTTGGAATCATATAAGACTTAAGTGGGTTGATCACAGCTTAATCACTCAAGACTACTGAAAAGGAAATGTAGCAATTTCCGAAATAGGCTGTAAAGTCAGCTGTGTGATTGACTCTAAACAGAGTTATTGTTGTTGCCTTCTTCAAAAACTTACTTAATCTTAAGCTCACAATCAAATTCACACTCAGAAAAATATTTCTAAAAAATCTAGAAAAATAGCACCCAATCGTTAGAAAATCGGGCTTCATTTAGCGCCATGGCCGATTTTCTAAAAATGACGTATATATTTTTCGTTAAATTGACACCAGGAGTGGGAAATATTTTAGGAAAATTATTTAATCATTTACGAACTATTTCGCTAAATTGAAGATACTTATCGCAATTGTGTTGAAATCTTATTACATTTTAATAAGTTTTTCTACCGTTTATTTATCATCAGCTATAACTAAGAGAAACATTTTCTCTTCAAATAAGAAATTTTCTGCCGTTTATTAATCAGTGGCTATAACTACGAGAAAAATTTGCTTTGAAAATAAGAAATTTTCTACCTTTTATTAATCATCGGCTATAAGTAAGAGAAAAATTTTCTCTGAAATTAAGAAATTTTTCAACAAATTCCTGGAAAAATTTTTTAGTTTTTGCAAAAAAAAAACCCTTTTTAATGATTTTAAGCAGCTTACTGTGAGAATTATGAAACAAACAATTTTATTATTAACATTAAATTAATTTGAAAAATTACCACTATCCGGAGACTTGAACCTCGGCCGCGTGAGTGTAAGTGCATGGGCTTATCCATTCGACCATCGCTGTTGTTCAAAAATCGTCGCTTAATTTGCTTCATTAAGACTCGTTCGCTTCGTAAGTAATTTTAAAGCATTTTTTCTAGAAATATAAGAAATGCATCTTTAAAATAAATCACTTGTGGTATACAAAAAAAGAAAAACTTACATGTATTTCTATAAAATATCCAAGTTTTGTAACTTATGTTTCTCCAAATTTAAGAAATCATGCTGTAGAATGTTGCGAGCAGACTTGATATCAATACAATGTCATTTCTTATATTTAAGTAAAAACTTGTCTTCAAATCTAAGAAGCTGTTTTTATAACATTGCAACGTAATCAAGACGTGAGGTCGTTAATTCATGTAAAAATTCTCTACATTAAGGAGAAACCTCTATAGAATATAGAAAAACCCATGCCTATGAATTAAAGCCACAGTTTCTTAATTTTAGGGAAGCAGATTTTTTTGAGTGCATGTAATTTCTTAAATGTTATAACTTGGCTACATGTTTAAAAAAAGGGTTGTAATAATACTAAATACCTGATAGCTTAATAAAAAAATTTAAAACTGCGAATTTATATGAAAATCAATCAATCAATTTCAATCTTGATCCCGACGATGTTCCTAAATTTAAATTTTATGCATAAGTACACATATAGTATATGTAACACCTACATGTTTTTGTTTTAAAATTTAAGTTTTCTCTATGAGAAAAAGTGACTTTTATTTGCAAAATATATTTTTTTTAAATAATTTTGTAAAGTAAAAATAAACTGATACATAATTTAATTACATTTTATTAATATTAATTCATGTTTACTGAATTCAAGTTTGATAATTATCAACAAATAATGTCTGATTTTTGTAGACTTTGGCCGTAAAAATTAAACACGAGTTTTAATTTTGATTGTTATGTATTTATTTTTCGATATTTCGACTAAAATTGTTAGTCATCATCAGGACCGACTTACAGCAAAAAACATAGAATCATTAATCACAACACTTAAACGTTATATTAACACAATAAACTCAAGAAAAAGCAATTAAAGTTAAAATTAAACATTAAAAAATTATTATTACCAGTAGCACTAAACAAAAAGTTACTTGTTATAAAGAATTACTTTCGTCAACTAATGTTTTGTCTAATTAAATGTTTGTAAATATGAGCGCAGTTATCAGTGTCTGTTTTATAGTTAACATAGTGGGCAAAAGCAGGTCTTTGAAGCGCTTCTAGCCAGCCATCATATGGATTTTATATGAAACGAGAAAATTTTCTAGGCCTTCCTCTCTCGCGACTCTAAAGAAGCCTGCTAGAAGCCCTTCTTGATAATGTTCATTAGAAAGAAAAGCAATATAAATATCAACATGAAATAAAAAAAACTTTTCACAATTTCCAGATTTGAACCAACGTCCTCTCATCTGCCGGCCCGGCATCTTTTCCACTTGTCTACCGCAGTTTTTAACGAACTTCAGCTTATTTTGCATCATTAAAAATAAAAGTAAGCTTTCGGGAGTGCGGGTTTGAGACCCAGCTCGGACCAAAAAAAAAATTTTTTTTGTATTTTTTTAAAATCTACACTTTTTTCAAATTTTTCTGTTCATTTAAAAATTTTTTTGGAATTTTTTTGTAAATTTCTTCATACAAAAATAATAGAAAAGACTTCATATTATGTGATATGTAATGTGTTAGATTTTGGATGCCTGGGTTCGCGAGCCAACTCGAACAAAAACAAAAATTTTTTTGTTTTTCTTTAAGATTTAATTTTTTTTTTTTAATTGATATGATCATTTATAATTTTTTCAAGATTTCTTTAAAAACTTTTTCATATAAAATAACATGAAAAGACTCTAAACCTTCAAAAGGTAGGCCTTAGAGAAGCACTCATCAATGCAGTGATCATGGAAGGTATATTGACGCCAATAAGAGCACTACTTGTATGCTTTCTTTTGCGTATCGCTAGCTAAAATGCTCACTGGGAAGTCTCTTTTATATGGGTGTATTGATTATGTGGAGCATCTCTATTGTGAATCTTCGTTTGTAATTGTTCTCTTGTTGCAGAATCTTCGTATCTTTCAAGTTGGGAGAGTGACCAAACTTTACGCAATGGGCCGCAAGAGCTGTTTTATCGTCATTCTTGTTGTTTATGTCCGATTTGTGCGCTGATATTCGTATTCTTAATTTAGATTTTGTCGTTCCAACATATACTTGTTCGCATACATTGTCTCCTTTACATTTAATTTTATAGACCAAGTTTGATTTGTCCATGTCTTCAATTTTTGATTTCGTGTTACTATAGATGTTTCTTAAGGTCTTATAAGATTTTGGTGCAAGTTGAACATTGTTTTTGGTGTATAAGTCGGTTTTTTTAAATTTTTCCATAAAGTCTTCTACATATGTGACTCCTTTGTATATAAATATTTTCTTAGTTTGGTTGTTATTATTTTAAGCGTTGCTTTCTTTAAGCAACCGGGCTATCGTCAATTTTGGAAAATCATTATTAATTTATATATTTTTAATTTTACGTTTGTTGTTTATGTGGAAAATGTCATCACTTGTGTTTAGTACTCTGTTAATAAAGTTTTTCGCCGTGTTTATTATTGCCTTTTTTGATGTTTTGAATAAAAATTTATGAGACGTCCTGATTCTATTTGTTTTTGATACCAATCCGTTTTTATTATATTGTTGTTCCTTATTAGTCTTGTGTCAAGATATGGTAGTTGACCATCTTTTTCTTTCTCTGTCGTAAATTTTATGTGTCTGTGGCAAGTGTTTAAACTTTCCAATGTTGTGACTATTTTATCCGTTTTTATGATACAAAAAATGTCATCCACGTATTTAGTTAAAAGTCAAGGTTTTTGCTCGATGTTGTCCATAAAAATGTCTAAAATTTCTTCCATCACGATGTCTGCAATGATGGGAGATATTGGCGATCCCATAGGCATTCCTTTTAAATGATTGTATATGGTTTGTCATACTTAAAATAATTGTTTTCTTTTAGACAAAATTTAAGCATGTCCATAAATGTCTTGAGTCGGTTCTGATCGTGATAACAACCAGACGTGTTTCTCTATTATGCTGTGTTTAAAGTGCTAAAACTCTTTAACAAGTGATTTGCCTGTTACGTGCAATTATTGCAGTGTTATTTATCATAAACAATGTGCTAATTTTGATGACAAAAAATGTAAACTTTTAAATGATAATAATAAGATTGTTTATCTTTGTGACAAGTGTCTTATGTTTCAAGATAAAAATAACATTGACATTGTGTCTGCTATTAGTCTCTTGACCACCGAAGTAAATAGCTTAAAACAAATATTTTTAGACTTCTCGCGAAAAGAGGTCGTTGACCCTCCGTCTAATGTCGCGACTAACTCTCGTGCTATTGATTCTCTTGATGTTCCGCGCCTCCGCCCCCGTAAAACATCACCATCTAATAATGATTGCGTCCGCGTAAGCCCGCGTGTGTTCGTGCTCCCTCTGCTGAGGTTTCAAATGTTGTTGCACCTGCTGAAGTTTCTGCTGCTGCTGCTCCAGTTTTCTCTACTTCTGTTGACATTGTACCAAATGTTTTAACTACGTCGCATATAGTTTCTGTCGCTGCTGCTGCTCCAGTTTTCTTTACTTCTTTTGCTATTGCACCAAATGCTTTTCCTACACATGAGATTTTGTCTAATGCTCTAACTCATTCTAATGTGTGTACTTTGGATCAATTGCTGTCTGATAATTGTCCTCTTTCTTCTTCTACTATTTCTAAACCAACATATGCAAACATTTGCTCTGCTGATCAACCTCTCTCCGTAAGTCGCACTCTTTCTTTTGCTGCTGTTCAGCCACCTGCAAGAATTATATATTCAAGATTCCGCCTTGCGCATGTCCGCTCTCTTTGTGAGCACGTGCATGTGACGTCAGTAGTGCAAGAGAAAAGAGAGTCAAACTGACTGAAAAAAACGTAGTAAGAAATTTTTAATAGGGGTATTCGATTTAAAAATCTCATTTTCTTATAAAATCTTGGTTTTGTAAAAGAAATAATTTTAAATCAAAAAAGAACTCTTGTACAGAAAAAAATATTAATATTTTTCATTACTATCTTTGATAAAAATTTTATATCTTATTGGGGTGTTGCCTTCCGTGTTAACCCCCTCACAAAAAATAGCTATGTTGCTCGATTTATTTTGAGAGCAGTTTGACTGTTTCTTTTTGTGTATTTCGTTTGTTTCCTAATCAGCCAATCAGATTCATTTGATCTTCTTTATATTTTTCTTGAGCCACCTGCAACAGTCAATTTGCCGAATATTGCAATTACAAATAACAAACAATCTGAGTGGCATAATAAAAGGAATAGAAAGCGCTCTCGCGTTGTTGTTGGTAACAACGAGAACACTGACTTGGATCAGAAATCGATATGCTTGATATATTCGAAGTAGAAGTTAAAATATTTGGAGGGGCTGTTATACCACGAATGTCCATGTCATCAGCAATGTCATGTTCAAAAGAATGTAGAGTTTGAGTGGAATCCGTCTTTTGCTTACTACGCAGGGACATGTGTTTTTTGCCGCCTATGTATAGGAATTGACTCTTCAATATTTTTAAAATCGTCGGAAAGAGACTGGTATTTATAAAATTTTGCAGAAAGCGAAGAAAGTTCCTTACTTATTTCAGAGAAGCCTTGCTTTGTCTGCTTGAAAAGCTTGTAAAAGTTGATGTCAGCTAATCTACATTTCTCGCAAGACCAACGCAAGCCTTTACCTTTCTCAATGCAATCCGCAACTCAACCTGTCACGCCTGTACATTTGGTGTGAACAGCATTATCACATAACCAACATTATAAAAACCGCTCATTTTCACCCCTTACAGAGCAGCCAGGCTTAACACAAATCATATTAAAATAATGCAAGATAAAAGGACGAAAATAAGGCAAAAAATACTGCCTTAATTGACAAACAATTGACAAACAAAAATTTTAAAAAACTTTTCTATAAGAAAAAAAAAATTAGTGTTGTAGCCACCCTGTACTCAAAAGTTCCTAAAAGTATGCAGCGACTACCAAAATAATACAGCAAAAATTTAAAAGACATTTGATGTAAAAGTGCAGAATTTAAGAAAGAGACAAATAATCAAACGAAGAACAAAAACAATTTTTTTTTTCAGAAACAAATTTGTTCTTCCTTTTTGATAGATAAAATGGAACAGTAAACAAAATTATAAAAACCTGACTGAAAGACGCCTTAAATGTCCCCAAAAGCACAAGTTTACACAAAAGTTAGAATTTAATATTCAAAAACACTGGAATTACTTAAAAATTTTCACTACCAAATTATCGAACAACCTGTTCACAACGAGAGTTGATGAGAACTGATATATTTTTAAAAAATATTTTTTATTTTCATATAATTTCAACGATTTAATTTCAATTTTGTCTTTTAACGTTTTATTAATACATGGATTGTTTTTGAGTATTAAGCGTTAAAAAAACCGTATATATATATTTTTTTAGAAATGAAAACATTAAAAATAAATTTGTTTAATAAACCCACAAAAAAAAATCCTGGAAACGGCCCTGGTTGTGTTCATCATAACATCTTTGTGGCTATCATCAGACGTCGAGAAAAATAACAACTTCGCATTAACTTACTAATATCCACACATGTGCACACCAAACGCAATACACAACCCACACAAAAAGATGTATACATTGAAACATTAAGCTAAAAAACACATTACAAGGACTAACAATGTTAAAGCAAGGAAGCAGAAAGCGATGTGCTCCAAGGCAATATGATACAATAATATTTATTAAACTTACAGTTACGAGTTTTCAAATAGCGTAAAATGTCCAAATAAACAATAGCTCATTGCATTAATTTGTTGATTTTGGGAATGGATGAAAGAATAACAATATTTATAAATGTTTATTTAGAAAGACATCATCTCAAACATTGTTGGTTGGTTGGTTTAGATGGCGATGCTACAAACAAGTAGGATCCAAGTAGCTCTAGTGAGCCGTTTTGATACCATAACCTCGTGTTACTGTTGGTTGAGCGGGTAAAGCACTGTTAGGTTATAACCATCTGGTACGGTTGATGAACGTTAAGAGATTGTTGATTTTTGTTGTTGAAAGTTCCTCTAGATTGCTGAGGAAGGGCTTGCCAAGCGCTGTAACTCTGGACCTGATGAGTGCAAAGAAAGTGTGGCAGTGTTTCTTTTTCATTTGGCTCATCGCAACTGCGACGGTGGGTGTTGAAGGGTAGTCCAATTCTCTTGGCGTGTTCTCTGATGTACCAGTGACCCGTAATAAAACCCGTTATTCTGGTTATGTCATTCCGGAGTTTTGAGAGTATCTCCTGAGTTCTACCTAGGTTTTAATTTTCTTGCTGTGTTACAGGTTGGAAGTCTTCTTCATCTACGACCGGCTAACGATTCGGCCTTTTGGAAGCCGATCTGCTGCCATTCTGGGATCGGGTTCAATTTGGGCCTTCGAATTCGGCAATAAAATTATCTTTCACGTTTGTTCCGCCTAATCGATAATCACCGAATGGTTCGAATCAATTCTTCCTCTAATAATCTATCCCTTCAACTTCAGGTCAAAGACCAAACTTTGATCTTAAAAAAAATATACCACCACTTAAAGTAGATATATATAAATTGTTCTTTACAAATTTTTTACATGTAATCTTTAAACCAATTAAAAAATTGCAATGGCTTTTTCTTGTAAGCCTGGCATTATTAAAATAAATTTAAACATACTTAAAAATAAAAGGCCTACAGCTGCTAGGATAGACCTACCTATTAAAAATATAATTTTACAGCTTAGTGTTAACTATCTGAAAGACGGCAATTTCGTTTTGCTCAGTCATGTCTAGTTTTATATTTTAAGGGTACATATTTGCCGACTTAAAACGAGTTAACATATCTTCAATCAACTACCTCAGCGCAAAACTACCTTAGCAAGCTCTTTAAAAAAAAAACTTCTAGATCCATCTTTATACCTGTATATTCAAGCCAAAATTCTATCAACATTCTGAAGGTTATCAGTAAATTCAGCTTAACTACACAACATGGCTGTCGTGTTTTATTAGAGAAGCTCTCTCGACGAAGAGAGAAAAGCTTTGTTTGCTGTTATATTGCGCTGCTGGTTGAATGTAGGCATCAAATAAAATGCGTGATTTTGCAATAATTAAAGAATAAATTTTTCGAGAAACTTGGTAAGCTATAACAATCTATATTATCAGAGGAATCGAATAAAAAAAGAATTATCAAAATCGGTTCAGCGGTTACCGAGCTTATTCTGGATAAATTTCGTGAGTCTCCTTTTGTATAATAGTATAGATAGAAGATAAATATTCAATTCTATTATTTTATTTCATTTTATTTTATTAGCAGTCTTTCACATACATATGCATTATGAACTATAATTATTTTAAGTAAATAAATGAATTAAAACATTAATTTATATGTAGGTTTCTTTGAATGTATAGCTGATTTTTCTAATTAATCTGGTTTCGTTTAATCTGGCCTAATTGTGAAAGTAGTTGTTCCCTCGTATCACCTCTTTCCGTGGAAATATTTTCGATCTCTTCATCTATGATGCTGAAGTCAAAACCCATCGTCTCTTTCAATGCAAATAATATGAAGAGCACAGCACGCTATAGCAAACTTTGCCATCGCCTGAACATTGTGGAAATCTAAGCACTTTAGCTGACGGAATCGTGATTTCAATATCCAAAGGCATTTTCAATTTTCACCCTAGTTTGGCAAAATTTCATTTTGTAAGATTTTTCAGCTTCTGTCAAATTTCCATAATCCCGGTATGGTGTTAGTAAGTACTCCCTTAAAGGATACGCTGAATCACCTAACAAATGGTACTTAGGGGAACATACACTCGCAACTCATTTCTAATTAAGGACAATCTCAAAATTCTTGCGTCATGGATTTTGCTAAGCACTCCAGTGAATACGTCCGAGAAACGTAATTTCGCATCGCATGTGCCTCGCTGAGTGATGGATACACAATCGTGTCTGTTCGTAAAAGTAGACTGTATTTTATGTTTTGGCTTTCTACTAGTGACGAAACTTCCATCTATGCAAATAAAGACATTCGGAAATCCAGCTATCTGCAAATTACACATGTATATTAGTTATGAGTAAATTAGGTTATTGATTCATATTCATATTTTCAAATGCTTTTGCTATGACTTCTTTTTCTTGGGATTCATTTGTAAACCTTATTACTTAAGGTGCGATATCCTTGACAAGAAAGTTCAAAATTTTGTTGAAAGTATTATACGTACTTGCTAAATAGATTTCCAACTTCTCTGAAAGTGCTTTTATTTGCGGCAAACGGGAACAAAAATTATAAGTAAATATTTTCAAATGAAGTTTCTCGTTTAAACGTTGCATTAAGCCTACCACAGAAATGCGACTGCCATTTGCAGTCTTCCCCTTTGTTGTTCCTTGTTGTATACCATGTGATCGCAGAATATTTGGCCACGAGATATTCAGTAAGATCACGACTGATGCGAAAGTTTTTCTTGAACTGTAATTTCAGATTGTTAAGAAGTTTAATTTGATTTAAAACCTGTTTATTTACCTCTGCTTCAGAGTAAGAATTCACAATGTCTTCCAAAAATGTTTTTACTGTCGGCAGTGAACTTCTTCCAAGAACGAGCGTCTCAATGGCCGCATTCAGCGCAGACAACTGTTGTGAACTGTAATGGTAGCGCTACCTTAGTTCACGATGTTTTTCTCTGAATGTGTTGCTACTCTACACGTCAGAAGTTAGATTCAATTTAATTTTTATGTAAATTTAAGTCAATGCAAAGGTTTTTCACTTAAATTTGCTGCGTTCTTTCTGCGTTTATTAATTTAACAGCTTCAGTAACAGCATCTGACAGTTAAGCAAACAGTTGCGTTCATGTAGCATAGAATTTGTTCGCTCGATTGAAAGGCGTTCGCTACTTTATCAGTTTTAGTTAGCGCTACCAAATTTGTACCATTCAGCGAATTTTTACACAACAGTTGCCAACTGTTGTCTGCGCTGAATGCGGCCAATTTCATCATTAGTTGAAGATGAGAATGAATCCACCAACTTATTCACAATTTCATTTATTGAATTTATAAAAAAAAATCTTTATTTATAAATTACTAAAAATACATAAAAATCCGCTGGGCAACGCACACTGTTTAAGAGTTTTCTTTTCTCGTGATAATGTTGCATTCCGCCTTTACGATTTCGCAAGAGTAGAAAATGTCGCACTTTTGCCGGATCAGAGTGCAACATTTTGAGAAAAAAATACGCAACCCTATGAATATGCTGAGAAAAGAATACGAAAATTTGACAGCCCTGGCGCAGGGCAGAATATATGCAATATTATTGCGAGAAAAGAAAACGCCATAAGTCTGCGAGACGTATGCTTTCTAAATTTGTTGGTGTCTCTCTCGTGAAATGCTTTCACTGTAAGTTCTTCTTCTCATTTTTAAATAAAAATAATTATAATAAAATGTGTCTGAAAACCAAGGTAATATGTAATAAAGTTATGTAAGTACAAACAAAAATTTGTTTAATTGCTATTAACATACCATGAAGCAACAAAAACAAAGACACGTCTGAAAGACGTATGGTAAGAAGTCGTAACTTTTGAGCGACTTATAAAAAGGTAATCATTTCTATATTTTTCATGCATTCATGGTTACATTTATTTTACTTAAGCATTCCAAAATTTCATAATTTTCGTAAATTTTTTTATATCTGGAAACTCGTTTAGTCAATTTTGTGCTTATTTTATCTAAAATTGTAAAAAGTTTCCACTCTAATTTTTGTTGGCCCTTTGAGTGGAAATTAAGTAAATCTGGGAGTAAATTTTTTGCTGGTCCATTAGCATTTTTAAAATAACGTTTTTGTAATCTTAGTAAAAAAAACAAAGTGTTCTATTGTTTTTGATAAATTTTCCGCCCCTAAAAATGTGCCGCTGTGGGCTCGAGCCCACTCGCTCCCTAGAGTTAATCCACCACTGCCCATATACATTTTTCCTTCATGATTCTTATAGCGTGTTAGAATTTCTTGTTTTTAGGATATTCTTGGAAAACCTTTAAAAATTTGGATTTTTTAATTTCCTGGTCGTAGGCAGCAGTCTAAAAATATTTTATTATAATTTTTGACACAGGTATTTGATTAAATGGTCTGTTCATTGTTATTTGGCTTTACTTCTTTTAAATATTTTTTGCCAACCGACATATGATTGCGTTAATTGAGAAATATAACCTATGAAGAACAGAAGCAATATTTATTGCAAGTAGTAGAGTCTCATAAAAAACAGTATCCCTGTGACCAGCGGTGGATTGTTATAAGACGAATTGTTTTAGATAAATTTTCGCAGACGGATATTTTCATATATATTTATTTCTCCCTGTCTTTAAAATAATCACATATAGAAAAGTAAACAAAAACTATAAAAATAACTTGTGGTTTGAAATTAAGGTTGATTTATTTAAATTTTTCAAGTTCATCCCGTTTAAAAAAAAACATTGCACTATAACATTTTTATTTAAGTGTAATGAAAAAAATGATAGTCTTTTTATTACAAAAAGATTAAAGCAACATGAAAATTGAATTTACTGTGGCAAGACTATGATATGTACCCTATGAAAAGGAAACCAATATTTCAAAATGTAAACTTCTGAGTAGTGATGGAAAAAATATTATAAATTGGTTAATCGGAAAAACCTACTTTAAAAACCACTACAAAGGACAAAATAATTTTAATTACTTTTTTGTGTCAATTTATTTGTCTTATTTATTAAGTTATAATATACTTTCTGAAACCCGGCGTGCTGCTGCCACGACCTCGTAGCCAAACTTCCATATAATGTTATCATTAAACCTGCATGTGTAAATAGAGTTCGAATACTGAATTCCGAGGCTGTGCGACCTGTGCGAAACGGTACTTGTAAATTGAGGTCGAATACGGAAAGAAGAATTCCAAGACTGAGCAACCTATAATTCTAAGGCAATTCAATATCGCAAATTTGGGCTGTATGGGCGATTCCACGCCCCCTTGTCCAACACCCATAAAATCTTATCAGTAAAACTGCATTTAAAAATTGAGGTCGAATACTGAATTCCAAGGCTGTGCGACCTATAACTCTAAAGCAATTCGATATCGCAAATTTTCCATGTATGGAAGGTGACATGACCAATTTTATAACGCCCATAAAATGTTAGTTGTGAAACGGCACGTGTAAATTGTGGCTAAAAATCAAATTCCGGGAGAGGCCATGAGTTGTGGGGGAGATGTCATGGGTTGTGTGGGAGATGCCAAGCCTCCTTGTATAACGCCCATCAAATTTGATCAGTGAACGGCATGTGTAAATCGTAGTCGAATACTGAATTCCGAGGCTGTGAGGCCTATAACTCTAAAGCTATTCGATTTCGCAAATTTGGTTTGTATGGGAGGTGCTACGCCCCATTTTCCTACTCTCATAAAATGTTATTAGTAAATCGGCACTAATATCGGCAATCGAAAGCTCAAAACTATGCGATATTACAAATGTTGGTTATATGGGAGGTACCACACCTCCTAGTCGAACGCTCATAAAATGTTATAAGTGAAACGGCATACATAAATTGTTATCGAATACGGAATTCCGAGGCTGTGCGACCTATAATTATGAAAAAATCGATATCGCAAATATGGTCTGTATGGGAGGTTCCAAGCTCCCTTGTTCAACACTCATATTATTTTATCAGTAAGACAGCATTGAGGTCAAATACTGCATTCCGAGGATGTAAAAGAAAACTCAACCAAATCGGTAAAGCCGTTCTCAAGTGATCTGGGGATATACATGTGACAATGGATTTTTATTTATATAGATGTTATTATGTTCAATATCAAATTATTTTAATGTTACTCTGATTTGTCTTGTTAAAATAATTTATATCAATTTCTTTATGAATAAAGGCGTTAAAAAAATTTGTATTTCGTCTTTATTAGTTAATGTGATAACGGTGAGGAAAAAGAAATACTTTAGGATACAAAATGTTTTTTAAATTTATTAATTTCTTAAAGTTTTGTTTGTTTTTAATTTTGGTATTTTTAAAAATATTATTTTTTTTTTAAGTTTTTTTTTTAAATAATTCCTATATTGCGAACAATTTCGAATTTGGAACTTTTTTCAAAATTAACAAGGTTTTTATTGAATGCTAGTATACCCCTTATAGGACCTTATATTAGCCTTAGAAAATATTACTTATTTTAGCCTTATAGGACTTATTACTTTAGCCTTATTACTTATAAAAAAAAATTAAAATCAACCCCGCCTATGATAAAAATTCTACAGCGCTTAAAACCTGGTATGAAAGAGTAGCTGTAACTAAGCACAGTAACTTTAAACGCGCTTTTCTCGAAACATCATTTTTTAAAACGGGTCACACTGCCGCAAACAAACTTATCGACAGATTTTTTTATCTGTTTGTAATGTAATTCTTTACATCTTTTACGAAAATAAGCGTCTGTAGACAATTTGTCTAGTTTTTACACGCAACAATTTGTTAAAAAATTACTTGATTTTTTCAACTTTTTTCTACGCTTCATAATTTTCTTAATTTTCAATAGTTTCCTTTCATTTTGGTAAAAGATGTGCATTCAAGGGTCTGTTTACGAATGCATTTTTGGTTTTTTATTTTCAGACGATCTGAACCCGAGCAATGATGTGACCCGATTTTTACCATCTTTATATATGAAAAAATATATGTTAAAAAATGTTGTAAAATAAATATACAAATGAAATTTTTTGTATATAAAGTAATATGCTTTTTTAGAAAAAAATCTTCTTTAATATGCTTTAATTTCAACTACTTTTACCTTCAACCTCCTTAAGGACTAACACCACTGTAATTTTACATCCTTATTAATAGTTATATTATATAAAGAAATACGTAAATTATCTAATGGATTTTTTTGATATCTCAAAAATTGACTGAGTATGAGGTCATTTCGATTTTAAGACTAAAAATGTCTCAGAAAAACTCAAAATTTAATATTTCTTAAATCCCCTAAGTATTTCGTTAGACTTACGTTTTATAATTAAAAAACATATTTCCTTTTTGTTATAGCACAAGAACTACTGCTGTTGTACTGCCAGCCGCTGAACACATCTACATAAAAGGATCTTCAATAATGACGCATTACTAGCGGCACTATGAAAAATCGCTTAATGAAAAAGCGCCCTCAAAAAAAATTAAAAATTGCTTGGGTGATTTTTCATTTTTCTTGGGCAATTTTTATTTTTTATTTTGGGTGATTTTTCATTTTACTTTTGGGTAATTTTTCATTTTTTTTTGAGCAATTTTTCACTTTTTATATATGAAAATGTAAAAATAAAAAGGGATTACAACCCTCAGTAAGTTTAACACCGGCTTCGCTGTCTATAGTACTTCTGGATACAATTATCTTTTTAATAGGAGAGGGGTTTTAAGCCCTCAGCAGCGGCCGAAGGCCGCCTATTACGAAAATAATTATATACAGAAGTACTGTAGAAAGCGAAGCCGGTGTTAGACTTACTGAGGGTTGCAATCCCTCAGCGGCGGCCGAAGGCCGCCTATTAAAAAGAGAAAACTAAAAACATTTAGTTTAAGTTTTAAAGCTGTGTGCATATTGATCTAAATAATAAACTAAATTAACATAAACTAAATTGTGTTGATAAAGCGGTGCTCCCAAATTTAGGAAATTAGTAATCATATTAGATTTTGTAAGATTTATTTTTGTTAATATTTAGACATTTAAACATTATTTTAAAATTGAGTAATTTTTCATGTTTTTTCGGGTGATTAATCATTTAATTTCTTTTAGACACTTCGCTGTCTACAGTAATTCTGGAAATAATTGAGCTGTTCAGAGCACAAGTGGCGTAAGTCCATTTTTGGTAGTTTTGAGAAAATTGAACATTTAGAAAAATTCTTATAATAAATTCCAAGTATAAAGAACTCAGTTTTGCTTATAAGCTAGGTCAAGAGCATAAATGGAGCTATCCATATCGTAAAAAATAAACTAAATAATACACAAAAATGATGCAGAATATTGCATATTAGTAAAAAGATGTGGACTTTCGCCACTGAAATTTTTTAAATTTCTCGTTTCCGCTGTAGGAATCTAATAGGAGATATTTTTCAAGAATTTTTTGATGAAGAATGGCAGCATTTTTACCTAGAAGTTGGACAAAACCACCCCTTAGCGATTATCTCCACTATTAAGGGAGATATAAAATGAATGGACCAACGCCACTTGTCCTCTGAATATTTTTTAAAATTTCTCCTTTCCACTGTAAAAATGTAATGGACAATATTTTTATGAATTTTTTGATGAGGAATGACAGCATGTTTACCTAGAAGTTGCACAAAACCATCCCTTAGCGATTATCTCTATTATTAAGAGGATATAAAATGAATGGACTTACGCCACTTGTCCTCTGAAAATTTGTTAAAATTCCTCCTTTCCACTGTCAAAATTGAATGGACAATATTTTTAAGAATTTTTTGATGAGGAAAGGCAGCATTTTTACCTAGAAGTTGGACAAAACCACCCTTTAGCGGTTATCTCTATTATTAAGGAAGATATAAAATGAATGGGCTTACGCCACTTGTCCTCTGAAAATTTTTTAAAATTCCTCCTCTTTGCTGTAAAAATGTAATGCGCAATACTTTTAAGAATTTTTTGATGAGGAATGACATAATTTTTACATAGAAATCGGACAAATCTACCCATTAGCGATTATGTTCATTATTAAGGGAGATATTAAATGAAAGGACTTACGCCACTTGTCCTCTGAAAATTTTTTAAAATTTCTTCTTTCCGCTGTAAAAATGTAATGGACATTATTTTTAAGAATTTTTTGATGAGGAATGACATAATTTGTACATAGAAATTGGACAAAACTACCCATTAGTAATTATCTTTATTATTAAGGGAGATATAAAATGAATGGACTTACACCACTTGTCCTCTGAAAATTTCTTAAAATTCCTCCTTTCTGCTGTAAAAATTTAATGGACCATATTTTTATGAATTTTTTGATGAGGAATGACAGCATTTTTGCCTAGAAGTTGGACAAAACCACCCCTTAGCGATTATCTCTATTATAAAGGGAGATATAAAATAATTTAATTTCAACTATGAAACTTTTATAGGAATAAATGCAATTCCCTTAATAATAGAGATAATCGCTAAGGGGTGGTTTTGTCCAACTTCTAGATAAAAATGCTGTCATTCCTCATAAAAAAATTCATAAAAATATGGTCCATTAAATTTTTACAGCAGAAAGGAGGAATTTTAAGAAATTTTCAGAGGACAAGTGGCGTAAGTCCATTCATTTTATATCTCCTTTAATAATAAAGATAATCACTAATGGGTAGTTTTGTCCAATTTCTATGTACAAATTATGTCATTCCTCATCAAAAAATTCTTAAAAATATTGTCCATTACATTTTTACAGCGGAAAGAAGAAATTTTAAAAAATTTTCAGAGGACAAGTGGCGTAAGCCCATTCATTTTATATCTCCCTTAATAATGAAGATAATCGCTAATGGGTAGATTTGTCCAATTTCTATGTAAAAATTATGTCATTCCTCATCAAAAAATTCTTAAAAATATTTTCCATTTCATTTTTACAGCGGAAAGGAGAAATTTTAAAAAATTTTCAGAGGACAAGTGGTGTAAGTCCATTCATTTTATATCTCCCTTAATAATGGAGATAATCGCTAATGGGTAGTTTTGTCCAACTTCTATGTAAAAATGCTGTCTTTCCTCATCAAAAAATTCTTAAAAATATTTTCCATTACATTTTTACAGCGGAAAGGAGAAATTTTAAAAAATATTCAGAGGACAAGTGGCGTTGGTCCATTCATTTTATATCTCCCTTAATAGTGGAGATAATCGCTAAGGGGTGGTTTTGTCCAACTTCTAGGTAAAAATGCTGCCATTCTTCATCAAAAAATTCTTGAAAAATATCTCCTATTAGATTCCTACAGCGGAAACGAGAAAATTAAAAAATTTCAGTGGCGAAAGTCCACATCTTTTTACTAATATGCAATATTCTGCATCATTTTTGTGTATTATTTAGTTTATTTTTTACGATATGGATAGCTCCCTCCAATTATGCTCTTGACCAAGCTTATAAGCAAAACTGAGTTCTTCATACTTAGAATTCATTTAAGAATGTTTCTAAACGTTCAATTTTCTCAAAGCTACCAAAAATGGACTTACGCCACTTGTGCTCTGAAAAAATAATGGTATTTGTCAGAGCAATAACAAAGTATTGCATTTTGTTCAGAGATTACGTAAGCTAGGAGTTTCTAGCCCGTACTCATAAATAGGTTACATTTTCCTCTTCACTTCTACGTACTTAACTCAATTTCCCTAAAAAATGGACTTACGCCACTTCTGCTCTGAACAGCTCAATTATCTTTTTAATAGGCAATTTTTTGATTTTGAAGCATTATTTCAAAATTGGGTCATTTTTCATTTTTTTTTTGGGTGATTTTTCATTTAATTTTTTGGGTCATATTTTATTTGGTTGATTTTTGAGTTTCTTTAAAAAAGTTTTGGGAGATTTTTATTTTTTTTTTTTGATTTTTCATTTTATATTTGGGCCATTTTTCATTTCATTTCGGGCCATTTTTCATTTGGGCGATTTTTAATTATTTTTTGCCATTTTTCATTTGGCGATTTTTCATAGTGCCATTTCTAGCCACTAAAAAAAGAAAAAAAGGGCCAAGTTTTTTATTTTATATAATATATGCTTAATAAAATCCCGTATATGGGTCATCCTTTTACAAACCGTACAGATTTGAACAAAAAATGACCAACCCATTTTTGATTTGCATGAGACACGTGTTCGAGGTTTTTTTTTTTTGAAAATAGAGGGCGTTAACATTTTGAGATTTTCGTGATTTTTGCCTTGGAGACTAATTTTCAAAAATTCATAACTTCGGTTCTGTTTAAGCTAGAGACAATTTTCTTGTTTCATTTTGAAGATAATTGAATTTTAAGAAAAAAATAGTTTCAAAAAAATTCATAAAAAATTTCATATTGTTATACACAATTTAAATATTTAAATAAATTTTAACCAATCTTACCCTCCACTTATCGTGTTTTAAACACAACCATTGTATTCTACGTCAAATTTTATCACATTCAAAAAGTAGCCAAATTAGGCAAATCGCATTTTGGCGAAAACATTGCTGGACAAAAAAGGCCATATCTCTTAAAGTATTTCGAATTTCAAAAACCCTTTTAGGACGATGTTCTCAAATATTGAAGCTAAAAAATTTTTGTCAACCAGGAATACTCCCTTAAGGAATATTTTAGAAGATGTTTTCTAAAAAAGTATATTATGTATACAAAAAAATTTAATGTGCATATTAATTTTACATCATCAGTTTAAGTAAAATTTATTTTTTGTGTAACATAGTTTATATATATATAAAGATGGCGTTGAAGTTGGTGTGCTTAAAAAAAGGCAAAAATGGGGCCACATCGTAGCTCGGCTCCAAATCGTCTAAAAAAAATGCATTCGAAAGTAGACACTTGAATATACTTCATTTACCAAAATGGAACGGAAATATGGAATATTAAGAAAATTATGAAGCGTGAAATAGAAAACCAAAAAATGTACGTTAGTTTTTACCATATTGTTGCGTGTAAAAACTAGACAAATTTTCCAAGGACTCTAATTTTGGTAAATGGGGTGTATTTTCAAAAAAAAAAAAAAATATTAAATTCGGTTGATTAATTTGTTTGCAGGAGTTTGGCTCGTATTGGAAAAGTATGTTTCTAGAACAACGCATTTAAAGTTACTCTGGCGCACCGGGTTTTAAGCGCTGCAGAATCTGTATTATAAGCGTAATTTATGTGAAATACTTATTCTGGATTAGTTGTTCCAATTAAAAAAAGAAATGAAATTAAACAAAAATGTTTGCCTAAAACCTCCCATAACATATCTTTTTTTTCCCTTGTTCATATTAAAGCTTTTTTCCCTTTTTGTCTACGAAAAAGAACTTGAAAAATTTTTTTAATTTGTGTCTCTGTGGAATAAAACTATTTTGCCTTCTTAAAATCTTAC
This sequence comes from Dichetophora obliterata, assembly GCA_963920525.1. NCBI lineage: Eukaryota > Metazoa > Arthropoda > Insecta > Diptera > Sciomyzidae > Dichetophora > Dichetophora obliterata. The sequence continues at coordinate 136,331,632 of OY986435.1, forward strand.
TTGATCTAAAGCTCAGTAATAATTTAAATAATAGATCATAATTAATTAACTAATCAGCTAACATCTATGGCGGAGCATGGCCAAATAAGTTTAATTAATGTCAAGTTAATTAAATAATCTAATAATTGATCGATTTCGGTCAAAGTCATGAGCAATTGAACATTTGAATGTAAAAATAACCACCTAAGTGTATTTGTAAAAGTGTAAGGTTGTGAAAATACCACCCACTAGCTTCTAGCGAAGCAAAAACTCATTTAAATTCCATGGTGCATTTCGACAAATTGTCGAACAGCAATGAATATTGAAACAAATAAGAAGCAACTAGAACAGATGGCAACCTTGGTAGAGTTGATGGCTGTGATCTATAAATAGCTTACTGCTTTAAATGTCATATGATTAAGTAGCCGATTTGATCATTAAATTCTTAAGAATTTGTTCAAACATGTGTGAAATCATATACGACTTTAACAGTGAGTTGATCGCAGCTTAATCACTCGAAGACTACTGAAGAGGAAATGTAGCGATTTACGAAACAGGCTGTCTAGTAGCTAAGTGATTGACTCTATACAGATTTGTTGTTGTTGTTGTTGCCTCCTTAAAATCATACTTGGTCTAAAGCTCACAATTAAATTCATGTAATAATTTAAATAATAGATCACAATTAATTAACAAGCATTGGTTTTTCTTAGAGTGTAGCTGAATATGTATTATAAATTAATATATCGTGTTGAGATATTTCAATAATCTCTGGGTTGTGGCTTCGATGTTAAGAAAGTGACAAAAAACTGTAATACCTGAATTCTATTGATTTCTGGTCCGATATAACAGTTCTATTTATACTTATCAGTTCATTCGACTTCATTTTGTGCTGGATTGCATATTGCATACAACTGCATATCTCATATCCTATATCACACATACATGAAACTACTTTAAAATATAAAAATAGTTAAAAACTAATTTCAATTTTATTCAAAAGAGCATTCTTTGACCCTGCAGTATCAGATTTCCCACTGCTTTCCTTTTGAAAGATATATGTATGTATGTACAAGAATTCAAAAATTCCAAACTAGAGCTATGATGAAAGGCGTTCGCATTTCATTAATATTCAAACATCTGAAACGTGAACAATTTGTCCTCATTAAGTATAGAAAAGTGTCAAGTATGCAAGTCTTTGTTTCATTCTGCTGCGAAATAAATTAACTCGAGCGTGAATTCATTAAACAAGCGTTTCACCGTCAGAGGTGACAAATGTTAAAACCACTCGTCTTCTACTGTTTTCAGTATTCTTCCGTACGCAGTTCTATTTTCCACCTGCAGGATCGTTACGTTACGAAACGTCGCACGTGAAAGTAAGACAATGAATGAGATAATGAAATTCAAACAAAAATACACAACAACATAATGGTGCGTCTGAACAACAAAAGCTATTGCATAGATGTTGATGACAAATAATTTATCGCAGGGTTGTTAATTTTCATTTGCGAGGGTGACACACTCACGTTGTGAATTCTGGGATTCCATTGTGTATCCTTAATTAACACCCAAGTCAGCAATAGCGCAACAAGGCGATGCGATGGTGAGTGAGGATCAAATCATCGTTCAAGGCTAAAGCTGTTAAGAAATGCTATTGTACAAGCATACTCAGCTTCTGTTCATGCCACCCATGCAGCCCACGCCAAGACTCAGCAGTAGGTCGACACTAAAACCAACGTTGACAAACAATAAAAAGCAAATTATAGCAGATAAATTATCATAATGATTTTCACGATTCGTCGTTATTTTATTTAAGATGAAGCAGAAGACGTGAGTGCCGTACTAGTGAACAAGCTTTCAAGTAATTTATACCGGCCTTGCCACCACATGACGATGAATGTCGTGCTCGCATATGTACATTAACGTTTGTACCATTAAAATGTCTTTTATTGAATTTTTATAAATTAATATAAATGATTCCTCAATGGATCTTGTACCTCAGTGATAGCCGCAGTAATAGCTTCATCCAACACTCTCATTAACTTCTCCGAATCTATTTCGATATTGCCATTGAATTTCTTGTTAGGCACAGAAAATGACGGAAAAATCAGTAGTCTGGCTGAATTTCTTGTTATTTTTTTTTTCGTAAACTTGTTCATATGAGCCATCAATTCAAAATTACGACATTCCATTTGTTTTCAGCGCCCACCACATATAGCTAAACATCAACATTTTTGTCAGCGTTCAGTCGTTATCCTTGAATTCTATCTGGGACTTCATTGGTCAAAGAATATCGGCGACAAGTGACTTTTGCTAAGCCGGTAGAAGATTTTGTTTTGTATAATTCTGGTGTTTCTTTTAAGCTAGTCCAGTCACGTTCACTAGATTTTCGAAAAGCATTCATTGTCCTTTCATCGGTTTGAGCTGCTATGGCGGTTATCAAGGGTTGCCCGGCACGATTCTGTTCTCTGGCATAAAAGTTGACAATAAGTTAATTCCAATGGCAACGTTTGCTTCCTCGTTACCAATGCTGCCAATGGCTTGAAAGAAATGTCAAAGGACTTAAAGGACCTAATTTTGTCTGCTCGTTGGCTTACTCAGAGCGACTATGAACTTGGCATCATTGTGATTGGTGTATATTAAATGTGCATAAATTCTTAACTATGTTTTACGTGGCTATATTTTCTTATAGGTGTTGCACAAGCGTTTGTAATATTTTCACTAAAACACATAAAAAAAGTGAAATAAATATCGTAAATGGACATCAATTTAGAGTTTACTAACTTTTATATTGGCCGATTGATAACATTATAAAAAAGCATTCAGAAATCTATATCTATCGTGAAATAATTTATCTTTATTAATTAAAGCAGAGGTCGTCCGCTAGTGAGCCACTCTGCCTAGGGAGTTGTAAAGAGGTAACTAGGGTATGCACAACCGGTTCGAATTATCCGGTGTTTCTTTTTTTTTTAAACCGATCCGGTTTTTTAAAAATCGCAATTTTCGAATAATGCAAAAACCGGGTTTTTTGACTCAAATTATTCGACTGCTTGAATAGTCAAGCAATGTACAAAAATTTTTTAAAATTTTTAAAATTTTCAGGTATTATTTTAAAACAAATCATTTAGTAAAAATAATAATATAATACATTTATTTTTTTTAAATTAATTCTTATTTTTGTTAAATAAAAACTGCATAGATTTATCATTAACGGTATTTCTAAATGACCTTGTTATTTATTATGTTGATTTTATATGATTTAAATAAAAGTTCTAAATGTTTGATAGTTTAAATCATACTTGATTTTAAATACAAATTCTAGTTGTTTGATAGTTTAAAATCGTTTATTGAGCTTTAGGTCAAGGTGAGAACAATAAATTGTTCTAACGAATCCTCCCAAAGAAACAACAACAACAAAAACGTTTTTCAATATGAAAAGGAAAACATCACTAGCCGATTTTATTGCAATTTCGGCCCTGCTAAAGGCTTCATCAGAAATCTTTGTGATACGCTGTGTAATAATAATAACATAAGCATAAAGACTAAAGTAAAGCAAAAATACAACAACAAACCTGAAAATATGAAGAAAAACTGAGAAATTGACACTTAAGATCTCATCGCCTCTGTGGTGCAGTGCGATAATGCGCGCTTGCTCGGCTTATCACAAAGATTTCTGATGAAGTCATTAGCAGGGCCGAAATTGCAATAAAATCAGCTAGTGATGTTTTCCTTTTCATATTGAAAATCGTTGTTGTTTCTTTGGAAAGATTCGTTTAAACAATTAATGGTTCTAACCTTGACCTAAAGCTCAATAAACGATTTTAAACTATCAGATTTATCATATGTGATAAAAAGTCAAAAATTTGTTTATTTAAAAAAAAACAACCAGTTTTCCCGTTTTTTTCTGATCGAATAATTCGAAAACCGGTTTTGTACAAACTGTACTAGTCGAGACCGGTTTTTTATAATGTCGAATAGTTGCATGCCCATTAAACAGGAGAGCCAAGGAAATAAAAACATAAGTTTTATCTCTTATAAATGCCAAAAAATAACATTGCATTATTGTTTTTTACATGGTGGTTATCAGCGGCGTCAATTGGGTAGGGCTGGAGGAGGCCAATGCCAAAAGGATCTGTTACTATTATTCAATAAATCGATTCAATAAAACCATCTAATCGTGGTTACACTGTTATTTAGTAAATTCGTCTAATTTTTACAAAATTTATTTAACTAATATACCACTTCTATCGCATACTATTAATTAAAATATATCTCATTATATAATTATTACGTTACATATTATTTTGGCCCGACTAAAGTACAGTTCACCGCAATATTCAAACCGTTATCGTTCTTTGTGTCATGCACTAGAGCGCCACCGATACGAAAGGCGATGGTATTTCTTCTAAACTTCTAATTAAATCAGTTTTATAAACAAAACACGATTGTTTTTAAAAAGCACCGTTGCCGCATATTTTGACAAAATTTTATCGTACTATAAGCTGCGTGGCATCACCGCTTTTAGAAGAACGATTGTGCTTTGTTTATAAGACATTCGTGTCTGAGCCATAGAAACCAACGATTTCATTATTATAGAGCTCCTCGAGAGTTCAAAGTGCAGTATTTAACATTCGAATTTCAGCAAAAAAGCAACAATTGTGTACTCATAATTTTCTGTTCAAGACAACACAGAGCTAATGAATATATTAGAAACATTTGATACGGATTCGGAAACATTTTCGTCCGAAGATTCAATAATAAAATTTTTTAAACTGTATTCTACCCACGTTGATGAAATTGTTCTCAGGAACCAATTGAGTGTGGCGAAAGAATATTTGAAACAAAATAAAACAAAATCAATTATAGATATGGTACAGAGTTTAGAATTGTACAATTTACAGAATTGTTTTGACACTGCCAGTGACTACCGCATCCAACTAAAGATTTTTCTCCACTTTAAAGAGAGTGAAGTCGTATCATCGTACAACAATGGGAGATGACCGTTTAAGTCACTTCATGCTGATGGCTGTGCAACCAGAAATGGTAAAAAATTTAGACAAGGAAGATCTCGTTAACGAGTTTGCCCTTAAGCGTCAACGTCGTTATTCACTGGAATAAATCATATATATATTTTTCCCGTTAAAGGAAATTCCCGTTTAATATTGGCGACTTGTTGCTTTGCCGAGCCGTGCTGAAACTCAAAAACACTTGGGAGCAGTAGAGAACGAAAGTCCATGCATCCCTTTTGTCCCATTTTGTCCCATTTTTGAGTTTCAGCTCTGCTCGGTTCGGTCGTAAGTCGGCACTATCAACGCTTCATTACGGTTGTTGTTCCGAATAAGAAAATTTTTGAAGCAAAGCTTTTTACGCCTCTTTTTATGATTTGCTTGAGTGAAATATCAAAAACGACACTTTTTTCCATTCACCTTTTTTTTCTTCTTAGAATTGTTGTTTTTTGCTTGCGTCAATTACAACAAGAGAATATAAAATTAAAAATATTTCTACGACAATAGTGAGAATCGAAACCGCACCCTTTCGATTGATAGTTCAGCACTCTACCATCTAATCCAAACACCTTCGTTAAATCACTTGGTTCATTCAATATTAAGTATTAACTGAAGCTATGTTGCAGTATATGACAAGATAATATCAAGGGTATTCATACAAAGTGAAAATCTTATAATTGGAGCAATTAGTTATTTTTATCAAGCAGGTTGTATGAACAGCCCTAAAAGTCGATAATCATTTGTTGCATACAATATCAATTGCAATATATTGTCATATGCTGCATATGTTGTCAAAAAGATTTTAAGTTGTAATTTTCAATTAGGTATTTGTTGCTTTTGCTCTAATTCACAAATTTTTACCTCTTCATTGCTTTTTTGCCGTCTTCTAATAGGAAATAAATTAACTTTCGAAAAACGAAAACAGCTGATTGATTATAAAAGTTTGCCACCTCGATTGCTCAACTAAATCAAAAGGCAAACATATCTGGTTTGTGCAAAGGCTTCTCCATACAATTTTTGACAGTTCATTTATAAGGCTGATAAACTTATACAGTTTATACCATTTATATGGGTATTGCCCATTTTCATGATTACCCTTATTGAAAGGATTGTGCATTAGCTATCCTACATATTGGTAAATTAATTTTATGCTCTATTATATTAAATTATTACATGAATTAAATGGCGAGCTTTAGATCAAGTTAGTTTTTAAGAAGGCAACAACAACAACAACAACAACTGTAAAGATTCAATCACTCAGCTGACTAAACAGTCTGTTTCGGAAATCGCTACATTTCCTCTTCAGTAGTCTTTGAGTGATTAAGCTGTGATCCACTCACTGTTTATAGTCGCATATGATTTCACACATTTGGAATTCATTCATTTGAATTATATAGAACAAATTGAATATTCAAGTTGGCTACTTAATCATATGACATTTTAAAGCAGTAGGCTATTTATAGATCACCGCCATCAACTCTACCAGGGTTGCCACCTGTTCTAGTTGCCTCTTATTTATTTCAATATTCTTTGGTGTTCTACAATTTGTCGAAATGCACCATAGAAATGAAACGAGTTTTTTGCTTCGCTAGAAGCTAGTGTTTTAATTGAAAGGTGGCTATTTTCACAGCCAAATGTTCAGCTTAATCACTCAAAGACTACTAAAGAGGAAATATAGCGATTCCTGAAACAGACTGTCTAGTCAGCTAAGTGATTGACTCTATACGGAGTTGTTATTGTTGTTGCCTTCTTAAAAACTTACTTAATCTAAAGCTCGCAATTTAATTCATATCCTAAATATTCTATTATAAATGCGTGATGCTATGATGCAGCAAATTACAATAATAGATCAAAAGCATTGGGTCTGTTCGGAAATGCATCACGATTTGCAGTATCGCACAACTAGCATTTTTTAAGCGTCGAAATTGTATCGTGAATTTATCGTGAATGCAAATGATGAGTTACGCTTGAAAAAAAAATTACATTTTAGAATGTTTGACGCTTGCAGTGCTGCAAAATGGGCCTTTTTCAAACATTTTGCTTATGCTAAAAAGCAGTTTGCGCATAATTATGCATTTCCAAACAGACCCATTGTGTATTAGCTATCCAAACAACAAAAGCAGCAAGTTTCCATTGAACGGGTTGAAAATTATCATAAGATGCCAATTGTTTTGGGTGTAGATTAGCACTTAAGGCAAGGCCGGTGGTCAATCGCTCGAACATTTAAGATATTTTTAGGATTTTTTCAAAAAGTTAAAATATTATACAACGATATTTAAACTTTTAAGGTATATTGTATCACTCATTTATTAATCGTGTTGTAGATTTAAAGTGTTTGCGACAAAGTGGGTCGTAATATAGAAAACATGGGTTTTTTAGGAATTGCTTTTAAGTAATTGGAGAAGGAAATAATTGGATATCATATCAATATTTTACACTGCGTATTTATATTTTGGGTGGTCTTTACAAAGTGTACTGTAACTATACATCAACATCATACTATCATCGAACAACGAAAACAAATTGACTAAAACACAACGAGGAAAAGTGCAACCCAAGAGCAAAACAAGATACATCAACATCATCAACCATCAAATAACCTGTATACTCGTAGTAAGAATATATAAAATTATTATTTGTATTTATATATAATTTTTAATGTTTTATTAATACAAATATGGAAAACCATTCTAAAGAACGCTGTAACAATCTTTCCCATGCGGTTTTAAAATAAATTTTTTTAATGGAAAACGAATTAGAAGTGCCAGGTAGGGCAATAGAAGGAGTAGAGAGAGAAATAGTTAAGGGACAGAATATATTACTTGGCGAAAATAAGGAAACATGGCAACCTCACTTATAATCCCTTAAAATACTTGGACAGACTCCCAGAATTCAAAGGAAATACTAAAGACCTACCGACATTTATCGGACTTATAGACAGAATTTATCCCCTGCTTACAAGATACGACACACTAGCCCAGAACATCATTTCGGATATATCAAAATCCAAACTTAAAGGAAAGGCAAAAGAGTCCATTGAAATAGACAGCAACAGTGTAGCATGAAGGGATATAAAAAATATCCTCCTTAGCAACTTCTGCTACAGGAAGTCAGTGAACGAACTCTTTAACGAATTAAGAGGACTCAATCTTAAGACAAACAGCATAAATTTTTTAACGAGATAAAAGGGACATTGAGACGATTTAATATAAAGACAAGGATCGAAATGACTAATGCAGTAACCGAAAATTATATCGAACAGCCGACAAATCTAAATATAAAAGCGGCACTTCAAACCTACAGATAAAAACTCCCTGAACCGAAGAAATCAATACTCTACTGTTGAAACCCCAAGACCTTAGAAGAAGCCATAAATATTCTACATGAAGCAAATTATAAGTACTGTAGCCCGTATAAATTTGAGACTCAATGGCAAAACCGAGACGAGTATAAAAGTAAAAATCGATTAGCAAACCACAATAATTTTAAGAGTACCAACTATCAAACCAACACACATAATAATCCTTTTCGACAGAACTCAAAACAACCTAGGAATTTTAGCAACCAAAATGACAGACAATTTAACTATCATAATAATAATAATTCTGAACGAAATTACAGACAACAAAATACAAATTATAGGCAATGCAATAACGATAATAAGTTCCACACAGCCAAACAGACAAAGACAAAATAATTACCTACAAAGAACTCTGTATAAACAACACAACAGATATAACAGTTTCAACAATAATAACAATTACCAAACCATTAGAAACACTAGTCTGCCAGAACCGATAAACGTTGACTTTAACACCAATGAAACAGAGTATAAGCATACAACTTATAAACCATACATCCCTAGTCGTAATGAAGCAGGTATATCATATCAACCAAGAGAAAATTTTCGTTTACAAGCCTCCTCAAATCTCTACCATACTTACTTACTTAGTTGGTGCTACAACCGTATATCGGTCTTGGCCTCATCTAAGAATTTGCGCCAGCCATTTCTGTCTTTCGCTTGCTGGCGCTAGTTGGAAATTCCAAGGTTGTCCTCTATTTGGTCTTTCCAACAAAGATGCGGTCGTCCTCTTCTGCGTTGACTGCCGCTGGGTACCGAATCGAATGTTTTCTTCACTGCAGCATCGTCTTTCATGCGCTGAACATGACCTAGCCAGCGAAGCCGCTCGATTTTAATGCGCTTGACTATGTCGATGTCAGCGTACAGCTCATACAGTTCATCATTCCACCGTATTCGGTACTCGCCATTGACGCAGATGGGTCCGTAGATCTTACGTAGAATCTTTCTCTCAAATTCTCCTAAAGTCTTTTCATCTGAACTGCTCAGCGTCCAGGTTTTTGATGCATAAAGTAGGACGGGCATGATGAGCGATTTATAGAGCGTGATTTTCGTTCATCGAGAGAGGGCTCTGCTTCTCAATTACCTACTGAGCCCAAAGTAACACCTGTTGGCAGGAGTTATTCTTCGTTTGATCTCAATGCAGATGTCGTTGGTTGAGTTTATGCTGGATCCCAGATAAACGAAATCCTTCACAACCTCGAAGGAGGTATTGTCAACTATAACGTGGGTTCCAAGACGCTGGGAATGTTTGTTTGTTGACACCAAGTATTTCGTCTTATCTGCACTCACTGCTAGACCCATTCGACTTGACTCTCTTTCTAATCTAGAAAATGCTGCACTGAGTTCGCGCGTATTATGGCCAATGATATCGATGTCATCACGCAAGCAGCATAACACTCTTGTAGAATATTGACCAACTACGTCTCAGATCAGCAGCTCGGATGATCTTTTTCATCATTAGCTTGAAAAAGTCACACGATAAGGAATCACCTTGTCTGAAACCTCGTTTGGTAGCAAATGGTTGGGAGAGGTCCTTCCTGATTTTAACTGCGCTGCTGGTGTTGCTCAGTGTCATCTTGCAAAGTCGTACTAGTTTTGCAGGAATACCAAATTCAGACATGGTGGAGTACAGGTGCTTCCTTATTGGGCTGTCGAAGGCGTCTTTGTAGTCGACAAAAGAAGATTTGTCGTAGCGTGAAATCTCTACCATATATAATTATTTAATCAAAAATTGAACCTTTAGAGTTCATAATAGATTCGGGTGCGACACACTCGATACTTAACACAAATTTAGGTGACCCTAAACGAAATATACCAACAAAAGAAATTATAATAAAAACCTTACAGCATAATAAAAAAATTAGTGAATAAGTCAGAATACCCCTATTCGAAGAGTTAGGAGATCGCAAAAGATTAACTTTTACGTTTGCGACTTTCATAAAGATTTTCACGGAATAATAGGCAATAATATATAACAAAATTTAAAAGCGAAAATTGACTTTGAAACAAAAACACTACAAGCAAATGATAAGATTATCTCGTTAAATCTAGAAAAACATAAGAATGTGCTGTATACAAAAGGCGATTATGAAATAAAAGTACCAGTTAAACAAAAAGAATGTCTTGTATACTTCGAAGGAAAAACTTCAAAGGATAGGGAAGTAATTTTAAAGCAAGGCATCTATAACGTTACAAATTTTGAAATTGAAGCAGTTGTAGAAATCGACACAGATAATAGGGGTGGAAAAATATCGTCGATACTATCGATATATCGATGGTTCATTTTATAAAAGTAAACTATCGGTGGTTTAGTACTATCGATACTATTGCCACTTCCTGAACTATGTTAAACTTCAGTAAAAATTTGCGCCGTATCAATGAAGCCTAAAGAGCTTGATTTTAAATAATTTGGCAGAACTTGAATAATTTGCTAAGAAAGCGAGAAATTTGCAATAATTTCTCGAATTTGTTGTTTCATAATAAAAATGTCTGATTCTCCACCAAACAAAAAGAAAAGTAAAATATCTGCTGTTAGGAATTATTTTACAAAGAATAAGGAAATTAAACCCTTAGTAATTTATACGTTCTGCAAGAATAGTTTCTAGAAAAATTGGGAATACCAGCAATTTGTGGGATCACCTGCAGCGATGCTCAGCGTACTTGACATCAAAAGAAAAAAGACAAGCCACAACTGGTTCTGTTACAAGCTTTAATATCTTGACTTAAATTTAGTCGATAGTATCAATATATTGATGGAGCCCACTACACTCAAAGAAATATTCTTGGTAAAATTGATACATAACTTTTGTTAATCCCTAACAAAACCAAATTGTCCAATCAATTCAATTTTATCAATAAACGTCAATTCAAAAGAAACTTTATTTATTTGATTAAAAATAGCAACAAATTCAATGCGTTGTTTTGAAGAAATTGTTTTACTAGCTTAAAATATAAGTTTGTTAACTTGATTTAAGCTTATTCACGCTGACAGACTCGTCAATCAATCGGAATAAAATTTCATCATTTTAATAAATAATTTTAACAAACTACTTTGTTGGCTTGAGAAATAGATTTGTCATACTGAAGATATAATGAATGTTATTGATAATCGATCGAGTCAAATGAACAAAATTTCCATTTAATAATGATAAAATGGATTATCAATTTACATATGAGGAACTTCTACATTTTTGGCTGAGTTTCTAAATGCATTTATCATTAGCGGTGACTATAAATTGAGTTATTTTCCAATGAATTCGGCAGGAGTTTTGGTTATTTATTTATTTGCATTATTTGTTGAGATTATCCGTGCTATTCGTTATTAGTGCTGTTCACACTATAACAATTTACAATGTGAGCAGGAATGTTAACAAACTGTGATTTATAATAATGCAAACAGCGCTAATAACGAATAGCATGGATAATATCAACCTTTGTGAATTCCAGAATTATATTTATAACTAATGTGCTTACTTTATAACAAATGCAATGTGTTTATTATATTTAAAATGTAATAAAATATTTTTATTAGAACAACAAAACATTTTTGTATTAAATTTAGCATTAGAAAACATATGTTTTCAACAGAAAAGCCTTTTTCTATTCAACAAACCATTTTTTCATGTTGAAATATTCTGTATTCATACTGACAGAGCGTTTTATCAAATCAACAATTAAAACGCGATATTCGTGATAAAGGCTTATATCAAATTGAAGCATCCATTTATCAAATAAACAAAATAAAATTTTGTCAATATGATTTCAACTTATTTCCTTAAATCCAATTGACAAAAGCTTTTGTTGACTGTATATTGACAAAATATTTATCAACTAAACCTAGGAATTAGTCAATATGAACAAATATTTCTTTGAGTGTACTTTTATCGAAAAATATCGATAGTCAATACTATCGATAGTTTTCCACCCCTAACAGATGACCAAAAAAATGTAATACCAACTATGAAAACCACAATACCAGTGGCTACTGACAACTTTTACATTACTGAGGACCAAGACCGTAAACCACTATTCGCAAAATTAAGATTGAAACACCTTAATTAAGAAGAGAAACAAAAATTAATATATATAATAAAAAATTCAAAAAGATATTTTATAATGACGACAAAGATTTAACATTTACAAGTGCAATTAAACATAATATACGCACTACAGAACATTCACCAATCGTAGCAAAATCTTACCGCTATCCATATATCCACAAAAATTAAGTCCGAGATCAGATCCAGGACATGTTCAGAAAAGGAATAATTAGACCAAGCCATTCTCCGCACTCTGCTCCAGTTTGGATTGTCCCAAAAAGAAAAAACGGATGCGAGTGGACGGAAAAAATGGAGACTTATCATAGATTACCGCAAATTGAATGAGGTAACAATCGATGACAAGAAATTAGGTCGTTGTCAGTATTTCACGACGTTGGATCTCGCAAAGGGATTTCACCAAATTTAAAATCTTCGAGCAAGGCATCCATAAGACAGCCTTCAGCGTGGAAGGAGGGCACTTCGAATTCCTTCGAATGCCGTTTGGTTTAAAGCCCCAGCCACCTTCCAACGCTTAATGAACACAATACTGTCTGATTATGTAAACAAAATATGTTTAGTATACCTATACGACACAATCGTATTTTCGACCTCCTTAAAAGAACATATAGAATCATTAAAAAAAATTTCCAAAGATTTGGTCCAATTGAACAAATTAGAATTTCGCAAGCAAGAAAATGAATTTCTTGGACATGTCGTTACCAATGATGGTATAAAACCAAACCCAAGAAAGATTGAATGTGTCAAAAAATGTCCACTCCCAACAGTCAAGAAGCAATTAAGGAATTTTTAGGCCTTACCGGATATTACCGGAAATTTATTTAAGATTACGCTCGAATAGCGAAACCAATGACTAAATACTTAAAGAAAAATATCAAATTGAATACAGAAGACCCCGAATATTTACGCTCATTCGAAACGCTAAAAGACCATTTAATAAATGACCCTATTCTAGTTTACCCCGATTTTAACAAACAATTCGTTCTACAAACTGGAGCGACTAGTTAAGCCCTTGGAGCTGTGTTATCGCAAGAAGGACATCCGACATGTTTTGCGCGTCGTACTCTAAACGACCACGAACAAAACTACAGCACGATCGAGAAAGAGCTACTTGCGATCGTTTGGGGTACACAGTACTTTAGACCCTACTTGTTTGGAAACAAGTTTATTGTAGGAACAGATCACCGTCCTCTTACATGGCTCTTTTTTTTAGTTAAGTGTAGTTTATTTATTTATTTTCGTTTCCTTATACAAAAGATATAATAATCTTAATATAGTATTAGTGATATTTTGATTTAAGATCAGCCGAAATAAAATAGTATTAATTAATTAATTCACAAAAAATTAACTTAAAACTAGTAGCTAGCAGTAAAACTAGTATAAAAAAAATGAAAAAGCTGAAAATAGCATAATTTTTAAATCAATATAATGCTTAAAGTGGTTAAAGTCATATCATGTCCGGCAAGCCGAATAAGATTTTAATGATTGAACAAGTATTTAAGAATCAATAAGTGATAACAAAAAAAAAATTAAAGATATTACAACAAAGAGAAATAATTATAAAGTTTAGCTTTGAATTGCACAGGATTATTAAGAGTTTTAATATTAGTAGGTAGACAGTTCCACAGACGAATAGAATTAATATAGAACTGTCGCTGAGTATGCCTTAATTGTATTAATTGAGTAGATCTATTAGATCTGGAAAAGCGTAGTCGGTCATGTAAATATTTAGGTTTTTTGTAAACAATTATTTTCTGTAAAAACACAAGTGTTTTGAATTTGAATAGATTGTCGAAAGTCATATTGATAATTTGTTTAGAAATGTGATCAGATTGCCTAATTCCGAAAATATAACGTGCGATGTTATTATAAATTACGTTAAGATTATGTCTGCTTAACGAGTCCCAATTAGCGAATACTTCACAACCATAAAGTAAAGTAGGAATTAAGTATGTTTTTGCTAAGAGAACTCTAATTCTGTGAGGAGTGAAATATTGTGTAACCCAAAGTGTACGGAGCATGCCGTAAATTTTACCAACGGTGCAGTTTAGTGATTGTTCTATAGTGTTGTCTATTGAAAATAATACCAAGGTTCTTCGCGGTTTCGACAAAACCAATGTTCGATCCATTTAGAATCAGTGAAGGTATAAGAGTTTGATTGAATTTCTTTTTATAAATGACAATGCATTTGGATTTTTTTTTGGATTTAAACACAATCCGTTTTTAAGAGCCCAGTCGTTTATTTTGCCGAGGTCTTCATTGAAGTTTTTGACATAGTTATTCATAGAGTCTAAGTCGCAACTTGCATATCGTTGAATGTCGTCAGCGTACATGTGCAATACACAAAAGTTCAACACTTTGGGCAGGTCGTTAACATGAAGAGAAAACAATAACAGAGCCTTGCGGGACACCTCTAGTAACTGAGATAAAATTAGACGTAACATTATTCACAAATACTGCTTGAGCCCGATCTCGTAAGTATGACGAAACTTAATTAGACGCAGGCATTGAAAAATTATACATATTTACTAACTTAGAAGACAAGATATCGTGGTCAACAGTGTCGAAAGCTTTCAAGTGGTCAAGAAGGGTTAAAGAAGTTACTTTACCGGCATCAAAATGCACTCTTATGTCTTTGGTTAATCTATCAATGCCGTTATACAATTTCGTTTTGGCCTGTAGCCGGATTGTCGGTCGGTTAAAAGACCGTTATTGCAGAAATACTTGTTTAATTGCTTGCACATCAACTCTTCGAAAACTTTAGAAATAAATGGTAAAATTGCAATTGGCCTATATTCATTAACCGTCGATCGATTTTGTTAATATTGAATTGAAAATAAAAGTAAATATTGGTAAGAGTCTTGGTAGCAAAGCTTTTATAAAAATTAGATGAATTTCATCAAAATCAACAGTATTTGATTTAATGGCCAAAAAAAAATTTTTCCATGAAAGAACCCGACTCCAAATTAATTCGTTGGAGACTTCGGTTAAGTGAATATGATTTCGAAATAAGATACAAGATAGGCCTTCATTATGGAAACGCCGACGCCCTATCTCGAGCTATAATTAATTTCAATGAAGTTGAAAATACTAAGTCCACTCAATATGTACAAGAGACAAATTGTTATAAAAAATATCAACTCTGGATCGTTAAAAATAAAAAATCTAAATGTCTTTAATTCAACCAGGAAAATAATTTATTTGAGAAATGTAGACAATGAATCATTTACCACAATCATAAAAAACCATTCTACGCAAGCGGAACGAACTCTATATTTATTGAAGACTGTTTACGTCAAACATAAACATAGAGTATACTAAACACGTCTGCTCAATTACTCGCTACAAGTCGCACGAGCGCTGACAGTTTTCGTTCGGCTACAGCAAGGTTGCGCCAGCGTCTTATGTTATTATTCGTTCAGAATACGTAAAAAGTAAAAAGACATCGTTTTACCCACCCACCCAAATTGCAACGTATTAACCACCCGAAGACCACATTAGAACACAAATTCATCATAAATTTACATTCAACATCAATTACATCGAATACACACGTTTATATACAACATAGACGAATTGGACATAAATAGCCAGCAGCAAATCCATCAGCAGCTTTGGGGATCAGCAGCACGGTGGCCCACCCACCTAGAAGACGAGGACCCATCAACATCAACTTCAACAGGACAACACAAAATAATACTGTTTGTAAAACCACCACAATTGTTGTACAAAAAGGTATAAATAAACCACAAATTGTTCCTAACCCACTCTAACCCATTTGTTCTCTTTTTCCGCCAATCTATCCACGATCGTTCGCTACCCGAACATTTGGTCCATACAAGCCGGATAGCGAAACCAGCACTCGAAAAATTGGCCAGGAAAATTGTGCGACTCCAACGTCCACAACAAAGAGACCCTCACGATAGATAAGTGAACAAAACACCGCACCAGCAAAGAAAACAAATGATCGGCAACAAACACTCTTGGAACACACAAAAAATACATCCAACCCTACCCAAACAAAGAAACACAGTGAGTTTACATTTATTCATTTTTATTAAGTGCTTTAAATAATTGTAAACGAAATATTTAAAATTCGTTAAAAATATTTGTGCACAAAAGTGTAAAATACACACAAACGCCGAAGAAAAAACTGCACGAACAAATCTACGTCGCAACAAAACACACCGGCAAATAGTTTAATTTATTTTTATAATTTAAAACATTAAAATATAAAAAAGTGCACAAATATTACAAATATTTTACTAGAATACACTCTTAAAATCACTTATATAAAAGTTTGATTATACACTTTTTATCCACAATAAAAATACTACATTAATTTTGCTCTGCAAGCTTGCTAATTCATGGTAGAAGAATACAGGTATATGCACCAGATGAGAGCATACTGCCGGAATTGTCAAAACGAAGCAAAACTTTATCTTTGTTTTCTTTTGTTTCCATTCCTCACACAGCTAAATTTGACAGACATGGCAGTATGGAAAGAGAGCACAGTCAGCGCTGCATATACCTCTATCCTTCTACCATGCACTAATTTAAAGATTTCGCAGCTGATTTAGTTGTTTGCTAACTTCTTTGCTCGTTACCCATCCACTCTTTCGTTTATGCGTACATACATTCGTACAAACATACACTTTAAACAATAGAAAAGGTTTCTCATTTGGTGTTGCCACATCGCGAAAAACTTTTGTGATACCCTACGAAAAAAAAATTTACCCGGGATTTTTCAAATTTACCTGATATTGGTTAAAATTTATTTTATTCGAAAAATTTTTAACCCATTGCGATTCCTTAACCCATTAAGTACCCTTAACCCTTTTTAACAACTTTTTCAATTTTTTTGGAATTTTTCGTCGATTTCAATATAAACTAAATTTTTAAACCCAAAACTTGCAAAATTTTAAGAATTTTCGCTTGCTAACCCATTAGCACCCTATATAAAAATTAAATATAATCTTGTTTTCTCTTAATTCAAGTAAGAGACCCTTATCCCAATTAATACTCTTAATTCGAAAGTTGTATACAAAGTTTTATACCCATAAAATTTTGAACCCTCTACCACCCTTAACCCTTAAATCGCAAATTCTTAAAATGTCGCTGACCATATATGTAAATTTTTCAAATGACATTATGGAGTTGGAAGAGTGGCACACTAACACCCAACTCGCAGATCAGACTTCCCATGTACTGGAAGTGCAAAAGAAGCAGCTGCAATATTTGTTCGACAAATTTCAGGCAGCATACGAAATTGTGCGGGAAAAGCCTGAAGACCCACAAGCGCCTCTGAACAAGGAAAAATTCAAGGCAAGGTACCGGAAGACGTACCAAGCATATGTTAACTGTTATGCCTCAATAACAGAGCATATTGAAATAATGAAGGCTATAGAAGAAAAACCCAAAAATTCACCCTCGAAATCAACCCCAGCTTCTGAAAATTACCCATCGATAAATCTTCCACCCTGCGACATTGACATTTTCAATGGGGATTATGCCACATGGCCAACGTTTAGGGACATGTTTACGGCATTATACATAAACAATACCCGATTTAGCAACGTTGAAAAACTTTTCTACTTGTTGCAGAAAACCCGCGGTGGAGCTACAACTGTTATAAAAAATGCCCCATTGACAAACGAAGGATTTTTTATGGCGTGGAGCAATCTCGTCGATCAATACGAGAATAAAAGAATGTAAATAAATGTGCAACAAAAAACCCTCCTAAATTTGCCTCAAGTTCTCACAGAGACAGGAAGCTCTATTAAGAAACTCCAAAGGACAATTAATAATTGTCTTTGGACCCTAAAAACTCTACAGATAGATACGGATAGTTGGGATCCTATCTTAGTGTATATTCCTGAATGGAAAAGTCTGGACAAGTTTCTGACCCACAAATATAAAACTCTTGAATCGGTTGGCGACATTAAAGGTTTTGTCTACGCAAAACCTAGTCAACCAAACCCTTCCAATAACTCTGGACCCAGATGGGCAGAAAAGCACATAAATTCGTACCACGTAAATGTAACCCAAAACCCCATGAATGCCAAACCCAATTATGAAGCAGATGAAGCTATTTGCAGGCTTTGCAATAGCGAGCACACTCTTCGGGAGTGCCCAAGCTTCATCTCCATGAAAATGGATGATCGCCTCGCCACAGTTCAGGAAGCTGGATGCTGCTTTAACTGCCTAGCAGTATCCCATGGAGTAAATGACTGTAGGAGCGGATATAACTGTCGATACGGCAATAAGAGGCACAATTCCTTATTGCACAGAAGTATCACAGAACCAGAACCTACTCCAAGCACGAGTGCTTAAGTCAAAGAAACAGCTGAGCGAAAAATCTCTACAAGTCAGGCAATCTCAACACACATACAGTCCACTAACTCTACACTCACTAACCCAACAAATGAGCTCGAAGAATCTAAGGCAATTTCTTCACACTTTGCGGCCAGCAGAAAGAAGACTCTACTAGGAACGGCAATGGTCAGCATAGAACACCAAGGAGCCACACACACAGCAAGAGCCCTCATTGAGTCTGGATCTGAGGCAACATTTATAACAGAGCGCCTGAGAAAACGAATTGGTCTTGCAACCCGATCAATAAGTGCGCAGATAACGGGTCTTAACCAGACAGTTTCTGCAAACTCGACAAAGTGCTGTGAGCTGACATTGCGATCCTCAATCAATCCAACCCTTAAAATTGAGGCCCAGGCCCTGGTGAAGAAGACTCTCACATGTGATTTACCCACACATTCGATTGATTCGAGCATATGTGAGACCCTGTCTGGCCACAAATTGGCAGACCCCCAATTTTATATGTCTCGACCCGTGGATGTGATCATCGGCTGTGATGTCTATCCACTCATTATTTACCGTGGTGTTCAGCGCAATATAGGCAGATGCTTACTAGCGCAAGAATCCGAATTTGGATGGATTCCTTCTGGACCGTTTCTTGAGTCAAAACCCAACAAAATTGTGTCGTTACACAACACAATTAAAAGTAACGACAACTTGACTCTGTTAAAAAAACCGAAGGAAGAACCTAACCCCAACAAAAAGAACTCACATTGTAAAGAATGTAAAATTGCGAGACATATTGCTATGACAGAATATCCAAAAGCAGAAGACTGGTCCAATAACCCATTTGGCATCACCCAAGACTTTAAACCCAAAAAGTCATCTGCCATAGCACCCAAAGAAATAAAACCCAAATCTTCACTGCCACGAGCTCCTCGAGTCATCGCTAATAACTCACCCACCCTTCCTCACACGATAGATGAGAACTTCAATCAACCGACCAAGGAGAAAAAGGTGAAACGAGATAGGCTTAATCCACTTACCAAGAAAAAACGATCTTCCGATAAATACACCCGCTATTTACTCGGAATCCAATCTCGTCAAAAAGAGCGATCCTAACCCAAGATCACTTTTTAGACTCGAGTAAAATAATTCAAGCCGAACCCGATATGAGAAACTCCACCCATAATAAAAGAAAATTTTACTCATTAAAAACGTAGTGGTTCTACCCTCCACTCAACTCTACTCTACTCTACTCTACTCTACTCTACTCTACTCTACTCTACTCTACTCTACTCTACTCCACCCTACCCTACTCTACCTTCCTCTAAACTACTCTACCAGCAAATTACACTCGTATGTTATAAGAAATGCACTGAATATTAAAAATGAATATTTGTATTTTACTCACTTAAAAATATCTGTATAGATCCCTACTAATCTCTTTTAGTTTGCAGACACTGCAAGGCGGGCGGAATGTTTACGTCAAACGTAAACACAGTGTATACTAAACACGTCTGCTCAATTACTCGCTACAAGTCGCACGAGCGCTGACAGTTTTCGTTCGGCAACAGCAAGGTTGCGCCAGCGTCTTATGTTGTTATTCGTTCAGAATACGTAAAAAGTAAAAAGACATCGTTTTACCCACCCACCCAAATTGCAACGTATTAACCACCCGAAGACCACATTAGAACACAAATTCATCATAAATTTACATTCAACATCAATTACATCGAATACACATGTTTATATACAACATAGACGAATTGAACATAAATAGCCAGCAGCAAATCCATCAGCAGCTTTGGGGATCAGCAGCACGGCGGCCCACCCACCTAGAAGACGAGGACCCATCAACATCAACTTCAACAGGACAACACAAAATAATACTGTTTGTAAAACCACCACAATTGTTGTACAAAAAGGTATAAATAATCCACAAATTGTTTCTAACCCACTCTAACCCATTTGTTCTCTTTTTCCGCCAATCTATCCACGATCGTTCGCTACCAGAACAAAGACTTAAACATTCTTAAAATATTTGAAAACGTATTAAGAAATTTTTATACTACTAAAAACGCTTTTAAAGTTATAAGATGCCAACGACTTTTAAGAGACGGATTAAAGGATATAATCTATAATCCGAAATTAAAACAGAGAATAACACAATTTATCAATAATTGCGAAATTTACAATACCGAAAAATATGACAGAGATCCAGTAAAACAGAAATTCAAAATAACAGAAATGCCCGAAAGACCAAGAGATACCATTCATGTAGACGTTTTTTATAGTCTTAACAAAAACATATTTCTAACTACAATAGATAAATTCGCCCAAATACGCCCAAGCTATACAAAAAATCTAGTTGGGCATGGACCGAATTTAAACGAGCTGTAATGCAATATATAAGAAGCACAGAGAACTTTAAAAATTTAATAGTAGATAATTAATTAGGTTTTAAGGCATTCCCTTTACAAGATTTTTTAAGAGATCAGAACATTAACCTTAATTTCACATCAAATAACAATCATACATCCAATTCAGATGTAGAACAGTTACACATCACCATGAACGAACACCTAAGACTCCTAAGGCACGACCCTAACAAGAATACCGATACAATTGAGGAAAAAATTTATAAAATAATTAATTTTTACAATAACACCATCCATTTTACTACCGGTCGTAAGCCGATAGACTTCACCAACGGTACCATAAGTCAGGACGAAAACCCCACAGTTCAAGAAAGCATAACAAAAATAAAAGAGCTAACAATTAATACCCAAAACAAAAATCGGGAAGACAAAGAAATCCAAACAGAACCAGTATTTTTAAAAGAAATAAGAGGAGAAACCATGCCAAATTCAGAAAAATTGTTGCCCAACCAATAGACGATGAACACATTATTACACCAAAAGGACATAAATATTTCAAGTCACATCTTAAAAGAAAAAAGAAATATCAAGATTATAACAACTCAACAATCAAAATAGCGTAAACATACTAAGACCCATCAATTTTATATTTTTTTAGGATGAAAAAATGATTCAATTAGTCATAATAACACTGACCATCCTAATTCCTACAATTCAAGCACAAATGCTAGATATCCAAAATTTGAACGAGAACAATGCTTATGTTAATATAAAAATGGAAAATTTTAAACTAATTTCAGACTATGACAAAATATTACATGTGATCAATGTAACAGAATACGAAGACACAAAGGACCATATTTGGGACAACCTTAAATCTATGACATATAAGCCAAACTTAGAAGGACCAATGTTAAATTCAGTCCAACACAACTATAGAAACTTAGAATCAAAACTAGATAAACTTCTACAACATTCAAGGAATAAGCGAGGACTTGTTAATATAATCGGCAAAAGTCTCAAATACATTGCAGGTACAATGGACGCAGATAAGGAAAAACAAATAACTGAACAACTAGAACTTTTAAATGATAACAAAAAGCTTATCTCGGAAAACAACAAACAAGTACGCATAAACACCGACATTATAAGACAAATGCGTAATATCATCGATCACATAAAGCAACAGCAACTTACAATTAAAGAATTTGTAGAAACATGGCCAAATGACGTTAATAATAGAATAATCACAATTGAAGACGAAATAAAATATATGCAATTTCTTTACTAAACCAATTACGATATAAACCTATTAATAAACCACATTGAGGACATAGAACAGACTCAGAGTCTTGGTAAGAATATCCTTCAAAGTACACAGAAATCAATTACTCTAAGATACGCTTAGAAACTCTAACAAACAAAGAAAATAAATCTTGAGACATAAGTGAAAATGAAATAATTACTGACAATAACGGCAATTTATATTATGCAAATGTTAAAGATAATTTAAAGAAGAACCTACAAGAAATAAATAACACTTGCATTAATAATATATTTAGAATAAAAGAAGCAAAATGTGCATTAAGAATATATCCAAAGTTTGAAATAACAGAAATTAAGAATGGGTAACTTATAATCAAATATATTAAAAGATCTGTAATTATCCATAGTTGCAATGATTTTGAAAGTGAAATAAAAGGAACTTATTTAATTAAGTTTGAAAATTGCGAAATAAAATTAGAAAATAAGATTTATAAAAATTATGTAATAAAAATTAAAGATCGTATTATATTACCAAATCTACTTGTATGTATAAAAGAAGATGTACTTTCTAGTAAGATGAATTTGAAAACATCCATTTAAAAAACATTTAAAATAATAGAGAAAAAAATTATTGAACTAAAAACACATAGTCACTTGAAGAACACATTGAACATAGGCATTTTGCTTATTGTTTTAATTTCTAAAGTTATAATTTTTGCTCTCCTATTAAAAAACAAATCTTTTTGCTCTAAAAATACTGTAGTAGAAATATCTTCGTCGGAGCCTCGATCAAACGGTGAGTCTGATAATTTAATTTTTAACTAATTTTACTCTGCTCATCTAATATGGATATCATCTGATCCATTTATATCGAGTTTCAGAAATTCAAAGAAAATTGCACATAGTCCTTTATGTAAAGAAGCAAGAGAATTAATTGTTCAACCACCTGATGAATTTTTTGAAGAAAATTGATATCAAAAATCCATTTATAAATACTTATATAAATTATACTTTTTATTAATACATATATGTTAATAATTAATACATATATGTTACAATGTTAAAACAATTCAATAAAACATTCTATACAAAAATAAGACCTGTAAAATATGTAAAGATTTTTTACTTTTGAAAATTTAAAAAAAACAGATTAAATAAAAATAGAGAAGAGAAAATTGTAAAAATTATATCAAGTTCTCATACAAAAGGCAAGTAAATATTTTATCGTTAAGTTGCGAAAAACAAAAAAAAATGCTACATATTTACCAGTCTACCTCCCATACAAAGTGGCGTCATCTATATGGTAAAAGCTTCATAAATGCCATAGTTTTTGAGATATTGCCTTAAAACTTGGCACACATCTTCTCCTATAAAAAATTAAGAACACCTCTAAAAATGATTCAATTAGATATGAAACACGCCTAAAATGCGCTACACGCTAAACATATATAAACTTTTTCAAAAAAATCAACTTCCTAACCAAAAAAACAGAAAATAGCGCACGAAATTTCAGGAACTATTTTTATACCTCATATTAAAGGACTACGTTTTTCTTTCATATGCCGAAAACTGCTTAAAAACTGCTTAAAATTTTTGACCGCCAAATGCCAAAAAACTCACTTTTTGCACCTCTGTGTGACGGACGTAACAATTCCACGTAACGTCCCATTTGGACGTAAATCAAGAAATTTATTCAAAATTATTTTTATGTAGTATGAATTTAAATTTTTAGAAAATTAAAACAGAATATTAAGGGTTCTCATCTAAGCATGTAACTGACCCGTAAACATTGTAAACCTTGTGAACTTACATGCGCGTAAACTATCTGTCAAAATTTGTATGGGCGTGAGTTTACATCATTTCCGAGCCTATTTTGTAGTGTAAACTAGCATGCAAATCTACGTGTGTGAATGAGGGTTGCCTTTGGCGCTAATTATTAAATATTTAAAGTAGTTGAAGTAAATTTGAATACGTTTTATTTATTTTTATATGTTATTGAAGGTTTTTAAAAGGTTTAAAATTTAAAAAGTCATAATGTTGTCACAGCCGCAGCCGCCATTTTGTCGACATTTGCGCTATTTACACTTTATAGCTCAATAAAAGTTTAAATGCTATACATGTTTACATGCTTAGATGAGAACCCTTATTATAATTGTGCATGTTTTATATATTTGATGACATCACTTTGAGTGGGAATGAGCTTGTTTTTCATTAAATTTTGACTTAATTTAAATGCAGAATAACTTTATGATATCGAAGACTATCATATCCAGTTTATATTATTATAATATCCCGTTATTACGCAAATTTTTTTCAATATATGGATGCTATCTTATTTGATGGCGTCATAAGTTACTTTGTTTAGAAGGTAGGTAGAATTTTTATTCTAATTTCACAAATTTCAAGCTCTAAGTGCATTTGAAAATGCTTACGAGCGCTGCCCCCGCCACGACGTAAAAATCGTGCTTGGTGACTTCAACGCTAAGGTGGGCAAGAAAAATATTTTTGGTCCAACAGTCGGAAAGTTCAGCCTCCACGACAACACCTCCGATAACGGAATGAGGCTGATTGACTTCGCCGCAGCACGAAACATGGTCGTAAGTAGCACTAGATTCAAGCATCCAATATTCATAAAGCCACCTGGATGTCCCCTGATCAAAAAACAAAAAATCAAATTGATCACGTTTTGATCGACGGAAGGCACTCTTCCAGTGTATTGGATGTACGCACGATCCGTGGTGCAAACATTGACTCGGATCACTATCTTGTTACAGCGTTTCTTCGTTTAGATGTAAGATTCGTACACGTCTCTGCGCAGCTAAGACTACACGCAACCCTACACAGAGAAAGCTAGACGTCGACAAGCTGCAATCGAAACAGACAGCCAATGCTTTCGCCACTCGACTCTCACTCCTGCTTCAAAGCACTCCTCCAATCGATGATATATGCGCGCAGTGGACACACATTTCCAACTCCATGCGTGCGGCTGCTGAAGAGGTGATTGGCTACCAACGCCCTCGCCGAAACCAGTGGTACGACCAGGAGTGTCGCGAAGCCACTGCAGAGAAAGACGCCGCCTACAAAGCCACCCTGCAGTCGGTTGTGACGCGCGCTGCTAAGGAGCGATACAAAGAAAAGAGGACGGAAGAGAGACATATTTTCGAAGGAAAAAAAGAGAGGCGGAAAAGCGCGAGCAAGAGAAGATTGAGATGTATGGTGACAGGAATGAGGCCCGAAAATTTATCGAAAAAATAAGACGCATTGCCGATGGTTTTAAAACCGGGGCCTCTTCCTGCAAGGATGAAAACGGAAATCTAGTGACAGATGTCCAGAGTACACTGACGTAATGGAGGGAACACTTTTCTAAGCTTCCAAGTGGCGACGCTGACAACAATCCCGGCAATAGAGATGATATTTCGGAAACCCCAATTTTGGATGACAGCGTTGAGGTTCCGCTGCCCGACTATGATGAAGTTCTGACAGCTATAGCTCGGCTTAAAAATAACAAAGCCGCGGGAGCTGATGGCTTACCTGCTGAGCTGTTTAAGAACGGAGGCGAAGCTCTACTTAAATGCATTCACGAGCTTCTATGCAGAATATGGTCGGAAGAATGCATTCCGAACGATTGGAATCTCAGTGTGCTCTGCCCAATCCACAAGAAAGGGGATCCCACTATCTGTGCAAATTACCGTGGGATAAGCCTTCTTAATATCGCATATAAGGTCCTGTCGAGCGTTTTATGTGAAAGATTGAAGCCCATTGTAAACAAACTGATCGGACCTTATCAGTGTGGCTTCAGACCTGGAAAGTCCACCATCGACCAGATTTTCACGCTACGACAAATCTTGGAGAAGACTCAAGAAAAACAAGTCGACACCCACCATCTTTTTGTCGACTACAAAGCCGCCTTCGACAGCCCAATAAGGAAGCACCTGTACTCCACCATGTCTGAATTTGGTATTCCTGCAAAGCTAATACGACTTTGCAGGATGACACTTAGCAACACCAGCAGTGCAGTTAAAATCGGAAAGGACCTCTCCCCACCATTTATTACCAAACGAGATTTCAGACAAGGTGATTCCTTATCGTGCGACTTTTTCAACCTAATGATGGAAAAGATCATCCGAGCTGCTGATCTGAGACGTAGTGGCACAATATTCTACAAGAGTGTTATGCTGCTTGCGTATGCTGATGACATAGATATCATTGGCCATAATACGCGCGAAGTCAGTGCAGCATTTTCCAGATTAGAAAGAGAGTCAAGTCGAATGGGTCTGTCAGTGAATGCAGATAAGACGAAATACTTAGTGTCAACAAACAAACAGTCCCAGCGCCTTGGAACCCACGTTACCGTTGACAATACCTCCTTCGAGGTTGTGAAGAACTTCGTCTATCTGGGATCCAGCATTAATTCAACCAACGACATCAGCATTGAGATCAAACGAAGAATAACTCTTGCCAACAGGTGTTACTTTGGGCTCAGTAGGCAATTGAGAAGCAGAGCCCTCTCTCGACGAACGAAAATCACGCTCTATAAATCGCTCATCATGCCCGTCCTACTTTACGCATCACAAACCTGAACGCTGAGCAGTTTAGATGAAAAGACTTTAGGAGCATTCGAGAGAAAGATTCTTCGTAAGATCTACGGACCAATCTGCGTCAATGGCGAGTACCGAATACGGTGGAATGATGAACTGTATGAGCTGTACGCTGACATCGACATAGTCAAGCGCATTAAAATCGAGCGGCTTCGCTGGCTTGGTCATGTTCAGCGCATGAAAGACGATGCTCCAGTGAAGAAAACATTCGATTCGGTACCCAGCGGCAGTCAACGCAGAAGAGGACGACCGCATCTTCGCTGGAAAGACCAAGTAGAGGACAACCTGACGAAGCTTGGAATTTCCAACTGGCGCCAGCAAGCGAAAGACAGAAATGGCTGGCGCAAGTTCTTAGATGAGGCCAAGACCGACATACGGTTGTAGCGCCAACTAAGTAAGTAAGTAAGTAAGTGCATTTTTTACATCTAAGCATATGTACAATGTAAAGTGAGTCGAAAAAAAGATTGAAAAAACCACCCGCTGTATCAGAGCTGACCTGGAGAGGATTTTAAGAACAAAAAAAATTTGGGTGAGTGTAGAACAAATTCAGGGTCGATATTCAAGTTTCCCAAAAAAATCGTTAAATAAATAATTATAGTACACCAAAAGTTGGAAAAGTGCAACCATTTGCACGAAAGTGGTAAAAACGACGGGTCGGAGGTACAAGACTATTTAGTCTCATAAAAAACATTATGGTTTGCTAAAACATCAATATAAATACGATGAAGTGCAACTGAACAAGATTTTATTTTTATCTCAGTTCAAATGTAGCATAGAAAGAAATGTGCAATGTAACTTCTTCAATTTTGATAAGATTCCTACAAATGCTTAACATTTTTGTGTAAATCAATGTGGACCAAGATTGTTATCTTTTGATAATGTACAAGAGCCGATGTTGAAATGGCCGATGTGTATTAGACTGGTTTATTAGTTGATCGTTTTGTTTTTTGTATCGAAAAACGCTAAAATGTATTGACTTTTTACATATTATTCGATTTTTTTATCATAAAACCTAATTTTTTAAAAAACCTGGTATGCACATGGTTCTTTATTTAACTGTTTATTAAAATAAGCTATAAAACATAAAAATCGGATTAAGTATCAGAGTTGTGATATATTATTTAAAAAAAATTATTTTCCTTCTTGTTGTAATTAAAACAATTGTAATAAATCAAATTTGAAAAAATTGTATTGAAATGTTGTTGAAATATTTTCAGAAACAACACTTAATACTAATACAAAAATTACAATATTATGTGATTACGTTGAATAACTTTGTTGTTATAAAGTTTTTTACTAGAAGTGTAACATTTTGTAAATTTCTATTTGTATTTTTTATAGTCATGTACCTCCTACCCGTTGTCTTTACCACTAGCATGTAAATGATTGCACGTTGACACAACTACTGAAGAATGTTTCCAATTTTTGGTGTACTGTAATTAATTATTTTACGATTTTTTTGGCCAACTTGAATATATTGTCACGTTTCGTGAGCAATTTTGTTTTAACAATGTTATTGCTGCGTTTTTATTTCTAAATATTTAAAGAAACAGTTTCTAATTTAATTTCATTTCTTAATTTTTAAAACTATTTCAGTAAATTTTAAATTTTGTTTGAATTAAAAAAAGTAAGAATTGTTATTTTTGAACTCTTATAACTTATTTTTTTAACTTATTAAATTATTATTTTTTTTTGCAAAAAGGAAGAAATTTAACGAAGAAATTTAATTTTAATAATTTTTTAAAATCGGAAATGTCATACTTAAGTTATAAAAAAAATACAATTTCGGCTGTTTTTCCGGTGGTCAAAAAACCTCTCGAGGTCAGCTTTGGTATAGGCGTGGTTTTTTCAAACTTTTTTTTTTATGGAGGCCGACCCACCATTATATGCATACATATGTGCAAAATTTAAAATCGCTAAACTAATATTTATAGAATATCAGGAGATTTCCCCGTTTTGTATATACTTTTCTATGCCTACGCTTATACGCCTCCTTTTGGACTTCACGTTTTATACGACTCCTTTAGGGTGTAAAATTATTATTTTTAGATAGTTGCTGGCTCATTTCCAGGAGTATTTTTTTGCATACTGGAAATTTGTGTATCAATTCTGGATTAACACTTGCAAGGCCAAGAAGCAAAAAATTTTTTCTATTAATTTTATTGAAACATTTTTAATAAATTTACTTTTTATTGAAAGTTATAAAAATTCTTTACTGATCATTCTGCAGATGATCGTTTAAAGAGGAGATTCATATAAAAATCAGTTTTGTAAATTTGCTATAAAGAAATTAAAGCATTTATTCTTGAGTTCTGATAAATCTATACATAAAAATATAATGTGGATTTTAAAAGATTGCAATTTTTTTTCCAAAAAAAATTTTAAAAAAAGTAACAATATAATTATAAATTGAAAATTTTTATTTTTCATGAAATTTTAAAATTTTTTTAACCTACGATACGCTGGGTTCCATTTAGCTATAAAATTGATATTGAAGTAAATATTAAATATTGCTAAAAAAATACAAAATGGATGCTTTATAGCTGCTCGAAATTAACTTCGTGAACTTACGCCGGGATACGTCCCTCCCCATATTAAATTTAAGAAAATATGTAAAAATTTGGAGACTGTAAAAAATCACATTTTCGCCTTATTAAAAAATTTGTTAAAAATAACATTAATTAGTTAATTAATTTGTGAGCTATTAAATTTTTACATGAATTTAATTGCGAGCTTTAGATTAATTAAGTTTTTAAGAAGCAACTAGAACAGAAGGCAACCTTGGTAGAGTTGATGGCAGTGATCTATAAATAGCCTACTGCTTTAAAATGTCATATGAATCAGTAGCCAATTTGAACGTTCAATTTGTTTAATATAGTTCAAATGAATGAGTTCCAAAATGTGTGAAATCATATACGACTTTAAGCAGTGAGTTAGTCACAGCTTAATCACTTAAAGACTACTGAAGAGGAAATGTAGTGATTTCTGAAACAGAGTGTCTAGTTAACTAAGTGATTGAATCTATACAGAGTTGTTGTTGTTGCCTCCTTAAAAACTAACTTGATCTAAAGCTCGCAATTAAATTCATGTAATAATATTAATTAAAACAACTTTATAATATAGTTTTTTTATTCGAAGACAATAAAGTTAAAAAATATCTGTACAAAATTGGAAATCGATCGCGTGTTTTTAAGTTTCATTCTCCCGCGCGAAAACTAGTGTTTTGAGGAAAACATTTTCTTTATCTTTGGTGTATTTTTGGAATGCACTACTTTGGTGACTCCTTATGTTCCTTTAGGAGTTTCTTTCGGATTTATTACTTTGGGGAGCCATTCTTCAGAAAGTAAATGAATTTCTAATTATATTAAAATAAAAAATCATTTACTTTTCAAGCACTTCATAGATTCTTCTATTTAATGAAATCGTAGATCTTGAAAGAAAAATAGTTGTAATGTTAGTACTAATTATTTATTATGCATAAATTTTATACCATCATTTCGTTTAAAATTTCCCTTTAGTTTCCGAAATGTGGAGGCCCCCGAGGCCATGAGGAGAATGCGTATTTAAAAATATTAAGACTTTAACCAAATCCTGGGAATTGGTGGCAATTCCGGGACTGTCCGTAAAGTGCAGGATCCAGGGATCACATTTCCTAATTTCCCTGAATACCCAAAGTGTGTAGTAAAACTTACAAAAAAATAAAAGCTAAAATGCTTATTAATAAATTTAAAGAAATCAACATATTATTATACCATTTCTTCTTTTATTTTCCTGTTATATGCATACTCTACCTACCCCTGAGCCCAATAAACCCAAACATTTTTCAGAAACAAAACAAACTTATAAATTCGTAACGAACTATTTATCATTTAAATCCCAGTATTTTCGTGACGTAAAAAACTGGATTCTGGAATCGAATTTTCGAATTCATACTTATAAACCGAGAAAGGATGGTATTAGTTACACGTGATATTCTAAACCGAGCATAGATTGCTGTGAGACCTTCACCTCTTCACAGTTATAGAAAACATCAGGGAGTAAAATGGATGCATTAAAAATCCTTCCCGAAAACATAAGCAGTTCGGAGTCAGCAGAACTGTAATTCAGCTCTCGATATTTTTTGTACAAGCATTTAAAAAATAACATACCTTTATTGAGTAATAAGATACAATAATAAACTCTACCAAAGTCATTCTCTTAGTGGTTAAATATAAATTTCATTAATATTACATATATATAAAATGATAGCTCAATTTTAATTTTGATGCTTAATTTAAAAGTGCGAGTACACCTAATCCTGTTTTTGCACGGTCTTTTTTTACACGATTTTGAAATAACACGGTCGACAGAAATAAACTTATCCTGTTTTTTACACGTTATTTTCACGTTTTGATTTTTTTTTACACGATATTTTCTGGAACGTATGTACCGTGCAAAAACAGGATTAGGTGTATTTAAAAGTTAATTAATATGAATCAACAAAAGTTTTCATAACGAATCTAAGTATATGTCGAGTTTACAATAGTAGTAGTAGTTAAAGTAGTTTACAATGAAATTTCTTTTTTTATGTATCTTAATAAAAATGCAACTTCAAGGCGCAAGGAGTTTTTCTCAGCTGAAACACTTGACTATGCATAACCAAAAATAACTTTTAATTTAAACTTTTCCAATAAAAGGATATAACGTTTCCGCACATCCTGACGTCGAATGACTGTCATATAAAAACAGTGATGGCACCTAACGCCCCAACTCGTCAGTAAGAGTTAGTATTCTCTTTAGTGTGATACAGGACCGGGCTTACACTTTGAGAGGCCATGTTGCAAATAATTTTTAGAGATGCCTCCTCCATTAATATTTTTTTTATTGTTTTAAGAAACTGAAAATTTTAAATGCTTGCCATATTCAAAATATTAAATGCTTGTGTTTAATGTCTCCATTAATATTAAATTTAAATATGTTCAATAATTATTAAAAAAGTTTAATATCTCCAATCGAGATTTTCAGAAGTCAAATTTGAAAAGATCTAGCAAAAAAACACAGATAAAAATAGATTTTTAAGATTGTATATTTTAGATTTAAATAAGATAAATTCAGACTCGCTCAACGTCATAAACATTTGATCCAGAATATAAGGAATATAAGAAGTCTTATTAGACTCGAGTCTACAATTAAGACTCAATTTAAACATAGTTAGTTGATATTCATAAATATTTTGCTACCCCTGTTTAGTAACACTCGGTTCTAAGCTGCAAATCTATTAGAATTTGTGTTTACTTTCTACACAGTAAAAAATAAGAGGATAAATTTTATACTATTTGGTGTACATATAAATCCAATCCAAAAATGTTTTAAAATTTATACCATCAAATCTTATAAAGTTTTCGAGACCATTTTTCTCGTCAGACCCATCGAAACCACTATATTTTTAAATTTCCCGATTTCGGTGAATTTTTTACTTTCGAACCAGATATATTGATTTGCACATGATATCCATATAAAATTTTTAAATTATATTTGTTTTATTATTTTTATAATATTGAGTGGTATAAAATTTATAAATTATTTGAAATAAAATAAGTTTTTGCAACACAATTGTTATAAAAAAGATAAAATCTACCCTTAAATTTTTTACTGTATACAATTTATGAACTTCTGTCAATTTGTAAACATCCAAGCCTAAATATTTCAGTAATTTACCATCAGAAGAAGCCTTCATGGTGAAAGGCATAATGGAAGAAGAATTTATTAAATATGATTAAATATTGATCGATTTGAATAATATTGAACTCCAAGAACAAGTAGTTTCTTTTCAGGTGTTAGAAATAGATGAAGAAGCAGCGACCGAAATTGAAGGTCTTATCGGGAGGAATGCAGAAAAGTGACACTAGAGGTAGAACCTTAAAAACCTATTTAACTATTGAAAAAACTAAAAAATAATAATCGAAGTCCTGCGGGTGATGTTCTCCAGCACCTACTGCACAAATACTTGTAAGTGTTAAAACACGCCCGAGCGAGGAGCTGCATAATCTGAGGGTATAAATGCTGCAAAAGATGAAAAAGAGTGGTTTAAAATAGACATGGAAATAATGAGGACGATCCCAGACAAAGGGTGGGTTTTTAAATAAAATGGTATACATAACAAAAATTAATTACAAAAAAATAATACTAAATTTAATTTATTGCCATGTATTTTGAATTTAAATTTTTTAACAGAAACTTAACAGAAAATTCTATTAGTCTTTGTAGTGAGTTTTTGGAGAATTTTAAAAATGTTTTGATTAAATATATTATCGAGGTGTATAAAAGAAATGAGCTATCAGTTTAAATATTTAACTCAGTAATTAAATTTTTATCGAGTGTGGACTGGCGTCTGGGTTTTGGTGTTATCTTGTCAGATAATTATGACTTTTTATCGAAATTATAAATCAAGCACTTGCTTTGTTCCTATTAAAAAAATAAGGAAAAGTTCTAAGCCGGAGTGATTCAATAAAAGTCTTCAGAATTAAAAAACCGTATTAACAAATTGTTCAAAAAAAGTAAAATAAATATATCTTTTCGGCAAAACTATTTATAGGCGCGTAGTGAATACACATCTCTTAAAGAATCGCTCTACAAATCTCTCCTTAATAAGCTGGAGTCTGATATTAGAGAAAATCCGAAGAACTTTTGGAATTTCTTGAATAAAAAAAGGAACACGAAGGGTTTCCCTAAAAATATGTTTTTTAACGAAAAAATTGCAAGTAGCACTTCAGACGTCACAAATCTTTTTGCTGATTATTTTCAATCGAATTTTTTTATTAGACGACGGAAATGACGTGAACTGCCCTTTTTATTATAATGACAACCCTATTATTGATATGGGTTCATTAGTTCTTTCTGATGATGATGTCTTACAAGATTTGCTCACTCTAGACATTAATAAAGGAACTGGTCCTGATAATATTCCCCCAATATTTCTAAAAAACTGCGCAGCTGTGCTAGCCCAGCCATTAGCGCTTTTATTTAATTTATCTTTAAAGACAGGGCAGCTTTTGAATATTTGGAAAGAATCCATTATAATCCCTATCCATAAGTCTGACTCTAGGCAAAATATATCGACCGATATCAAAATTGCCCTTGAACCCTAAATTATTTGAGTCAATTGTCAAAAAACACATTTATGCTAGAATTAAAAACTCTTTCTCTGAATTCCAACACGGTTTTGTTAGTGGTAAATCTACTTCTACAAACCTAACACTGTTCTCTCAATTCATTAAAACTGAAATAGAAAAAGGCAACCAAATTGACGTCATTTTTACTGATTTCGCCAAAGCCTTTGATAGAGTTGAGCACTCGATTATGGTTAAAAAACTTTCCCTAATGGGGTTTCATTCCTCTTTGTTATCCTGGCTGAGGAATTACCTTTCTGATAGATATCAAGTTTTCCGTATTGGTAACTGCTACTCAAAATCTTTTACCAACCATTCTGGTGTGCCCCAAGGAAGCCACCTTGGACCTCTATTGTTTGTCTTGTTCATCAACGATCTCTAAAACTTTTTACAGCATACTAACTGTTTGATGTATGCTGATGATGTTAAACTGTTCAATTCGGTTTCTTCACCTTCCGACCATCGGCTTCTTCAAATTAACTTAAACAATATGATTAAATGGTGTTCAGTTAATAGACTTTATTTAAATGTTGCCAAATGCAACATTATGTCTTTTTATATGAAAAAAGGACCAAATTTTTTTAATTACCCAATCGCAAATAGTGGTCTTTCACGTGTCGAGTCTATCTGACCTGGAAATTCTATTTGATAGAAAAATTTCTTTTTCCAACCATTTCTATTGCATAATTACTAGGCTAATGCAATGATGGGTTTTTTGAGGCGTAATTCGAAGGAATTGAAGGATCCATATACCCTTAGAACGTTATTTTTATCTTTAGTAAGATCTATCTTGGAATATGGATGTGTGATCTGGGATCCATATTACGAAGTAGATTCTTTGCTATTGGAAAGAATAAAAAAACATTTCACTCGTTACATAATGTTTAAATTAAATTGGAATTTTATGCCAACGTACGTATCCAGGTGTGCTCTTCTGGGTCTTAATACCTTAGCCTCCAGACGTATATTTTTTCTTGTTATTTTTGTTCGCGATATAATTATGTCACATATAGACTGCGCGCCACTACTCGCTCTTTTAAGAATATATGCGCCTGAGAGATATTTTAGGCAAAGAGATTTTTTTTACATTCCGTATCATAGGACAAACTATGGCCGTAATGATCCTATTATAAATATATGCTTAGCGTTCAATTCCACAAGTGCTCAAATAGATCTCATTTTGAATAGACAAACTTTTAAACAAAATTTATTAAGAATTGTTTAAAATGAATTTATAAAAGTGTAATATTCTTTAATATAATTATGTTTACATTTTATTGGTTTTATATCATAATGTTTTTACAATTTATATGTTATTACTCAAACTGTAAAACGATTGTTGATAGTTAAAATAGAAATAAATAAATAAATAAATAAATAAATAAATAAATAAATTGCTGCAGTCAAATGTATGGCCAGGTATCGTCGTGTCTATATTAGAGGCTGTATAATATATATATATATATATAGAAAAAAGACATACAAATATATACAGTGTTGTGAAAATAAATAGGGACACCTGTATTTTTATATTTAAAGCTGCATGAATTATATACAAGGTGCAGCAGACACAGATTTAACTCCTTCGAGTGGTGATTCTCCTTGATTAGGCGAGTAAAAATATTCAATAATGAGGTTCACCCTCCCCCCTTCGGGAGATAGAGAGGAAAAACTTGATAATATGTGCCATTACGTCTTACTCTATATATTATTTGCCTCTTAACCTATCTCCAAATCAATAGCATCTCGAAAAAGACACTACATGACCTTCAAACCAATGATAAGAACCGTTTTCTAATCGTACCACACTAAAAGCTAACTGTTTTACGTGTGGTCATTTAAAATTTAAAAGTAGTTATGTTTGCATTGAGTACTCAAGTACTATGGCAAGATCAAAAACCAAGTCAATTTATTACCAAGTTTAAAAACTTTATAATAAAAAAAATTACATCATAAAAATTTTCAAAAATGTATTTAATTAAAAATATTTCTCACAACTTTCTTAATTGTGACTTTATGCAAAATGTTTTACAAACAACTGAATGTAAATTTGATTTTCTTCTCAACAATATATAAACTTTATGCATGGAGTAGAATGTAATGACACAGATTTTCAAGTTTTTCCTCTCTAGCTCCCAAAGGGGGAGGGGCGAACCTCATCCTTGCATATTTTTACTCGCTTAATTAAGGAGAATCACCACCCGACGGAGTTAAATCTATAGCTGCGGCACCTTGTATATAATTCATTCCGCTTTATATATAAAAATACTGGTGTCCCTATTTATTTTCACATCACTGTATATACAATTAGCTGAAACCCGGCGTGTTGCTGCCACGACCCCTTGTCTAACACCATACACTGTTGTCAGTGAAACTGCATGTATAAATTTAGTTCGATATCGCAAATATGGGTTGTGTGGGAGGTGCCACGCCCCATGTTCAACACCCATAAAATATTATCAGGCGGATACCGAAGCTGCGCGACCTATAATTCCAAAGCTATGGCGATAATTGCTTTCGCCGCAAGCAGATTGTTGGCTATTCGGGTTGAAAGGGGACTTACGTCAACGACCTAATGCGGAGAATTGTAAATTTTTGAAATTCCTACATCAGATTCGAAATCAGCGATCTCTTAATACTGCCAGCACTTACATAAAGAATATAAAAAATAAAACATTTTAAGGGTTCACCCTAGTGTCCTATATAAATTGATTTGCTATCGAAAAGCAAAAGAAATTGGCACGAAAGCGATCAAATAAATGTTAGTATCAGCAAAAAGCATAAAAACAAAACAGTCTGCTACGACTGTTGAAACACTGATGCTGCTTTGACTTGCACAAGTTGAACAGTTGCTGCTGCTTTGACTTTCGATTTTGTTCACAGTTTCAGTCAATCAAACCAAAACTGCCGAAGCGGCTTCTGAAGTGCTTCGCAGTCTATCAGCGATCGTTTCTTGCTGTTGCTTTGACTACGACTGTTACATTTTTAGAAGCATAAATTTAAGCAGCAGCAAGGCAATGAAAAATACTATAAGTTTTTAAACACTGATTTGGATACAAAATTTTGACGGAATATTCTCCCAGTCGTTTGCCAGGTCTGTCGATATTTTTACTTTCGTCGTCTTCATCTGTCATTCTTTCTGTAAGTGTAATGCTAGCACTTTTTTCAAACACTAAAAAAATTAATTTAGAATAAATATTCCGGTATGCATTTTTATACATACATGCTTGAAATATTTCTTCCATTTGATATGTTGTGGAGAACAGCAACTGTCAATTTTTGACAGCAACTGTCAAAAGTCAATTCTGAGTCTTTCAAATATTGACTGAAGTTTAGATTTTATTTGTTTATTTAAACATCCGATTTCTTTTATCTAGTAGCTATAATACAGTCATTGTACTTTTGTTCTTGTTGAAATTGCGGATTACTTACGGGAGTGAGCACTATATTAGGGTAACCAGCATGTCCTACTTAAATAAATCCTCCTACTTAGGTTAATCTTTAGCGACTTCTAGAGTGGACTTCAACGTGTTATTTTTCCAAATTTAAGCATCATGCCGAGAGCACTGTGGACGTGCAACAATATTTATGATCTTTCAGTTAGCACCACATACAATCTGCAATATTTGAAGTTAAATATTAATTATGTTGACTTTATATGATTAAAATACAAATTCTAAATGTTTGATAGTTTAAATCATACTTGATTTTAAATACAAATTCTTGTTGTTTGATAGTTTAAAATCGTTTATTGAGCTTAAGGTCAAAGTTAGAACAATTAATTGTTCTAACGAATTTTTCCAAAGAAACAACAAAGTTTTTTCAATATGAAAAGGAAAAAATCACTAGCTGATTTTATTGCACAATTTCTGCCCTGCTAAAAGCGTCATCAGAAATCTTTGTGATACCCGTGCAAGCGCGCATTAACGCACTGTACCACCGAGGCGATGAGATTTGAAGTGTCAATTTCTCAGTTTTTCTCAATTTCAAAATTTCACATTTGTTGTTGCATTTATGTTTTACTTTAGTCTCTATGCTTATGTTATTATATGTAGTCCAACAGCCTGCTGGAAGTCTGCACTAACAAAGCTTGTTTACTGAAGTTGTTTTTAGAATTTTTGCTGATTTTGTTTTTAGCTGTTTCCGTTTGGTCGAGCTCTACCATTTGTTTAAAGTTTTTTCTAGATGACCTCTATATTTATTATGTTGACTTTATATGATTTAAATACAAATTCTAAATGTTTGATAGTTTAAATCATACTTGATTTTAAATACAAATTCTAGTTGTTTGATAGTTTAAAACCGTTTATTGAGCTTAAGGTCAAAGTTAGAACAATTAATTGTTCTAACGAATTTTTCTAAAGAAACAACAACAACAACTTATATACAAGAACTAAATATTAATCTTAATTTCGTTTGCAATAATTTATATCAGGATTTACTGGAAAGTTTAAGGAATATCCTTTCCGGACATACGGTCTCCAACATTCCTTGCTGGATAAATATACGGACATGCGAGCAATCGATAGCACCCAAAACTTTAGGGAATCCATCAATTTGAAAAAGTTTGACTTAGCTAGTTGTAATTAATAAGTTGTCAATAGAAACTTGATGCTAGCTTTTTTGCTATTGTTGCAATAATTCTGCTCACCGTTTATCGGAAAATTCTGTGAAAGTCAGCTGTCAAAATTTAAGCTATACTTTAAATATTAACACAATTTATTCAAATGTTACCTATATCACTCTCATGGCCATTTCGACCAAATAGTCTTAAAGTTGGTGGCACTTGCGAACGTCCTCAAA
Organism: Dichetophora obliterata; assembly: GCA_963920525.1. NCBI lineage: Eukaryota > Metazoa > Arthropoda > Insecta > Diptera > Sciomyzidae > Dichetophora > Dichetophora obliterata. The sequence continues at coordinate 136,370,541 of OY986435.1, forward strand.
TTGACAATCCTCTTTTAGATTGCACAGCTCTTATAAATAGCAAATCGACTATAAATTTTGCAGTTTCTTTTTCAAAGCGATATTTTTCATAAAAATCTTTTTCATATAAACAGAGAGGATCGCATCTAGCTCTGCATCTTTTCCTATTATAGGTCAATTTTCAAATCCGTCAAACGTTTTCACTTTCAGTTTTAATTCCAAAAAAAAAGTTTAAGTTTTTAAGAAACTTTTGTTTTATGTAATTCCAAAATTCGGAAGCCCCACAAATTTTTGGGGCCCTGCTGCAATTGCCTCAAAATTTGTTCATTAATCCGGCACTGGTATGATATATGGTAACGTTTTGGACACATACACACACAGCCAAAGCACATCACCCAAAGACGAGATGCGACAATCGATCCGTTTAATATTTATTGCTTAATAATGCATATCACGTAACAGGGCTTTAGTTTTTCTTAGCTTTTGATGAATTTGCTTCCAGTAAACTTATCTCTTCATGTACCGCCTCCGTCACATCAACATTCTAGCAGAGCTTTTTCTGTAACTTTTTGTCGTTTGATGCTTAGTTTTGGTGACAACTTTTAACGTATGTACAGGGCGATAGGATATCGATGCCATCAATTTGGTTTTCCAATCCTTGTCAGTCAGGCTTCTATGATGGCGTGCGCGTACCTTTCCTTGTAACTTTGTTAAAGCAAGCGGCAACATGGAGGAGTCTGGAGGGAAGAAGCGCAAGTAGAAGCAGCTGCAACAGCTGCAGATATAAAAAAATGGCACAGAGAAGAGTAAATTTGACTAAAAGACGTATTTTTGGTAGGAAACTTCAACGGATTTTAAGAAATAAAAAAAAATTAAAAATGCATTTTTACTCCTAGTAAAATGGTGGCACACAAGGTGGGGAATATGTTTGGAAGAATAAATGCTTCATGCTTCCGAAAAATGGTATAATGGACTGAGTTTTTCGTTGCAGTAGAGAAGATTGTCTGCATTTATTGTAAACCTTGTAATATTAATTCATTGCAATCAAACTGTTATACAAACAACTTTGCGGAGTAAGGCGTATACTTTATTTTATCTGCGCAGTACACATTGGTTAAAATGGCAGGAACAGTGGCTAAAAGCGACTAGAAGACGTCTTCGTATTGGCCAGCAATTTGGTACCCATAGGCTTGTGAGCCCTTATTGATTGTAGTGTTAGCGTTTTCCTTAAATTTGGTGAATTAATAATTTGCATATTTTTTGCACATGCATTCTCCTGTTTTGAAAAAAATGTATACTTAAATGCAATTTTTTAACTTTTTCAAACAAATGAATATAAGGTGCACAATTCGAATTCTGCAAATTCGAAGTTTTGAACGAAATCCTGTCTAAAAATATTTATTGTAAAACAGCAGGAAAATGCCACGATTATTTTCCCAATTTTGATATTTAAAAAAAGTTACTTCAAGCATGAAATGTAACAATTTTGTCCATATTTCCTTTATGGTTATTATTTCATTGAAAGACTTCCTAACAACAATTGTTAAGTCAATTGAGACCCATCGAATGGCAAAATCAGACACTAAAAATTTTAGTATAACATTTTGGTGAATGCTGAGTTGAGGGGTTTTAACGAAATAATAAAAGGTCTTAATCTGGTGTTGTAAATTGATGCTCTTGGACAGAGTGTTATTCAGAAATATTTGAAAAATCTAAATTAAGGAAACTATCTTCGGTACTAATTTTGGTGCCCGAGATATAAAAATTTATATTCATTTGGTTTAAAAAGTTAAAAAATTGCATTCAAGTATACATTTCTCAAAAACAAGAAAATGAATATGCAAAAAAATTGCAAATTATTCATTCGCCAAATTTAAGGAAAACGCCAACTGTATAATCTAAATCGCAAAAATTTAGACTATCAGATAGAAATCAAAAGTTCTGTGCTACCTCGAGTTTACCTTTAGACTCGAATATCCTTCACACAGGACTTTGTGGGTAAAAATCGAGAGTGGCATCGTGTTTGCCAAAATATTGTTAGTTAAAGTCTATATTTACTTTTGCTTTAAGCCACATGTAGTTTTTCTTACAAAAATCAAAGCATTTTGATATTCTGATTTCTTACTGTTTTTTTTTAAACAACTTTGTCCTTGCGGGAGAGGAAGACATCCTTATTTTTTTTGGGAGATCTGGACCACCCAATGCCCTTTTTAGACCTCTTAGAATACGATATAAATTTTTCGATACGCCCTATTGCCCAAGATAGGTAGTTTGTTGAGAAAGATGCAGCCCTGTCATAAGATGCAGCCCTATCGTCATCTTTCTCTACTTTGCTTTCCATTCACGCATACGTATTTAGAAACAGAAAAACACAGTTGATGTGTATTTGAAGTTGCTTTGTTTTTGGGGTTTTTTCTTTGGTTGCTGTTTTAAGCGAACACGTTTTTTATTCTGGCTTTCAATAAATCTGTTTTAATTGAAGACAACAATTACATTTCTGTTTTATTGAAGAAGGTTTTCTAGCCAGCTGTATTGTCATCGTTGAACATTTTTGGCGTCCCTTGCGGGGAACCTGATTCCTCAAAAACACTTATTTTATCAAAACGATTTTCAATTATCAAAGTACTGACTAAAAGATCTAAGTGACGTAACCTCACTTTGCAGTAAACGCAACGTGAAAACTTCTCAAAATCTTGCGTTGCAATGGCTTTGGCAAAAGAAGAATCTGTTGCACGATATATTCAGAAGTTTTCTGCAAATACTCATAAGACGGCAAAAATCAAACAGACGAACGGATTTCTTGTTGGAAGAAGAAAGCTGCTTGAAGACTATTGGCAGAAATTCAATACAACGCATGATGAAGTTTTAGCGTTGGAAGTCACTGCGGAAAACGAAGAAGAGATGAAAAGGATAGTTGCAGACAGCAGATTTACAGCAATCGAGGCTGCTTATTGCGAAGCGCTAGGCGAATTGAATGATTTAATCGATGAGGTTACGCCGCATGGCAACGATACAATTCATCATTCGACACTGAATCCTGGCCCAGTGATTCCCATGAATGCTTCAAAGTCAAGGCTACCTAAGATTGAGTTGCCAAAATTCAGCGGCTCCTTTCAAGAATGGCTTACGTTTAAAGATATGTTTTCAACATGCGTAATCAATGACACATCTCTTGCTGACGTTCAGCGGCTGCACTATCTAAAAAGCAGTTTGCATGGCGAAGCTGAGGCCCTACTTAGAAATCTGTCCGTCATGGAAAACAATTTTCAAATAGCTTGGGAAATTCTCACACAACGCTACGACAACAAACGACGACTTGTCAAAACATACATGCGAGACATTGTCGCACTTCCATCAATGAGCTGTGAGGCTGCTTCGTCAATGCGTGCAATTTTGGATGGTATCACTGAAGCTATTCGTGCTCTGGCGCAATTAGGGCGTCCGACTACTTACTGGGATGACTGGCTTATTTTTATGGCTACTGAGAAGTTGGACCCAGTCACCGTCAAGGAGTGGGAAATGTCACTAGAATCTCCAAATGAGATTCCAACGTATCGCGATTTGGTCAAGTTTCTAGAGAATCGCTTACAAGGTCTCGATACCATGGTCATTCCTGCCCGACCTAAGTCAAACTACGGAAACTCGAAACAATTGCAATCAATACAGATTCGAAGCCATCAAACTAACATTATTAGGTGCCCAAGCTGTGCAGGTAAACATATTCTAATGTTCTGCTTAAATTTCAGAAATTTGTCGCCGGCAGAGAAGCTGGATTTCGTGACCAAAGCAAAGCTCTGTAGGAACTGCTTCAAAGTTGGCCACAGTAACGATGAGTGCCCATCCGTATACTTATGCAAAGTATGTCAACAAAAACATCACACCATGTTGCACGATAGCCTTCAAGTATACAGCGTAAGTGGAAATCACACATGCACAGCAAAATCCGAGTCTAATGGCACAGTTGGGTTAGTTCCTGTAATGTTGCCAACGGCTCAAATTGGACTTCAATCTGACTCCGGACATTTTCTTCAACTCCGAGCGCTTCTAGACAGCGGCTCACAGGCGTCTGTTATAAGCGAGTTTGCTGTGCAACAACTACAACTACAGATTTCAAGTTCCTGTGACTGGAGTCGGTGGTTCACATGTTGGAAAAGCCACTGGTCTGGTACACTTTTTTGTCAGTTCTATAATCGACTCAGATTTCAGGATCCGTTGCGCAGCTTTAGTACTACCACGTTTGGGAAACCTGATGCCCTGCGAACGTGTGAATCCCAACCTGTTTGGTGATTTCCTAAAGCTAAAACTAGCAGACCCAAAATTTTACAAGCCTGGATCTATCGACGTCATTCTAGGAGCCGACCTGTTTGGTTCCCTGCTTCGAGAAGAAGTAAAGAAATCAACAACTGATGGTCCTGTAGCGCAAAATACTCACCTCGGATGGGTCATTTATGGACGCTTGTCCGCCTCAGCGACTCTACAGCTGAGCACAACTTTTAATGCATCAACGATGGCGGAGCTTAATGATTTAGTGCAAGATCTCTGGAAATTCGATGACCATGAAGATGTCACATCACAAAGCGCCCTGACTAAAGACGAGATTTACTGTGAAGACTTTTTGGAGCGAACTGTACGCCGCAACGACTCCGGACGATACGTTGTAAAGTACCCTTTCAAAAATCGCCTCGATCTGGTCGCACTTGCGGGTACAAAAGCTGATACCTGGAAGCTATTCCACTATCAGCAAAACCGCCTGGACAAAGAGCCTAAATTAAAGATGCTTTACAACAATTTTATGTCTGAGTATTTAGCTCTTGGGCATATGGAGCCCGTTCTAGAGACAACTGAACCAACACCCGTGTGCTACATCCCTCATCATAGTGTGTATAAGGAGTCAAGTTCTACAACTAAGTTGAGAACAGTCTTTAATGCTTCCAGAAAGACTAAAGAAGGTGTTTCATTAAATGACTACCTGCATGTGGGACCCAAGCTACAATGTGACTTATCATCAATAATTTTAAAGTGGCGAACACACCGAATTGGATTTATGGCCGACATCGAAAAGTGTTACCGGCAAATTTTGGTAGACCAGGAGGATGCTGACATGCAACGCATTATATGGAAAACCGCAGAAGGTTTTCCTGCTGTGTACCGTCTACTTACAGTCACATATGGCTTGAATTGCTCGCCATATTTGACCATGAAAGTGTTTCAAACGTTAGCCAAAGATGAAGAGTCAAAATTCCCTGAAGCTGCTAAAGTTCTTAGAGAGTCCTTCTACATGGATGATTGCCTTCATGGCTCCGAAACAATTGAGTCTGCCCTTGACCTTCGCAACCAACTTCAACAATTACTGCAGCGCGGAGGTTTTTATCTTAGAAAATGGAGTTCGAATTCTACTGAATTTCTTCAAAGGCTTAATTTTGAACATTGTGAGTCGGACGTCTGTTGTGATCTTAATTTGGATCGAGAAACTAAAGCTCTAGGGCTCTATTGGTTTTGTCAATCTGATTGTATTGGATACAAAGTTCAGGTAACCCCTCTCTCAGGTCCCCTCACAAAAAGACAGCAGCTCTCCGATGTTGCAAAAATTTACGATCCACCTTGCCTTTTGGCACCAGTTGTTATCACTGGGAAAATTATGTGTCAACAGCTTTGGCTTTTGGGCTGCTCTTGGGACGATCCCATGCCTGAACCGTATCAACAAGATTGGAATAAATTTCGTGACGAGCTTCAACTGATCGAGAGAATTAAAGTTTCACGATGGATTTTCTCATCTCCGGATGTCAAAAATTATCAGCTGCACGTCTTTGCAGATGCGTCAACTTCAGCGTATGCAGCAGTTGCATATCTACGAGCAGAAACAGCAGAAGGCAGAATTAAGATCTCAATTCTTACGGCCAAAACTAAGGTAGCACCTTTAAAAAAAATAACAGTGCCATGCCTAGAATTAAATGGCGCACTGTTAGCCGCAAAAATAACCAAAAATTTACTGCATACACTTAATTTTCAATCAATAAAACCGTATTGCTGGTCGGACTCTAAAACTACGTTAAGTTGGATAAGATCTAATCCTGGTATTCACAAGCAATACGTGGCCAATCGAATAACGAAGATTCAAGAGATGACATCTATTGATTCATGGCGGTACGTGCCTACGAAAAGCAATCCAGCTGATGTCGCATCTCGTGGTGTGTTTCCATCGCAACTAGCAGAGCTCGATATATGGTGGTCTGGGCCCTCGTGGCTACATTTGGACAAAAATAAGTGGCCATTGCAAGAGCAGTTACCGAGAGCAGAATTAGTCGAAGTAGCAGCACTAATGTCAGCGGTTTCTTCAACGGCGGCAACCAATGATTTGGCCAATACTCTTCTTAAACACTCTGTTAGGAGTAACATCGTGGTGTCAGAGGTTTATTGCGGCTAGATTTTCGCTGCCACATGAAAAAACGTCATGGATCACATCTATGAAGCGAGAAAACGCTTTGAAGTTTTATATAAGGTATGTTCAAAATAGTGACTTTTTTAATGAGGTTTTATGTCTTCAGCAGAGAACACCTATACGCAATAAGAGCAAGTTGTTGAAACTCAACCCTATGATCGACGAAAATGGTATTCTTAGGCTCAATGGCCGCCTCAAGAACGCATTGATACCCACCTCTGAGCGATTCCCTATAATATTGCCTAAAGAGAGTCCGCTTACATCGGCTCTTGTTGCCCAAGCTCATGAGGCTACTCTTCATGGAGGTACCCAAGCCACATTAAATTTCCTGCGAAGGCGTTTCTGGATTATTGATGCGCGCTCTGTAATCAAAGGGTACATTCATCGGTGCCTTAAATGTTTTCGTCAGAAACGTAGTATCACCAGTCAAATCATGGGAAGTCTCCCCATACATCGCTGCACGGCGGCACCTGCATTCCAACATTGTGGTATAGACTACGATGGGCCGTACAAGATCCGCCCTATAAAAGGACGTGGCTATCGTGGCCATAAAGGATATGTGGCACTCTTTGTGTGTCTTAGTACACGAGCTATACACCTTGAACTTGTTAGTGATATGACAACCGACACTTTTCTTGCTGCTCTGCGACGATTTTTTTCTCAGCGAGGGTACAGTCACGATATCTATAGCGACTGCGCAACAACATTTACTGGTGCAAATTTCAGTCTAAAGGAAGATTTCTGTGCCTATCGTCAGCAGCTAGAAGCTGGCGCTCGACTTTTTGCATGCCATGGAGTTTCTTGGCATTTCATTCCACCAGGATCTCCCAACTTCGGTGGAATATGGGAGGCCGGCATTAAAAGTATGAAACACCATTTAAAGCGCACTGTAGGAGAGGCTATTCTAACCTTCGAGGAGTTTTATACCGTGCTTAAACAAGTGGAGGCCGTGCTGAATTCGAGACCGTTATCTGCTCTTTCTGACGACCCTACAGATATAGTAGCGCTCACGCCTGGTCATTTTTTGGTGGGCGGCCCTCTCACTGCGGTTCCTGAGCCCAACATTCTTGACATAAACATGAGTCGCCTCTCTAGATGGAAGCAAGTCCAACAAATTCAACAAGACTTCTGGAAGCGCTGGCATCGGGAGTACCTCCGCGAGTTGCAAGTCCGGCCTAAATGGCGTTTGGCGAAGGACAACCTGAAAGTGGGTAACCTGGTTTTAGTTAGAGACGAACGTTTACCACCCACACAATGGGCGTTGGGTCGTGTAGTGGAAGTCCATGCTGGTGACGATGACCACATACGCGTTGCAACAATCCGTACTCAGTCTGGAATACTCAAGCGTGCAATCTCCAAACTAATCTTACTACCGATCGATGATGAACATACTGGCGCATGCGGTGGGCGGATCCAGGAGGATCCAAACATGTCGTCCCGATCGGACGAGGTGGGCGGAAATGTTGAGAAAGATGCAGCCCTGTCATAAGATGCAGCCCTATCGTCATCTTTCTCTACTTTGCTTTCCATTCACGCATACGTATTTAGAAACAGAAAAACACAGTTGATGTGTATTTGAAGTTGCTTTGTTTTTGGGGTTTTTTCTTTGGTTGCTGTTTTAAGCGAACACGTTTTTTATTCTGGCTTTCAATAAATCTGTTTTAATTGAAGACAACAATTACATTTCTGTTTTATTGAAGAAGGTTTTCTAGCCAGCTGTATTGTCATCGTTGAACATAGTTGGAGAAGCGTTTTGCAAGAGTTTTTCGTTTTTTTTTTATCAAAGAAGTAGTAAAATCATAGCATGGGCTATATTTAACTAAACAAACTGGTATGCACTTCGTTTTTTACTGTTGTGAAATGAGGTATCAAATATAAAAATTGGATAAAAAGTTTCAAAGTTGTGAAAATTTACTATTCGAAAAAATAAATTTTTTCCTTTTTTGATAAAAAAAAATCGTAAATATCCAAATGTGTAAAAGTTGTAGTCAAATTTTGTTGAAATATTTTTTAAAACAACATTTAATACAAAAATAAAATCTGGTATTGTTACGTTGAATAACTTCGTCGTTATACAATTTTTTATTAGAAGTGTAATATTTGGTAAATTGTTACGAAAAAAATCCGCATAAATAAAGAAATGCAATATAAAAAAAGCAAAATATTGGGTGGCTATGGCAAACCTTATAGCTTTTTTGTGCAAAAATGTACAAAAACCCAAATTGAGATAAAATGTTATAGCTGTTCAAACTTGACTTTTTTTCAAAAATCTTCAATGTGCCTGTTTCTAGCATTTCCAACACAAATAAAAATCATTAAAATATAAAAATGTCCTAAAAATCCAAAAACACAAAATTTAAAAAATTAACATCACGGTTAGCTATGCCATAGTCTTTAGCATAGACTATGTTAGACTCAATTTGAGCAAAAACTTGCAAAGCTTTGATCGCCAATTAAACTAGTAAAGTTATGGATTCTGAAAAATTTTGATGCAGCTTAAAAATAAATTTTTTTATATCTGCAAAATACAATAAATTCATCAAAAGAAATATTATCAACATTGAGCAATTTTTAAATAAAAACATAAATGAATATTACAAGTAAAAATTTGTTTTAACTACAATTGAAAGTTTTTCTATATGACCTTGTTGTTTATTATGTTGTTTTTCTATGATTTAAATACAAATTCTAAATGTTTGATAGTTTAAATCATTCTTGATTTTAAATACAAGTTCTAGTTGTTTGATATTTTAAAATCGCTTATTGAGCTTTAGAAAAGTGAATTTTTCGAAAGAAACAACAACAAAAACAACAACAACAATAATTTCAATATGAAGAGGAAAAAATCATTAGTTGATTTTATTGCAATTTCGGCCCTGATACAGGCTTCATCAGAAATCTTTGTGATGCCGGCGGGAATCGTACCCGGGCCATGCTCGCCGTATGCAAGCGCATTTTAGCGCACTACACCACAAAGGCGATGAGATTTCAGTGTCAATTTCTCAGTTTTTCTCTCAGGCATCACAAAGATTTCTGATGAAGCCTGTAGCAGGTTCGAAATTGCAATAAAATCAGCTAGTGATGTTTTCCTTCTCTTACTGAAAATTTTGTTGTTGTTGTTGTTGTGTCTTTGGAAAAAATTCTTTAGAGCAATTAATTGTTCTAACCTGACCTAAAGCTCAATAAACGATTTTAAATTATCAAACAACTAGAATATGTATTTAAAATCAAGAATGATTTAAACTATCAAGCATTTAGAATTTGTATTTAAATCATAGAAAATCAACACATTTTGTTTTAACTTCATATATATTTCACGAATAATAATATAAAGCTAAATAAAGTTATTTATTTTATTAAATTCATAAAATCACATTTTAGGTTATAAAACATATATAATAAGTAAAAATAAAAAAGTAAGTAAATTTATTAAATAAAATATTAAAATAAAAAATTTCAATTTCAAGTTTTTTCCTTTACCCGTTAAAATAACAACAAAATTGTCCGTGTCCGCTAAGTGTGGCATGCGCCTTTTATTCACACAAACTGGCTTATCGCTCCAACCTTAGAACGATATAGAAGGCGAGAGCAATGTCTTTTTGAACTCATTTATATGGTATATCAAAGTCCTACTTTTCACTCGGCAATAATTGACTTCGCCGGGGTACATGAAAGTCCCCTTTCTACCCGAATAGCCCACAAACTGCTTGCAGCGAAAGCAATTATTAGTGACTTTATGTAATCAGTAAAATCTCCTTAAATTCCACAGAAACTAGTCCAGTGACTTACAATTTTGCAAATTAGCTTAAATCTTAATTATGCACTCGATGTATGAAATTTTAAAAAAACTGCAAATTTCGCCCAATTCCCATGCAAAGTGACTTCATCATAATAGTAAAACCACAGATAATATAATAGAAAGATGTGCCACCGCCATACAAGCAAGTGGCACAGTAAAATTTGAATGTGGATTTATCATTAATCCACACAAAAGCTTTATGAGAGTCAGCGAGCGAACGATTTAAAGCTTTTGAGAGCGAGAGAATAAGTAAGCGAGAATGTGAGCAAATGTGAGCATAATATTGAAAAGCAATAGAAATGATATGTAAAGATTTGATGCACGAAGCATCTGAATAAACGATGTAGCTGCCAACAAAATGTAGTAGAATTTTATTAGGTTTTACTTAAAAAATGTAGGCAATTTTTTTACTAAACTACCCTACGACCATTATATAATTTAAAGTTATTTTATTTTTTGCATTATCTCTTATCTTTTTGTTATATAATTTCAAGAATATAATATCATAAAAATGACTTAATCTGGGTATATTTTCTGGGTGTTGACTTGGTTTTTTTCTGCCGTTTTGCCACATGATATTTTTAGTGTTATATTATTGTAATTGCGATTCCATCAGTTGAAGCTTAGCCGCGAATAATGTTGTAAGCAATATTTTTTAAGTTGTTTTTTTTTTGCAGAAAATTTTTTATTTAACTAATTGTATTTACATATTTTTAATATATTATTGCAAATACATGCTTTACTATATGAAAAGTACTCAGAAATGCAATTTTCGATTGTTCTTATTTAAACAACAAAAACATTTTTTTAATAATTTTTTTAGTAAAAATTAAATATTTTGGACAGGTTTTGAAAAAAATAAAGGACATATTCACTGACCTAACGCTACAGTTGAAACTATTTTTGTAAAGTGCTTTTATTAAAACTTTGATTAAAAATTTTTAATTAAATATATTTAAAAATAGCGAATATATTTGCATCGAAAGTCAACGTTTTGGTTTTCATGCCGTTTTTCTCATTCTTGGGGAACGATGTTTTATGTTGTACCAAAAATTTATGAAATTCTAAAGATATGTGAATGTTTTTGGTATTAAAATTACTGGAATTTTTTAAATTTAATTTGCAAAAAAATTTTTTCAAGAAAGATTTTCAATATCAAAATTTACGTAAGTTAAAATGGATGGAATGAGCGTGATCAAAACTAAGTATGTAACAATCTAATCTAGGATGCACACAGTATGTGTACTTAAATTGAGCGAAGTCCATTAAGCCATTTAGATTTGTATAAATGTCAATTAAATTAACAAACCAGAAAATAAGTTTTATTAATATAGACTTTGTGTTAAATTGTATGAGTATTATAGAACGAATGCAATTCGAAAAGAATTGAAGAATTTTTAAAGATTTTTCGATTTTTTTAAGTTTTGAAAAATATGTCCCCAGTTATGATCCTATAACTTCAATAATATTTTTTTCATATTAAAAAATTTATACATGTTTGCAAATAAGACGTTTATATCTTTCATTTAAGCTATCATTTGTATTGATCTAATGATTTTTGTATAAATTCTCTAAATACTACATTTGTGAAAGAGTTTAAAAAATATGGTTAATACTCAGAATTACCTCCTATACAGGCCAAATATACGATATCTGATAGCTTTATAATTATATTTGGCAAAGCCTCAAAATTCGGTATTCGACCACAATTTAAACGTTTCACTGATAACATTTTATGGGCGTTAGGCAAGAGGGCGTGACCCCTCCCAAACAACTGAAATTTTTGATATTGAATAGCTTTGGAGTTATAGGTGGCCGCACAGCCTCGGAATTCGGTACTCGACCACAATTTACTCGTACCGTTTCACTGATAGCATGTTATGGGCGTTTGGCAACGGGGGCGTGGTAGCAACACAGTGTCTCAGCTAGTTATTTATAGAAGCGCGAAGATTTCGTTGTTTTGTTTTGATTGCGTTATTTCTGTTATTTTACTCATTTCAAAGAGTTTACAGTATTGCAAATCCTATTATAACGTAAAGTTGCGGTTTAGGGATTTTTAAATTTAGCTAAAAACGCTAAGAACATTGTTTGCAAACAAAATCCTAAATTACATATATGATAATTGGGTTTTTAAAGTCTGAAGAATTTGTTTAGTACGAACTCACAACGCCCAGTTGATGGAGGTAATTTTGAGTATTTTTACTAAAACCGAAATACGTAAATATCCAACCTGCTACAATAATACTTTTTACCTTAATATTTTCGTTGAAATATTTTTTTAACAACAAAGTAAAAATAAATCCAAAATATATATCGAAGTCATATTTTTGCGCACTTTAATATGGGGGAAATGTTAAATAAACGCTATATTTTAAACTCTTTCGAAAATGTAGTATTCAAAAAATGTCGACAAAAATCGTACAAATAATCGTATAAATAATAGCTTAAATAAAAGGTATAAATGTCTCAGCTGTAAATATTTATAAATCTTGTAAAATAAATAAATACTTTTTGATTTAAAGGATCATAAGTGGGGAAATATTTTTCAAAACTCAAAAAAGTCGAAAATTCTTCTAAAAAAAATTCGAACCAACCTGGAAAAGTCTTAATGATTTCTATTATCTAGAAAAAATACTTTATCGAACTAGCAATGTCGTTTTCAGCGCGCAAACTTTTTATCAAATTGTTTACCACTGTTATTAATTTGTTATTCACTTTTAAATAAAAAATACAATGAATAAAACATTTTGTTATTCACTACTATTTTATGAATAAAATGTTCGCTATTAATTTTTTATTCATTATTATTTTTTTATTCATTATTAATTTTTTATTCATTATAAATTTCGTATTAATTTCTAAGTTTTCATTCACTTTTGAATAATAACTAAAATGAAAAAAAATCTTGTTATTCACTTTTGAATAATGAAACAAATTAATAATAAATAAAAAAATTAATAATGACTATAAAATTAATAATGAATAACACATGAATAGGCAATGAATCAAGAAATAATAATGCACAAAAAATTAGTAATTGAAAAATTTGAAATTATTTTTGAATTGCATTCATTGTAAATGACATTCATATAAATAAAAAAATAATTAATTATTCTGAATAACGAAAAAAATAATTGAAATTAATTACTAATCAATTTTTTAAATATCAATGTGAATTAAAAATTTTATTTATAAACAATTTTGAATTCATTGGATGGATTTGTATGTCGTTATTCAGTTTTCCTTAAGATTCTGAATGTATATGCTGATTTTACTGCTCTGGCTGATTCAATCAAAAATAGTCAATATTAATAGCAAGCAGTGAATAAGAAAATCTGCTTCGCACAAAATAAGGAAATCATCATGAAAATAATGCAAACAAACAAAAACATTTGTTGCTGTCAAGCAGAGATCACAATTGATTGGTTCCAACAACAACAATGGAAAAAACAATTACAACATAAAATTTCTCGACTCTCGCTAGCTATGAGAAACCATGCAGTGGTGATCTATGCTGTGAAGCAGAGAACTGCAATGAGTATCCGACAGAATTCGGATACTCAAATCATACCCGAGTGTCGTGCTGTTCTGAACTCTATCCATACTTATTAATATGTGTAAAATACTTATAGGCATTCGGCTCATTAGCATTTTTTCGGTTATAAGTACATTCTCATATCCGAGAGCGGCGTGATCCGATCCACTTCGAGCCGTTTTCAATGAGTGCGTTGAGTCAGTTTGTTACAAAAGCGCTCGATCCGAATGTATTTTGAGTGTACTCTGAGTACTGCTCCTTCTCTGCCAACGTCTCTTAGCGTTAATTAGTTTTTTTTTTGTGTATGCACTTTTCATAAGTATTTGTCTGCAGGCCATGTGAGCTCTCATTTTTTGTTTGTTTTTTCTCGAAAACGAGTTTTTGCTATTTTATTGTTGCACTCTATGGAGAAAGAAACAATAACAACGCTTGTGATTTTGGTTTGTTAGACATAAACAAAAATAAAACAAAACCAAAAGGCCGGCGCACAGTGGTTAAAAGTTGGAAATAAATACCAAAACTGATGATCTCTTTTTGTGATTTTTTTTTCTTTGCGTTGCTTAAGAATATTCAAACTCACATGATTCCAAAATATTTATCAGAAATATATGTATATAGGTTTTCTGTGTAGACGCCTTAATATACGATTGATGTAAAAATGTTGAAAAAATTTCGTAAAATATTGATATTTTTCAAGAGTTATTACAGACAATTCAGAAAACGTATTGCAATCTGGTTTTTTTAAGTACACAAAACATTATTGAAAAAGTTTTTTGCATTCTTGAAATATTTTTTTTTTTAATTTTGCAATAAATTTCTTATGCAAAGTTGATATGACAAAAAAACGTAAATTTATTTTTTTGCAGAATAAAACATAATGATCTATGGATGTCGACGATATTTTAAATAAAGAAATGCTTTTATTGGACTGTAAGTTGAGCGATTAAAAAAAACTGACAGAAATTTTTGAGTCCTTGAACAACATTTGATAAATGCGTTTAGAAGAAAATATAGATATGTTTAGTCTCAAGGTTTATTGCTATAGTCATTTTCTTTAGTATTATTTGAGGCATTTTTTGTTTAACGATCACTTCTTACGAGTTAAAATCGTTAAATTTTTAATGTAAATAGTGAAAGCATTTACTTACTAAATACGATAAATGCTTTAAAAATGTTATTATGCTTCTTTTGCAATACTTTATATTTGCAGAGTACTTAAATATTCTATAGTGTGTTTCTCAGTCTATTAATTTACTATGTTAATATATATTAAATATTTTTTTAAATAATTACAACTAAATTGAATTAGTAAAACAATAATGTGATATGTATAAAGTTAAATTAATTCACATTATCTTATAGCTTACTATGAAACATTTTAATGAATTTCGCAATAAAATGCTTTCAAAACTATTCAAACATTCAAATTCCCTTGTCAAGAAATGTTCTTCAAACATCTTCAATTAGCTGAAAGTGAAATATATATTCTTTGATTCTAAACAACAGAATTAGAATACGTACACGGAGAAAATTAATTTGCTTGAATCAAGCAAATGTTTTGCTTAAAAGCAAATCAGCAAAACTTTGCTCAATCACAATGTGATTTAAGAAAAAGATTGTTAAATTGCAATCACTCCTCGATTATTTAGGAAAAAGCAAAATTTTGATTACATTCAAATTTTTACTTAATTTCAGCAAAAATTTGCTAAGTTATTATAAATGGGAGGAGCAAATGCTTACTTAATTCAAGCAAATATTTGCTTAGTTGTTATATATTAGAAAAGCATATTTTGATTAGTTTTTGCTAAAATTTTGCATAATGTTGAAGTGGCTTAGAATCAAGCGCAAGTTTTGCTTAACCACAATACTAATTTTGCAAACAGTTTTCTCCGTGTATGCAAGCCATGTTTTTATGCTACACGACCTGTGCTCACTTTATCACAATGCTAAAAAGTATGCTATTATCTTTTTTAACTGTTGATAGTATCACATTTACAACCAGTGCCAATTTGTGGCAAAAAGCATGAGGTTCACTCCTTTTTTTGGAATTCAAACGAAACGATAAGCTTTTTTTGATGATTTTGTTTTTGTTTTTATAAAAAGCAACAAATAATATTTTTGAATACTATAAACCTTTAATTTAGACAGTTTAGATGCAGCGCTTCATTGAACTTGGAATACGGAAAAACACGTGAATTGGAAAATTTCGTATGGGAGGTGGGCGTGGCAGAAAATACTTTTTTTATAATAGACATATATTGAAGATTTCTGACAGAATGGTTCTTGTATTGGTTTAAGACAAAAAAAATATGGCGTTTTAAATATTTGTGTTGTATGGGAGGCAGGCGTGATTGAGGGCGGATTTAAAAATATTTTTGTGTGTATTCTAATAAGGCAAATTCCAAATAATACACAAAATTTAATTGGTTTACGATGAGTCCTTCTATTTATTGACAACTTTTGTATGGGGCTCAACCACTGTGCGGCGCACGTGTCTGTTTGCTTCTTGTGCGTAAACACGTGCAATAGAAGTGTAATTTATATTATGCGCATGTGATTTGGTAACTGAAGGCTACAGAAAAATAAAAAAATAATTTACAAATTTAATAATAATTGCTGATTGCAGAAAATGAATGACTTACGATACTATCGAAACTGCGTATTATTTTTAAGCCTTAACAACGTTACCTCATGCGCAGCTTTCACTGTGCACGATAAAAACAAAAAGCAACACAAGAATAACACATCTGTTATTCAGCATTTAGATATGCGTAGGAAAAAATAGCACAAAACAAATACAAAAGACTCGCTCACTATTTACTGCTGCGCTCTACTGCGCTCTACTGCGCTCTCTTTCATATCCGTGGCAGATGAGCCGAGTGATTCGGCTACTTGTGTCGATTATGAGTATTTGGGCAAGTAGGATAAGTATCAGCAAGACGACAACAACCATAAGTAGTTATGAACCGAAAAAACCCGATCTTTCCTGATCCGACTCATGACTTAGGATACTCATATTTATTTGAGCCGCCGCATTCTAGTTTCGTAGAAGAGAATATGAGTCGAGTTGTGTGCGCTTAGGGTGAGTAGGTTTTTGTACTTATTTTTTTCGGATATACTCAGAGTCGCAAAAAAGCTATCCGTTGCAGATCTCTGCTGTGAAGCATTGTGGAGTGACGAGAGAAAGAGCATTGCAGAGAGAATGTGCATGCAAACGTTGGAAACTTTTCTCTCAAGAAAGCTTTTTCATCGCTCTCACAAAAGCTTACGCATTGATCTGAAAAATATTTGTTACTTTTTAATGTTCTACGTGGCACATCTTTATATTATATAATCTTTGGTAAAACCTTTAAAAATTCCAAAAAATTAATATTTCAAAATTATATTACACATTTATGTAAATGGATTATTTATTAGCCTTTAATAAATCAAAAGGATCCAGATCCAAATGTGAAATGTTTGGATAAAAACCACTACCTACAAAAGTGACATGACTCAAATAAAGTAACATTCAAGACTTCTAATAACTTTAAATACTGCCGTGGGGATATTTTACCTTCGGTCCAGTCGAAGATACATAATTCCTTACTAGTTGTAAATTCTTTTCATTATTTTGGGAACCCTCTAACTCGCGCAATAGATTAGGGAGATAGTAAAAAACTTAATTTCCAGTATCTACATACCCAACTTAATTTTTGATAAATTTTGTGGAATTTTTAAAAATAGTCGAGCACACCGATTTGCTGCTTTGATTCATTTTCACCCTATAACTTTTACTGCCAGGTTTTTACATAAGTTCCAATTTATCAATTCAATAATATTTAAAAGTTATAATATTAAAGCATTTTTAAAAATGTTTGCATTTTTTTCTATATGCAGTCTTACCATCCCTCCTCCCCATTTTGCCATCGCTTTCACAATTTTATACAAACTATTTCTAGCTGAACACCAACTGTTATTATCTTTGCGTCAATATTTAATGAAACATAGCGTTTCATTATTTAATTTTTCTTAATTTTTCTTTATTTTTAAATACCCTATCTTCCCCACTGTACAACCACTTAATTTTATTACTCCAGCATTCATTCTTTCCCACCCTGTGGGCATTTTAGCGAGTGCTCCGCAAAAGAATTCATGCTAGCACTGCTATTATTGGCGTCAATACACCTTTCATGATCACTGCATTGATGAGTACTTCTGTAAGGCCTACCTTTTGAAGATTCTGATTCTTTTCATATTATTTCATAAGAAAAAATTTACAAAAAAATTAAAAAAAAATTTTAAATACACAGAACAGTTTGTAAAAAATTTAGATTTAAAAAAAACAACAAAAAAAATTTTTTTGTCCGAGTTGGTCAAACCCGGGCTTGTCAAACCCGGGCTCCCGAAAACTATCACATTACATATTATATTATATGAAAATATTTATATGGAAAAACTCCAAGTCTTTTCTTATATTTTTGCATTTTTATAAAATTCAAAATTCAGAAATTCAAAATTCAGAAAATTTATAAAAAAATTCAAAAAATGTTTAAATGCACAGAACAGTTTGTAAAAAAATGTAGATTTAAAAAAAAAAAACAAAACAAAACATTTTTTTCCTAGGTGGGTCTCGAACCCGGGCTCACAAAAGCTTACTTTCATTTGTACTGATGCAAAATAAGCTATTGATTCTTAAAAACCACGATAGAAGAGTGGTTAAGATGTCGGACCGCTACTTGGGAGAACCATGGTCCGAATCTGAAATTGTTAGTAATTTTTTATTTCAAGTATATATTTATATTGCTTTTCCTTCTCACGTGACTTCTCGAAAGAGCGCTTCTGGCAGGTCTCTTTTGAGCAAGGAGAGCGGAAGGCCTGACAAATTTTCCCATTTTATATAAAAAAGTAAGTGTAATTGTATATGAGTAAGACAGTACTCTAAAATCCATACGAAGGCCTGCTAGCAGCCAATGCCTACTGGGCAGGTTTTGTATTTTTCACAATCAAAACGATACCCCATAAACATACATATGCACAGAAGCACAACACATCTTCATTAAACAACGAATTCAATAAAAACAAAAAAAAAAACAAAAATCCCCAACGCAAGTAGTAGTAGTAGTAATCATTTATTGAGTTAAATGGATTAAAGGTTTAAAGGATTTTACATGATAATAATATACAGTTTCTTGAACATTAAAATAGCGGCTGTAATAGTGTGGCCTGCAAAAACTTTTACAATATTAATTAGATTGGTAATCCGAATGCCACATGGCATAAATCAAGAGTTATCACTTTTTAATAGAAGTCCTATTTAGTTGCAAATTTGACATATACATTATCAAAAACTATTTACATTTTTATTGCTTATTAACCTTTTCTTTTTCTTATCTTTTTTTTTAACTCTAATAATTATTATTCATTACCTTACAAAGGTAAAATAATTTAAATTAATAGTCAAGATAAAACGCCCCTAAAACGGGGAATAAAAACAAAACATTAAACATAAGGAGAATACAATTTCTTAAAAAACTATATGTACTTCTTTAAACAAGTAGAAAGTTAAGTACATCAAAAAAAAGATAAGAAACTATTATGATATATACATTTTAAAATAATAAGTTTTGTCCACCCATTCCCATCAGAAATTTCAAACGTAAAAAGTAAGTTTAATCCAAAAAATCAAATCAATTAACCCCTGTTATGTCCTGGAATGGATTTCAAAAAGTAGGGAAGAGAAGATCCATTAGGACCCTAATCGAGATTCTCCAAGACAATTCCAACCGTCGAGTGATAAGGGGAAGAAGACCATGGGATTTCTGATTGTGAATTGAGAATTTGTTTAACAGATTCATTCTCGGAGAGGCTTATATTAGTTATAAATTTATTCATCAACCGGCAAGCATAACTGATAAAAGGTGTTATATTAGCCTCTTTATACACTGATTCATTGGAAAACCTCTTGTTTCGGGACTCAAAATTTTTGCTTATGCAAAATCTAAGGATTTTTCAATAACAACTGAAGAAGAGGTTGAAAACCAGCAGGAGAAAGCATATAGCAAAACTGGTCTAATTAGCGTTTTATAAATAAGAAGTTTAGTTTTTTTTTAATTCTTTACTACATACTAGAAACGTCAAAATATTACTGACTTTTCTTGCTTTTTCAATGTTATTTCTAGCATGATGGTTGAACTTCAGAAGCACATGAAAACTAACACCAAGGTACTTTATACTCTTGTTAAGAGGAATCGAATTGTTATCAATCTCCAAAGCAAGATTACGACACTCTATAACCGCTCCTACTTTTCCTTTTCCGCTCGCATTTCTAAAACAGATACAGTCAGATTTTTTTTTATTTACGTTAATACCCCACTTTTTATAAAAAATATTGATTCTATCAATGTGACTTTCCAGCCTTCTTAGCGCTAAGTTGGGGTAATAATCTATGGCATAATCAAAAGTATCGTCCGCAAATACAATCCTATTGAATCAGAAGTATTTTCACTCTCCACTATATGGGGAAAGTCGCTCATAAAAATGAACAATGTGGGCCCCATGACCGAACCTTGAGCCATCCCCTTACTTGAATCACAAATATTTGAGCAAGTACCCTGTATTTGTATAAAAAGCCTTTTATCACATAAAAAAACTGTACAACATATGGAAGATCTCCAAAGGAAAATTCAACCTTAGCACTTTGAATAATAAACCCTTTCCCCAGACACCTTCAATTATTAAACAATATTGTGAGGAATCTACTAGCAAATATTGAGATCTTTTTAAGCACAAAGTTAGAGAACAGGTTCGGTTCACTTGACCTCTTAGCCTTCAAATTATTTATAATACCGGCAACTTCGCCATGAGAGATAAGAACACCCGTTGATGGTGGAGATAACGTTGTGTCCTGATCATTATAAATAAAAATATTTTGAGGCTTTAGAAGTCTAGCTGACCGGACAGTGTCTCTAACCTCGTCAACCAAGGTAGGCTCAAAACTAGGCACTATCTCCTAAAAATAAATTTGAAATAGTTTTTAAACTCAGAAACAACTTTCTGTTCAACGGTTATAGTTAACCCATTAACGACCACCTTATCAATTGCAAAACTATTTTAACGACCCACTACTCTAAAAACCTGCTTAAAGGAACCAGGGCCAGGAACTATACTTTCCGGTCTATTTCTTAACTGTCCATTGATCCATATTCTAATCTTGTCTAAGATTATTTTTTTTGGCAAAGCTATTCTTCCAGACAACTCCTTGTATTCACTACCAATTCTGTTATAAGTGTGATGATAGATTATTTTTAATTGCTTTTGCCAAGTATGTTTTATTTTAAAAAGTTCATCAATATCTTTAAGGAGGTTTTTGCATTTCTTGAAACATACCACAGCTCTAGCCGAGCTAATATCCAACACTTCCAAAAGATTATTGTTAAAAGCGTTGATATAATCATCTATCTCAATATATGTTAAAATTACAAAATGGAACGGAACGGAACGCAATGAAACAACTTGACATCCAAGTCTTCCCTGAGCTGCTCTCAGTTCGTACTCTTAAACGTCTTATTGTAAAACAGATTCAGCCTAGATAACTCCACAGCCTCATGTTTAGAAAAATTGCAAAATGATCAGGAAAAGTCGGTAGAGTTTGCAAAGAAAAATTGCTATCCAACAAAATAATCAAATGAGAAGATATCAAGAAATGATCTTGATATGACGAGTTTCTGGGAAACGTGGGAGACCCCGGTGTTATATTAGTTAATGAAGGAAAATAAGTCATCTGCCATTTTTATTAGCTCCTACCGTTCGAATAATATGAGCTGTCTCCCCAATTTGGGCAATTATGGATCCATCGAATAGCAGAGGCTTTCTTTCCATTTTATTAATTTCTTTAACAAAGAACTCAGCTCTACAATTAGTCGGAATATAAATTGAACCAATGAGCTATCCAATGAACTATCCCTCCAATCTTGAATTTAATAGCAATGAACGCGCCAGGAATCTTCATGCCATCTATACTAACTGCCTCATATTCCAAGTTTTTCTTAATCGCTATTGCTACCCCCTGCTGGCAATCGTTTTGTATCAGATTAAAGTTGTCAATATAAACCTTATGTCTACAGCTAATGTTTCCTGTAGAAAAACTACCTTACAATCGTTACCGTTAAGGATTTTTTGTACTTCAATTCTCCTACCGTTTTTGATTAATTACGAGATATAAAAAGTTATAAATTTTAAGTAACTGTTGTTACTAAAGAATCGGGACAAAAGCCTTTTTAATGTGAACTTCAAGAGGGACCATCCTGCCAACTATCGTGGCATATAATATTATGGAGAGAAGTGCCCAAAAAGTGAAGGCGTTAAATAAGAAGAATGTTGAGGAGGTTTTTAGTGCTCCCAGAGTGCCTCCTCCGCTTACAGTTTCATATGCAAGCCACTTAAGAGGGCAGGATGGTACCTCTTCAGTTCAACTGAAGTCTATGATATAAATATCATATACATCAATTTTAATCGAAAAGATGACAAAAAAGTTTAGGTTACATTAACGCAGCCTTTAAACGCAAATTTCGGCGTTTAAGTTGCGCAGATCTTACACAAGCCGGAAAAACATTTATGAATAACGATGTGCTGTTTAAAGCTGGTTTAAAGTTACGCAGCCTTTAAAATGAGATTATGAATAAGGCTGTCTGTGTTTGTACATTCTGGATCACCATCTCATTGAAGATTGACCTTTTAGCCACTTCAATCAAGTTTTGTTGCATAATATTCGCCATTTCCATTTGGTCTGGAGTAGTGCCCTGACGAACAAAAGACAAACTCTGATCAGACTGTAGCTTGCACCCAGCACTATTCAGAGCTGGCAAGACACCAGCAGATAAGATAAGACACCAGCTGCTGGGCTGTTTAGGCCTTCCTTGGGCTGTTCAAAACCGCCGCATCAATATTTTTGACTTTTTCAGTCAACTTTTTGTAGAATTTTTTTTTCTTCTTCATCAGGTGTGAACAGATTACTTCCGAACTTCAATCACCAGAAGCACCCCCATAAGTAGTAGAAAAGCTCGTCCTACTTGGCTTTCCAAACCTAGCAGCACCAACAGCGAAATGCAATCACAAAATGGCGTTAAATTGCACCACTTAACCTCAACGTGCATATCACCAGCTTGCCAGCAGTCAAACGCTAATCCATCGGCAGTTGCTTAAACCGCCAACGCAGCAGCCTTTCTTGAGTAGATTCTCAATCTACACGCTTTCTGCCTTAATACAGAATAAAAATTTTTAATTTTCGCAGGAAATAATTTATTTTAATAAATTTAGCTTTTTAGCATATAAAAATGGTGGTAAAACACGTCTGTATTCTGCAATGTCAAACCGGAAGTCCTTCCCCAACGAAATAACTTTTTCAATAGAAAAAAAAGTCACACAAACTCCGCATCATAAATGAAACGAACAAACGATCATCAGTCGCTTCCGACGGTAGCGCAGTCGCATAGAGTTGAAAAGTAGAAAACTAAATTTTTTCTACCAACTCATATAGGAGTCAATCCAAATGAAGTGATCTCAAAAAACGAAAGTTGGTCGCTCGACCATTTTTAAAAAAGTTGAAAAAATTATCAAATTTTGCTTAAAGTATTGGCATCTCAGAATCGTAACAAAAAAATTTGTTGTTGTTGTAATTTCAAAATGGCGGCCATATGTGTCTTGCTACCTAGAGCGATTTTTGCGTTTGAAAGCGTTTGCGGAAACTAACATTTCTCAGCTTGTATTATATACAGAATAATGAATCAAAAACCATGAAATTAAACACATTTTGAACTGTAATACTGTATTTAAAATGTGCTTCTTAAAAAGTATCTTTAAATAAAACAAAATATTCGAACTTTTTTGGTAAAAACGTTATATTTTGCATCTTTACGAATTTTTTTTTTATAGAAAGCAATTAGTAATTGACTTCAATTTTTTTTTATAAGTGCAATATAACAATTAGTTTATTCACAAATAATTTCAACTTTCTACTGTACTTAGTTTTTTTAATATAGCCTCTTAAAAATTGAAATTTCGAGAATTTTGTCAACTTTGGGGTCAAATATCTCAGGTGGGCACACGTTTAAAAATCTGAAATTTGTTCAAAATAAGGTTAACAATAGTAAATTCATTCAGTTAAAATTTCGAGTTGTATATTTGCTTTATTTGGAAGATACAGCCCTTCAAACTTCATGAAAATTCACTTTAAATAATATGTCTTTTTTTGGGATATTTTTAAATGTTTTTTCAATTACAAGCAAAATAAAACTTAAATAATGAAACAGTTGATATTAATAACTGAATGTAATCTCAAAACAATTGCGTTTTTTATTTTAATTAATTAAATTTAATCCTTTTTATAGAACACTCTTTTGCTTAACATAAATAAATTTTTGCAAATGTTCTGTAAATATATAAATTGTTGTGATTCCTGTTCTGAAAATAAAAGCAGAGAGAAAAGATAATAGAAAACAAAGTCAAATTTAAAAGAAAACTTATTTTTACCTGCCATGACATGCACACAATATTTAAATAAGTTTAATACATTTTACAATAATTAAATTTTGAATAACTGCTCTGAAAATAACAGAAGAAAGAAAAGAAAATAGTAAACATTGTCAAATGTTTGAAATAACTTATTTTAGTAACCTACCTATTTCTCTTTTGTGACTGGATGGTCCTCATATTCGTCGGACTTAGACGTTATAAAGCATCGCATTTTCGTCTCCGAAATTGGAACGAAACGGTGAAACTTTCGTGTGCCTTGAATTCGTTGGCAGTTTTCAAAACGATTATCGAGGATTTTCTTACGAGTGATTATTTCTTCTCCCTTAACATATGCATATGTAATTCCTTTAATGTTTTCTCTACAGTAAACAAACATATCCTCAGGAGTTAGAATTTGGTCAATTTCTGTCCTTTGGAGACTGGCCTTTGCAACTTCCCGTTTCGTAGTTCCTCCAACACCATCACATGCGTTCTTACCATGAGATGTTGCAAAAAAATTCCACTCTGCATCAAGTCCGAAATCGTTTTTATGATGGCAGATATTTGTGAAGTTTTTTTTGTTTTTGTATTGACTTGCAGCGCCATCCGAAAAGTAAATTATTTTTTTAGCAGCTGGTGCAGTATGTTTTATGTGCTTTATTAAACAGGATTGAAAAGTGTGAACTGCTTCTGTATTGTGGTCCATATGATCGCTTATAACACAAAAACATTGATTTAATACTTTGTTATGTTCTTTGTAATAATATACAAATGGGTGAATAGTTGCTTGCCGATTAACCCAGTGGTAGCTTTGTATTTCATCCTGGATTATGAAATTAAAGTTTTCAGCAAAATCTGCAAGAACAATGCATTCATTTGGGCTTAGTGTGTCCTTCTTTTCTCTTTGAAATTGCGCTTGAACCTTTGAGATAAAGTGATGTAACTTCATTGAAATAAGTTTTTCAATAAGCGATTGAAAGAAATCTTCTTTTGCTTGAACAACAGTTATCATTTCAGCTCGATCGGTCATTGTCCACTGTTTGTAAATAATATTGTCGGAGAGGTTGTCACTTTCATCTAAGTTTTTAAGCAGCCTCCACAGGGATTCCTGTCCTGGACATTTGTCGCATTTGTCCAACATACAGTTATAACCATTTATGTCACAGACAAGCATTTCAAGTAGGTCTTTATAGTCTTGTTTTATTCTATCAACCATGAGTTTTACGTTTTGGTGATAAACGCAAACACAGACACAGTGGCTACCCGATGATCCGGCAATGACGCACCACTTTGGTCTAAGTTCAATAAATTTTGATCTTCCAACCTTGCAATTTGGGTATTGTTTTTTAAATTCGACGAAGAGTTCATTTAAATTGCAAAGTATGAGACGCTTCTGCTTCTGAACTTTTTTATCTTCAATTCTGACAGACACACAATCTTTCATACCTGGACAAAGGCGGCTATTTTCATCACGTTCGTAAAATTCAAAGACTAACGCTTCTATTTCGGGTGGAATGGGGACGCCCCTCTTCTTTTCCAGATCTGGAAGAATGCCCTGATCATTAACTAGATCTTTTGTAAGTTTTACAAGACGTTCTGATACGTTGAACTCAGAAGTAATTTTTTTAATTGACCATGATTTTGGTAACAAACTTATAATTTTAATCTTCTCTCCTTTTTCTGCCATAACACATTTATCCTTAAGTTTCTTAATCAGATCATCAAATTCATTAACAGGCTCTGCATTCTCCATGTTGTCTGCAATAACTTCATCAAAGGACTGCTCGAGGTTTCTTTTTAAAGCATTTGTAACTTTACCTATCTTCGATTTTATAGCAGAAACCCTTTTTTCTGAACTTAATTTTTGTATTTTAGAAGCAGGCGAAACTTCTAAAAGATCACAAACGGAGTCCACATGTTTGAGGTATTCAGCAGGAGGCATGTAATCTTTGCACTTATCATTTTCTGTACTTTCGGATGTTAAAAAGGCTTTTTGGTAACAATTAATGCAAAGGGATTTTCCAGGAACAAGCTCAACATTACCAATCACATGTTCAGATATATGCTCGAGACGAATTTCCCTTAGTCCTTTATTAATACTTTTCTTATGCATTTTAAACGGATCACTACAATACCGGCCGAACAAATGATGATACTTATCAATATACTTTTTTTCGTGGTAATTACATAAAGTAGTTACATCTTTTGAAACCCTATAATACAAAAGTTGTTGTTCTTCTTGACTAAACTGAATTATTTGCTTTAAATCACTTTGTAGAGGCCCATAAACACTTTTGTGGCACTCATCGTTCGTTAAAATTCCTATAGAGCAAACACTTTCCATTATAAGACTTTTAAACTAACTCAATATAATTATTTTGAACACTTAAGCAACCTTCTCTAAAAGAATTTTCAGACAAAGAAGAATCTTTTAAATTTATTTTGTACACCAGGCTTTATTTTGAATTGT
Organism: Dichetophora obliterata; assembly: GCA_963920525.1. Taxonomy (NCBI): domain Eukaryota; kingdom Metazoa; phylum Arthropoda; class Insecta; order Diptera; family Sciomyzidae; genus Dichetophora; species Dichetophora obliterata. The sequence goes on from OY986435.1 coordinate 136,397,254, forward strand.
GCAAGCCTTTTATTTTTCTATCGAAGTAAGCTGTGTAAGTTAGCACAAAATAAATTCTCAGAATATTAACTTATGAACTCATTTAAATAATGTGTGCATGTGATGGTAGGAAACAAAAAATTCGTTATTTTAAAAATTTTATTTATTATTTTGAAAGTGAATTTTCATGAAGTTTGAAGGGCTGTATCTTCCAAATAAAGCAAATATACAACTCGAAATTTTAACTGAATGAATTTACTATTGTTAACCTTATTTTGAACAAATTTCAGATTTTTAAACGTGTGCCCACCTGAGATATTTGACCCCAAAGTTGACAAAATTCTCGAAATTTCAATTTTTAAGAGGCTATATTAAAAAAACTAAGTACAGTAGAAAGTTGAAATTATTTGTGAATAAACTAATTGTTATATTGCACTTATAAAAAAAAATTGAAGTCAATTACTAATTGCTTTCTATAAAAAAAAAATTCGTAAAGATGCAAAATATAACGTTTTTACCAAAAAAGTTCGAATATTTTGTTTTATTTAAAGATACTTTTTAAGAAGCACATTTTAAATACAGTATTACAGTTCAAAATGTGTTTAATTTCATGGTTTTTGATTCATTATTCTGTATATAATACAAGCTGAGAAATGTTAGTTTCCGCAAACGCTTTCAAACGCAAAAATCGCTCTAGGTAGCAAGACACATATGGCCGCCATTTTGAAATTACAACAACAACAAATTTTTTTGTTACGGTTCTGAGATGCCAATACTTTAAGCAAAATTTGATAATTTTTTCAACTTTTTTAAAAATGGTCGAGCGACCAGCACTAGATCACTTCATTTGGATTGACTCATAGGGTAGAAACAAAATTGAATCACGTCAGACATATGATTCGTTTTTCAGAAGCAAGTCGCGAATTGTAAGGAAAAAACAAATTAAGTTACTGCAATTAAACTCAAACCTTTATATTTTTTTAAGTAGCTGGATTTTCAATTTACTTGTTGCAAATCTCAGGTACATATGTCTCTTTATCAGTGTAATCAAAAAATCTGAGCGATTCTTAAGCGCTCTAGCTGCCATGCCTGTTAAAAACTAACTTATTGAAGATGTAATAAATTTTAAAACTGAAGAAAACTTTAAACGCATACTCTCAACAGTGACAGAGATTCGGAAAAGACTTCAACATTCCGAACCTGTGCGTATAGTCCGTGAAGAAAATTCACTATTATCATTATTTAATAAATGCTTTGACGTTGTTATCAATGAGCACGCTTTACAAAAAAAAGCGATATTTTGATTGCGGCATCTTCTGTTGAAAACCTGGTCTTTAAATCATTGCAATCACTTTCAAAACTCAAAACATGTCTATTTTGTAGAATTTTAATGATTTTAAAATCGCTTTTTAAATGTGAATACTATACAATCTTAGAAGCAATTGAGACAATTGGCTGCAGCATAGCTGTGAATGAAGCTTCCTTTATTTCGTTGTCGCAAGTTGGAACAATTTATCGAATGTCAATGACTAATGAGCGCTTACGCAACCTTACGTTTTTGGCTTTTGAGCCGCAAGAACTACGAAGAGTTCAAAAAGATTTAAGGGGCAGGGTAGTTACCGAGGCCGAAAAAAGACAGATTTTTGTGATTTTTTTCTAAGTTCGGGGTGAATTTTGAAGATTATATAGAAAAATTATTTTTATGCTTTCAATTGCTTTTCAAACTTAATGAACCGATATAAATGAACTTTTGCAGACATCTTTTATATGATAAATATTTGCAGATGAACGATAATTTTTATTAAAAACAATTTTTTTTACGATTTCTAAACACTGTGTGGTCAGATTTTACGCACCGCACGACACTTTTGGACCGCCTCCTATCTACCGCCACCAAGAGATAAAGAATGCACATTTTTTATATAAAAATTCCTACATACTCTCCAAAGATAGCTCTTTAATGGGAACAATTAATTAAGTAATAATATTCACTCAAAACTGAGAAAAAAAAGCAAAACTCTGTTTTTTCTGCCTGGAAAATCATCATGACACCTTAATATTGTGAAGATTTGATGAAGCCAAAAATCGAAGAGTGCAACTTTTTTGATATTACCCACTGATGTCTTTTTTGTAATATATGTAGTATTAAACTTTAATAAAAACAAGTAAAATAAGATTAAAAAAAAAACTTGATGCTTGTGCATGCCCAGAATTTGGGTTCTAGATACGGAGCTGTTGATAGTTCTACACGCTACCAACTAGTCCAAAACCATTTGCTAAGCACTTCATTCAATATTAAGAATAAACTGAATCTGTGTTGCAGTAGATGACACGAATCTATTAAAGGATTCTGCATTAACTATCCTACATAGCCTACACGTTAATGCGTGAAGCTATGATGCAGCAGATGACAATAATATATTTAAAGGATTGTGCATTAGCTATCCTTCATGTGATTGCGTAAAGCTATGTTGCAGCAGATCACAATAACATATTAAAAGGATTGTGTATTGGCTATCCAAAGAACAAAAGTAGCAAAAAATATAACAAAAAAAATGTTGCTTCATTAGAATCGTTAAGTAGGTGTTTCTTTTTATTAATGTGAATACGTTTGTGTTGTTGTTGGTACATGATTTCTTTGTTTTTGCATAGCGTAAAAGAAAAATTATCAATTGACCACAAGTGCGTTGACTGACCGTGAAGACGGAAAAAAATGACATCAATTAATATGGAATTAATGAAAGGAGACTTGACATCGGCAAGATATCTAAAATGCTTGTTAAATTTGTCTCTTGTGTGGATATTAATATTTATTTATTTGGTTTAATTGCAGAAAACGGAAAATTTCTGTTTATTCCGCAGAATCTATGAAAAGTAAAAAATATAGGGAGAAAATGTCAATTGTTTTAGGTGGAGATTTTAATTGCAATTTAAGACATGAACGTTCGTAGGCACTTAAACAATTCCTTTTTTATAAATTTAATTGACGAATAATAAACATCTAAATGTGTGTACAACACGATAAGGGACAATTATTGATGAAGTCTTTGCTAGAATATTGACGACATAACATCTATAACAAACGTTTGCTATTTAAGTTATCATAAATTTATAATTTCATTAATAAAATTCCATAAGAGTAATAGAAAACATTTACAAAAATAATTTAAAATGAATGTTGCATGTAATAAAACAAAATAATAATGAAATGTAATAAAATTTACTGGTGTGATTTATTGGATTTTTTTTTTAACTTTAAGTGTTGTTGAATTTTTCAATAAAAAATTAATTTTATTATACCTTTTGTTTTTATTATTTGATTCTATTATTTTTAAAAAGCCGCCCTGCATTTATATGTATTTCACTTTTCGCCTTCCTCGAGGCTCATTCGTTTTTTTTTTTTGGTTGCGCTTTGCTACCTCGTAACACAAACGGATCAAAAGACAACAAAAAAGCAATACTTGGTAGCTGGGATGATTTCTTAAAAGACTTAATTGAATATACTTATAATTAAAATTTCGAAAGAAAAATACCCCTAAATAAATCTGTCGCACAAATATGATATTTAACAATTTTTTTCATTTAAATCGGTACTTTTGGAGTAAAGTCGTCACTTTAAATTTTCACTTCACTTTTATATGATAGTATAGATAGATAAAGATGTGTGTATATTTCTGTGTCGACAAGGAATAACGACTAAGCTCAAATTATCGTAAAAAACGATATTTTTATTGAAATAAATAAAACGTTACAAACGGTAGTAGTTGCAGAATTAAGTGGTTATCTATTCTGTGGAAAAGATGTTTTTCTGCATTCTATCAAAGATTGGCTATGAAAAGAATGCCATATCGCTTTTTTACGATATTTGGAGCTTAGTCCTTTGGAGCTTATTCCTTGTCGACACAGATTTATGTATATATTTAAGTTATTTTTATGTGAAAAAATTTTTCTGTTATATCTTATTTTTGTTTCTTTTTAATACAATTAATAAATATATGTTTAATAACATAAACTATAAAAAGATTTCACTTTTTATTTTATTAATAAATTACTCTTCAAACGGTCAACGTATATCAGTAAAATTTCACAAAAATTTCATCCGTGCTCTTTTTTATTTATAACCATAGGTATTTCCAGATTAAATTTCCCTTTAATTGAAAACGTAGGCTTAAAAATTTTATTTTATTTTTAGCAGATTTTTAGAATTTGTTAGTAGGTTTTGGTAGATTTCTACCCTGCTTGCGGTAAAAAAGCAGTCTGGCAAAACGGTCACCCTGCACTAACTACAAGATGTTTGCATTGTGCTGATATAATATCCTTCATATTGCCTTTACCGGCATCACCATTCAACACATCCAATTTGAGTCGGTATATGAGTAAAAAAAATGGAACACAATTTTTCCAATTTCCATTTTCTGTAGTAGTTTTTACTTTTGTTGTTGAGAAAACACTTTATGGCAACCTTTTTATTTCAGACCGACCCCACTTTCCATGGTTTTTATCCAAACACTCATTGTTTCCTTTATTTATTGAAACGTTTGTATTTGTTGTTGTTGCATAAAACCAACACAAGCACACACCCTCCAGTACTTGTAGACTCATAGTCACCACTCAACTTTATGTCACATGACATCACAAAACAAAGAAATTGTCGGAAATTTTCCACCATCATCGTTGAATGCTCAAAACTACAGTTTGTTCATCAGTAACGATTTCATTCGTATCCTGCGAATAAGGCATCAAGTAAATTTCGAAACGAAAGGATAATCGAGTGCAATAGTTCTGTTTCGTATTTTTGTTTATATCAACCGATGATTGTTTCGTACTTTTATTGTTATTGCTAGCGCAGAAATGAAATAGAATATTTTTTCTCCTATCAAAGCAATAAACGATGAGTTTCATCCCATCATATGTACGAAAGTAAGGTTGTGGATATGTTGCTAGCTATTTTTTTTATTTCGCTTTTTTACCGATATTGACATATATTGATAGTAAAGATGACAAGTGTTGCATATGATATGAACGAAAAATGAGGAATGTTTTATGGAGAATAGTAGATGAGTTATGATCAATATATGCAAAACTTGAATACATCAAATTTGAGTAAAGCTTCCGTCTTTTTTCTTAAATAAAGCAATTCCATTATTATTAAGTGTTTTTACTAACAACTAGCTAGTCACAATAAACTTGCAAACGTACACAAGTAACGCAAACGAAACAGGTAACGAAATTCACAGAAACGGTAGACCAGTTTTTGTAAACGCCGATATATGCTTTGTACTACAAGAATTATTTTATCCATTATTAATATGTTTTAAGCATAAGCTCGAATTACCAAAAACGGTAGTTTTTGCCATATTCCAGGTGGAATTTGATCCCTCCTTGTATATCTTTGTGTTTACTTTTAACAATTTCTTAAAGTTTGTTATATTTACTTAATATTTTGAACATTTTTTGGTTTGGCAACCTTCCCTTTTAAGGGGTTTTCGGCCCTAACCCCTTAGTTTTTGTTGAGTATTGTATTTTGCTGTGCCATAATACAGCTACCACACAATTCTTCATTATATAACTGTAATGCAAATAAGTTCGAATGAAAATATACATTTTTTTTCAATCACCCCCTCTTTCTCCCTATCCTCTTTAACAGTGAACTGTTTGGCCTATTTAGAGGGAATTAAATCTGTAACTCGAGTTTGAGTGCACGGAATGTTTTGAAATTGCGATCTAGGCTATTCTATAGGAGGGGCATATCTTCCTAACGTGTAAATTTCATACAGATAGACCGAAAGGTACCAAGGTTTTAGAAATTTGTATGGGGAAATTTGCCTTTTCGCTTATCTACATCACGATTTTCTATTTTTTTTTAATGGCATAATTCCTAAATGAATTCTTCGCTAAATGAAACTTCACAGAAACGGTAGACCTTTTACTTTTTGTAAACGCCAATGTATGTTTATTAAATTCCACTGTGCACCAAAAAGAGCCTTTTTTTTGCGAGTAAGAAACCGACAAATGTTTTCAATTATTTCCGAACTCCTAATTACGAATCTGCACCCAAATTTTTACATCACATCAGGATTTTGTGAAAACCGTGATTCAAGGTGAAAAAATTCTCCTAAGAGAAATCAACTTGAACCGTCAAAACTAAACGTGGTACGCGATTTTTGTATACGGCAGAGATGTTTGTTATAAGTTGATAAAAAATTGTCTTTCATTCTTCCATTCCCCCACCCCTATTTTACCCTTATTTTTACGTTTTTCAAAAATAATTTATTTTAGCATAGCTGTATTCTGCAAACCATTGATAAATGTAATATTATGTGTTGGCAAAAATCATCCCTATTAAAAACTTATAGGGTCTTCCAACAACAAAATTTCCCTAGATCCACCATATCCAAACAATAGACCCCCAAAATGCAAAATTAATTCAAACTGTTGAGATATGGATAATAGGGCGTATCGAATCATAATTGCTTTCTCGAATTTCACATTTTAAGAGGTTTCACAATCTAAGCATTTTGAGATCTATATTTTTACCTATTTTTCTCAAAAAACAACTTTGTTCTTGCAGCAGAGGAAGACATGTTCTTTTTTCCTAAAATTTTTTTGGGAGATCTTGACAACCCTATGCAAATTTTGAGACCTCTTAGAATGTGAAATTCGAGAAAGCAATCTTAATTCGCTACTCCCTATTGTACATATCTCAACAGTTGACATCATATAAGTGAAAAAGAATTAATTTTGCCTTTTGGGGGTCTCACGGTTTTCTCAAAATCCTGATATGATGTAAAAATGCGGGTGCCAGATGCGTGATTAGGAGTCCTGAAATATTTAAACACATTTGTCGGTTTCTTACTCACGTTTTGGCTGTCGCACTGTGTTCATTAATTACACCAAAAATTATTTTTTAAATTATTAATATGCTTTTGTTTGAGGATACGCTCGAATTGCCAAAAACGGTAATTTCTGTCATATTTCAGGTGGAATTTTATCCTTCCTTGTATGTTCTTGTATTTACTTTTGACAGTTTCTTTAAGTTTATTATATTTATTTCATATTTCGAACATTTTTATGTTTGGCAAATTTTGGCAACCTTTTCTTTCAAGGCGTTTACGCCTTAGTTTTTGTGTAGTTTTTAGTTTTATGTATTTTTCTGTGCATTAATACAGCTACCACGCCATTCTTCAGTATTTTATTGTAAAGTAAATAAGTTTGAATGCAAATGTAAATTTTTTCAATCACCCCGTCCTTCCTTCCATTCTATGTCACGCTCTTCCAATTCTTTACAAAATTTGCCACTTTAACCACCAAATACTTTAAAGTGTGACACAAATTTCTACTAGTGTTGCATATCGTTGCAATGTTAATAAAATGATCTTTCTAAAACGTCTTTGAATAAAGATTGAACGTCTTTGAATAAAAAACTTTCATTGCTGGAGCATTTTTAGTGAAACAACCTCCGGAAAATACAAAATTAGCCCATTATTCCCCAGGGGGTCAGAATAGACCCCCACTTCAATTGCATTTTTCTGCTTGGTTTTGCATCCCTTATCGTTTAAAATCATAAAATAATTTCTTCCATCTAACTTGTATGGGATGGTCCACTGTGCAACGCACAGTGTGTGTTTTTGTATATTTAAATGTAAAAACTCATATTTTAAAAAATATCATAGCTAGAAGCATGAAATTTTGCCCATAAGCTTTGAAAAAAAAAATTATTGACACATATAATGAACTGACACGCCTACCTCCCATACAACTGAAGTAGTAATAACGGCATTAGTTTAGTTGCATATCTGCTTTAACGGTAATACTTATTTCTTATTTATTATAGAAAAAATGTTTTTTTCGAAAAGTGAGCGTGATCAGTAAAATGCTACACCTACCTCCTGTGGAACTGGACTAGTAATTTTGACATAAGTTTGGCTGTATGTCTGCTATGTAAATAAAATTCGGTTTCTTATTTTCTATCACAACTGTCTATGGCATTAAGTTAAAATAACCCCTTTTATAGACTGAACCAACGATCAGGGGATGTCTTCTATAAATGTGTTAGCATTGTGTTGATTCGGAAATTGGATGCTAGCTAGTTTGAGTGTGGATGGATGGAGAAGTGTCGGTGAAGATTTGTCTTAAATTTGTACAGCTCAAAAATGACGGGAAACACTTTTGCAGGGAGACTATTCCACAACTTTAACGTGAGACTAAAATTATACCGGTAATGCGAGGCTTTGTTGGAAAAATGCAATTATATATTAGTTATAAGGCTACCAGTTTTTTGCAATGAAATTTAGGACAAAAAAAAAATAAAAAGTACAGCATAAGTAAATTAAACAATTTATTAATTCAAACAAAAATACTCTCATTATGCTAACACACCATTTAATTATTTAATTTAACGAGTGGTTTTTCCTTGAATAAATATTTTTTGTTAATACATCATTTCTTAGCAATACCTTTATTGGAAATTTTGTATCAAGAAATATCCTTCATAATGATATGTACGGTAAGTGCTCCATTAGAGTATCAACATTCAACATTCTCACTTGCCAAAAATCATTAAAAATTGAAAAAGTCTTTCAACTGCTGCTCCAGGGCATCACAGGGCACCACAACGTAAATTCAACAAGAATAACTAAATTTTCTTATGGAATGTCTTCATTTTTAAATGGTTAAATATTGCGACTCATCTTTTATCAATTTCAACATGTAATTTTCACCTTGTTTTAATTTATCAGAATTGAAATAAACATTAAGTAATTTCAATCAGTTTAGTTACTTATTTCTTAAAACAGACAATTGTCATTCAAGTTGTGAAATTTAAGGTTGAAATAATAAATTAATTTTAAAATATCCAAAAGGAGGGCAGGTTGGAGGACACTATTTTAAGAAGGGCATATCCTACCAAAGAAGGACCGTCCCACAGTGTAACGAGTGCGGCCAAAAATAACTTAAGAATAGAGTCATTAATTAGTGCATTTAAATATGCAGAATCACAGCTTAGAGTATCAATATTTCGAGTGTAAAAGAACTTTGCGATATTTTTTCAGCAATGCCACACTTCCAAAGTTCAATTGAAAATGTTATAAATTTTTTATTTTTACAGTTTGACACTGTATATTTTTTAATAAGACGTAAATTTTAGTAATAAAAATATGCAAAAAAATTAACTTATATTATATGTTTTTTATATGTTTTAGTAAAAAAAATTAATTAAAAGCAAACATACCAAAAATTTTGTTCAACTTTGAGAAACAATAAAAAGAAGAAAAATTTTTGTTTTTTTTTAATTTAAATATGTCTAAAAACGACTCTTTTTCAACATATTCTCGAAATTTTGTTTGCCGAAACTCAAAAATAACGACTTAACGTCTACTTTTCTGGAGTATATTTTGGACAAAATGAGCAATTTTATATGAAAAATAAACACATTTTTCACAAAGTTCAAAACACAAAGAAAGAAAAACAGCGTTTTTGTTTTTTTTTATATATATACTTTAATATATCTATTATCAATTCTTTCTCAACATGTTCCCAAAATTTGCTTTGCCGAAACTCAACTATATCGACTTGACGTCCACTTTTGTGGAGTATGTTTTGGCGAAAATAACCAATTTTATATGAAAAAATATAGCCAATTTTCACAAACTTTCAAATAAAAAAAATACTGAAATAGTTTATGCTACAAATGTAACACGCTCGTTAATTGGTAAAACAATAATGGCTTCTTTTTTTATTTCTCTTCAATAATAATCCCTTTGGTCAAAGTGTTGCCGCATTGGCTTGACTTTTTGTCAGGGTGGATTACAATTTATTTAGACTTAAATTAAGGTGAGGTTACAATCTATCTTAAGCTATTATGGGGACTCACAACAAAATAATCATTGCGTATACCTGCAATAATTTGTTTTTAATAAAACTTTCAAATAAAACTCTTCCTTAACAGCGCCCTAATAGTTTACAGATTTTACAGATGTAAAATTGTTCAGATGTAGGTTAATTTTTTGGGGTACTTTACCAGATTACTAATTTCTATTATATGGGAGGTGGGCGTGCTAGTCAGCCGATTTGGTTAATTTTCAAATTGACTTTTTACAGCTGCAAAATAACTATGTGCACCAAATTTCACTGATATGGGATTTTTTTTTTGGGGAGTTATTCCAGATTACCGATTTCGGTTATGGTAGGTGGGTGCGGCATTCATTCAATTTGAACGAAATTTGATGAGAATAATTCCTCTTCCATAAGTCTCATTTCCACAAAATTTCATTATTCTTGAGCAACTCTTTCTATTTTTGGCCATTCACTATATGGGCTCATTACACTGTGCGTCCTCCCTAAAGAAGGAAGATTGGTCACCTTATTACTAGACTTCTAGGTATTGGTTTCGAACTAGATAAATATAATACTTTCGAAAAAAAAATTCTATTTTTTACATTAAAATAAAATTGTTGATGCTTTTAACATTCCAAAATTGAAAAACACACACTGCAAGGTTGCAACGCGAAAGTAAATATGTCGCGCTTAAAACAAAAGAAGGAAATATTTTTGTGAGTGTAAGAATGCAGTATAAAATTTGTGAAAGCAAAAACTATTCACACCATTGTGACGGGTAAAATATCGAGGCTATTTTTTGCCAGATATTTTTTTATAATAACAATAATACAGTAATAATGATGCTATTAATAAAACAAAGTAATAATATAAATATAATTAGCTAAAGCAAAGGAAATTTATTTAAAACTAAGCACCATGTATACATAAATAAAACTTCTTAAATTGTAAACTGTCATATAACAAAAATGCAGCAACCCGTATCAACAAAAGCATATATGACGCGCTTAAAGCAAACGAAAGAAATATTTTTTGCAGGGATCGTAATTAATGTAAGCGATATCCAAAAACTCAATGATTAATTATTATTTTGAAATTTTTATTTTATTGCTCAACAACAAAAATTATGCTACAAATTTTATTTTTTTGATCAAATATAAAAATTATTTTTTATTTTTATTTTTCTGTACAAGAATAATACTTATTTTTGTGTTTTATTATTTTGCTGAAGAATAAATAAAAAGTGTTCCTCAATTTTTATCTCAGAAATAAAAGTTATTTTTCAAGTTTGCTAATAAATAAGAATTATTTGTTGAGTTTTATTTTTTCGCTCAATTTTAATAAATATTTGTCGAGTTTTATTAATTGTTCCGTTTTCATAAAACTCAAAACACCACAGAGCTTTGCTGTTGCTGGCGCATGCTCGCATTTCAATTCAGTGGAATTCAATTTCACACAAAATATTAATTTCAGTGAATTGGAATGGGATAATAGCAACCAGATTTTACCTTAACACTGATTAATTATCCCTAACAATACAAATTAATTCTGACCTTAACGATATTTTAAACCCCCCCCCCCAAACACACTTTTCACGTAAGTACACAAGGCACACTCAATGCGAGCATCTTCCCCGCAACCGCTTTCTCTATAGCACATACTCGTCTTATGTTCGCTTGCAACCCTTCGACTTATGTTCGATGTTCTACACAGCATGGTTTGAATCGTTTTCACAAAAAATATTTGCTTCTTTTTCTTTAAGCACGTCATATAATTTAAATAGTTAAAAATTTAGCAAATATCTTTAATTAAGGACCGTAAAGGTCATTATTTTCGTTATAAAAATCATCATATCATAATCGTTTTTACCGTATTATTATTTTTTTATCATAATATCTACAAGTGTTTCCCCTAAAATATAAATGGTATTTCAGAATTAGACTTTATCTTCCGTTTATTATTACATTTTTTTTCCTTATTTTCTTCTGTGTGCATTACAACTATTTTGTAACCCTTGTCTGCTTTAGTAATTATGATTTCGTCTTGGTGTTGTCTTATAGACTTTTGAGTGTTTTTGAATATTTTAAGTATGAACAACGATTAGTTTTCCAACGACCGATTCCAGCTCTTTTAAAAGATGACCAAATCTTCACTGACTCGGCTGATAAAGCGAACCTATTGCCTAGATTGTTTGAACAAAATTCCACTCTCTCGGATAGCAATCAGCCACTGCCCTTTGCTGAGGGTGAAACTTCTGCAATGCAGGAGATATACTTTCGAACGAGAGCAGTAAAAAAGGGTCCTTACAAACTCAACGTAAACAAAGCCTCTGGTCCTGACGGCATACCGCCAATTGTGCTTAAAATGTGTGCTTCTTCGCTGGCTCGGCCTTTGCGCAACCTTTTCAACATCTCCTATAGAACAGGAATATTTCCATCTTGTAGGAAGGTGGCAATTGTCCAGCCGGTACCTAAAAAGGGTAGTGCCACGAACCCTGAAAACTACCGACGCATTGCGATATGCACTACGCTTTCCAAAGTTATGGAGAACGTAATAAACTTCAACGTTGTTAACTATCTGGAGCACAACCAATTGCTCAGTGACCTTCAATATGGTTTCCGTAGGGCTCGCTCTACTGGTGATCTTATGGCGTTCTAAACCGAAGAATGGGTTGTAGCTCTCGATATTTCGTGGCATAAAGCGCTCGTGTTAAAACTTGTTACATATGTATTGTTTTGGTGGTAACTTTGCTCGATGGATCACGTGTGTTCTCAAGGACAGAATGATTCGTGTCGTAGTTGATGGTATTTCGTCCGAGAAGCACGCCATTAACGCAGGAGTGCCACAGGGTTCAGTCCTATCGCCCACCTTGTTTCTGGTTTTTATCAACGACCTTCTGTCGTTAACGCATAACCCAATACATTCGTTTGCGGACGACAGCAGCATTTGTTATTCAGAGAGAAAGATGCAATTGAATGGCCAACTCCTTAATGATCTACAAAAAATCTCCGAGTGGGGTCTTGCTAATAGAGTAGAGTTCAATGCAAGCAAGACCCAGTGCTGTCTGTTAACCCACAAGCGTGTGGATTGCCCCTTACTTCCTCTCATTATGAATGGTGTGGATCTTGTGGAATCAGCCGCTCTTGACGTTCTGGGCATATCGATCCAATCTGATCTTCGTTGGAATGATCATATTTTCGATGAGTCGAAAGAAGCGGGCAAGTGCCTAGGTTTTCTAAAACGGTTCAAAAAATATTTCACTTCAGCTGATCTTTGCATGATCTGCGCCTCATATATTAGGCCGAAAATTTAGTAAAATTCGCACAATTGGGCAGGGGCTTCAAGATCTTATTTGGAGCTTCTGGTTCGAATTAAACGTTGTGCGATATATTTGATAGGGGATTAAAGTATTTCATCCTCTCTCAACTCTCTTGGGCATCGACGTAATATTGTATGCCTAAGCCTTCTGTATAGGTATTACCAGGGGAAGTGTTCAAGGGAGATACATGGCCTGACGCCACCAGCTCGTGTGTTTCCCAGGTCCACTCGGGCAGCCGTCCAAGTCCACTGCTTTACCATTGCATCGAGGCCCAATTTAACCTCGCATTACCGTGATAATTCGTTCTTTGGTCGCACGGTTAAGTTGTGAAATAGTCTCCCTGCGAGTGTGTTTCCCGGCAGTTTTGAGCTGTGCAAATTCAAAACAAATCTTCACCGACACTACTCCATCTATCTACCCTCCAACTAACTATCACCCATCTTCTGAATCAACACTACGCTTACACATTTATAGGGGGCATCCCCTGAGCGTTGGTTCAGTCTAACAAAAAAATATATTTTTGGATTAATATTTCAGAAATAAAAAAAAAAAAATAATATGCAATTCTTTTTGCCAAAACGCAGAATTTAAGTGAAAGAATTTAAAACGGTCCCTGCTTTTAATACAGCTAAATGCCATTATTTTAAAATTTTGGCATTTCGGGATCCATGTGTAAGGAGTTTGCATGTGGTTACCTTCCCAATGCTCACAAAAACGGATGCTGATCTCTTTCGAACCCGTTACGAGTCGTCAAAACAATGCTCAGAACGTTAACAAAAAAGGCAATCGTTTAAGTTGTTATCAAATATTTATTTAATATTAAAGGGATATAAAATATCAGTTTTTAGGGGACAGTGGGAAGTTTTGAATCATTAGGAGTTGCGAAGCACGACCATAAATGTCGCTTAGCAGTGGTTTTGATAGCTCTTACGTACTGTTAACATTTTTTTACAGCAGCAATTTTAAAGCAACAGCGAATAGGGAGAAATGAAGCAAATTATGTTGGGAGATGTTCAGATGGCAACCTGAACTCGTATGTTTTCAAGGAGTTTTATCAATAAATTTTATTATTTTTCTCTGTTTTCCCTTACGAAAAATATTGTTTTCAACTCGAGGAGTTGACAACTGTTAAAAATATAAGATAATTATGAAATATCTTAGGAAACTTTGGAAATCTATAAGAAAACAATGATAAAACTTTGATAACTATGTGAAAACTTGCGTTCGTTGCAAATCGAAATGATTGAGCAACTTGTCATTTTTCACGATTTTTTTCAATACTATTTTCATTTTTTTCTATTTTCTTAACTCTTATGCATAATAATCATAATAATATGTCATTTTCTCCGATACCAATAAAGAATTTTCACCAAAATATGCAATTTTTAATCGTGCTCATGGTGTAACTATCCAGTGTAATATCCACACACTATACATTTTGGTATATTTGTCAAAAAATGGTCTCCAAAAGAGTGAGGTTGTTTATAAGTGTCAAGTGATTCGTTATAAGAAGCTCTTAGAAAAGTATTTGGTCGTTCGCTAACACTACTTTAAACGCTTTTTTGTTTTTCTAAATATTCCATGTTTTAAAAACAAGCTAAATTAAGCTAAAAGAGCACTTTAAAAAAAGCACGCAATAAGAAGAGGCGTACAAGCAAGAAGAACCTGGTGTTGTGCCCACGATGCAACATGGACATTGATGGCGGCGATTCAATACAGTGCGATAAATGCCTTCGTTGGCTGCATTCTATGTGCAGTGGACTGAATTTGAAACAGTACCAGGAGGCTTTACAGCAGGTGGACAAGGAGTTCTTGTGCTGTGAATGCTCAGGCACTGCTTCCTGCGACACCGGTGCATCTGCGGCAGGTAAATCCAGCGTCAACATAGACTCAGGTCAATTCCAAACCTTTATGGATAAACTTGGTCTATTGGAAAGTCTTGTGAGAGATGTAGCCAAAGCAAGAAAGGAGGTGGATAAGTTAATCAAAGATAATTCACAGCTTTGCGCCGAATTAAGTGAGGTTAAGTCTACGCTGAAATTTTTAACTGAAGACAGAGTCAATAACGATGTTATAGTGAGAGGCCTAGAAGACACTAGCAGCAGCAAAACAGCACATGAGTTAGTTATTGATCTTCTAAAACTTCTGAAAGTGTCAGTCAGCAGCAAAGATATTGCTCAAGCATATTTCTTTGGTAGTCGTGCAAGCAGAGCTGGCGCAGCGCCACCAGCACTGAAATCCGTTGTGGTGAAGTTTTACACTCGCGAGGCAAAAATGCTCCTGCTGGCGGCCAAAAAAGACATAAAAAATAATCCCGTTCTGAAACACACGCTTTTTGTTAATGATTTCCTGACGAGGGACACCTTGAAGCTCTTTGGCCACGCAAAGTCCCTAAAAACAGTGGGTTACCAGTATGTTTACACAAGGGGCAATACCATCTTTGCGAAGCATGCCGGAAGCTCGCGCGCCGAGAAAATTACCACTTATCAACGTGTGGATGAGCTGCTCTTCGCAGCTACAACACTGCCAAATCGCAGTTTGCATAGTGTTGCGGCAACAAGCGCAGCGGAAAATAATACCGATGATGAATGTGAATATTCTTTGCCATCGATAGCAAACTAATCGCTATTACAAACTACAGTCAAGCAATCAATAAAATACACTTTTTATTACCTATCTATACCTAATTTTATCAAAATTAACTATTTTAAAAACATTACAGAATACAACAACACAATCGAGCAAGGCAGTATTTTTAACATAATCTCATTTAATGCCAGAAGCCTTGCGGGCATTGATAAATTTAATGCATTTCGTACGGAAATATCATTGCTCCACCATCTTCCTCAAATAATGTGCATTCAAGAAACTTGGTTTGCGGAGAATGTTATCCAACTGTATGAAATACCAGGATATACAAGTGTGCACTGTTGTAGAGGTGACAGCTATGGTGGTCTTTCAATGCTCATTGCCGAAACATTGCAGTTTACGATTGAAGAGGTGATCAATGAATCTTACTGCCATATCATAAGAATAAATCTACCAAAAATAAAAGCCAATGGTAAATCCCTAATGGTGATTGGATTCTACAGATCGCCGAAATGCTCAGCAAGCACTTTCCTTGAACTACTAGAAGCGCAGTTTAGAATAGCATCACGCTACAATTGTTTAGCAGCAGGCGACTCTAACATTGACCTTTTATCATCGTCGCAAGACAATTCTGAATTTGACGCCCTAGCTGCTTCGTACTACCTACGTATGTGTCACAATCTTGTCACTCGACCTGCATCCATGTCCATCTATCGATAGCGTAATTTCGAATGTTACTGAAGTTGATGTCATGTCTATTGAATCTTCGCTAAGCGACCACAACATTGTATGCTGCCTTCTCGATCTAAGCTGTCAACTAAACGCGTATAAAGTCATAAATAAAACCTTTTATGACTACAAACGAATAGCGGAGCTTTTGCTAATTGATCTTGAGGACGACGAAATACTGGCACTGTCTGATCCAAACGCTGTTTACAACGAAATCGAACGCATCATTTTGGGTGCAATGAACTCAAACAGGACAGAAGTAACAACCCGCGTAAAGGTGAAATACCTCATGGCCCCTTGGGTTAATGACAACTTCAAAGCGCTAGTGAGAAAAAAATCGAACTTATTCAAAAAACTAAAGCGGCACCCTCAAAGACGTGATCTTAGACTTCGGCTTGAAGATATTACCAAACTAGTTTCCAAAGCGAAAAGGCATCTCACAGATGCATATTACAAGAAACGACTGCTGGAAGTTAAGGGCGATATTAAAAACACCTAGAGTGCCCTCAATGGGTTCCTTAATCGCAAGCGCAAATCGACAGTGGTGGAGAGCATTGTAAATGACGATGGTGCAACGATTTTGGACTCTGCAGAGGTAGCTAACTGCTTAAATAAAGCTTTTGTTGAGCGCGCTAGAAGCATCGCAGCTGAAGTTCAACACTATGATGATGATGATATTAATGCGTTTGGAACGCTCAGTGCTGCGCGGGAAGTATTTCAATTTAATGAAGCTAGTGGTGAAGACTTCGAAAAAATTATTTGCAATCTAAATACGCACAAAGCAATGGGGGTGGATCGAATACCTGCCGTCATTCTTAAAAATTCAGCTGGGTCCTTTTCGAAAGTATTGCGACACCTGTTTTCGACAATGATTAAAACGGGTGTATACCCGTCGAAATTGAAAATTCAAAAAGCTGTTCCTATATTTAAAGGTGGCAATAAACAGAATGCGAAGAACTACAGACCCATTGTTCTACTGCCCACCATAAACAACGTTGTGGAGAAGCTGATGAAGCAACAAATTACGGCCCATATCGAAAAAATCGGGCTGCTGTACAAACACCAGTACGGTTTCCGGAACGGATCTGGAACACAGCTAGCACTAATTCAAGCTGTGGAGGATATTTGTGCGCATCTGGACACGGGATGCCCTGAGGTTGGCGGTCTGTTTCTTGATCTCCAAAAAGCATTTGAATGCGTTGACCACGAGACGCTAATAAAAAAACTTCAGCTAATAGGGTTTAGTCAAGTTGACCTCAGACTGATGCGTAGCTACCTGACTGAAAGACCTCAGTTTGTGATGAATGGAGGCAGCAAAAGCAACTCTGAAATCTGTCATTACGGGGTACCTCAAGGCAGCGTTCTAGGACCAGTGCTCTTCCTAATCTTCATCAACGACATTCACAACATCGATCTCAACGGAAAGCTATTCTTGTTTGCTGATGACATCGCGCTGTTTTATCCATCGCGCTCTAGACTCTCGCTAAAAGCAAAAATTGACTATGACGTGTCGATTTTGACTGAATTCTTTCGGTTCAATCGCATATCAATGAACACTGACAAATCGCAATTTATCATATTCTCGCCGCGTCGCAAGTCAGCGGATTATATGGTTCTCAACATTAATGGTACAGAGGTCGTAGAGGAGAATAACGTAAAATTCCTGGGTTTAACTTTGTCAAGTAGCTTGAACTGGAACGACCAAATACTAACGCTGCAACATAAGGTATCATCAGGTCTTGGATTGCTGCATAAATTTAAAAGGAAGTTATCTGTCGACACTAAATATATTATCTACATGTCACTGGTTCACTCGCACTTGTCGTATATGCCCATGGCGTGGGCGTATAAAACCACAACTGAACTCAACAAGCTGCAGCGTCTGCAGAACAAAACCATCAAAGCTGTTTTCAACTTGCACCCACGCTTTACTTCTGCGCGGTTATTTCCTACATTTAGGAGAATATTGCCAGTCGCGTTGTTGCACAAGTATCAACTGATCCTTCAAGCCTACAAAAATTTAAAAAACATCAACTACCACACGACGCATTTGTTGGGGCGAGCGCATAGCTTCAACACCAGGAACAGAACAAATTTGGTTGTAGCGAGGTGTAAATTTGAGTTGACAAAGCAGCGATACGGTTTTGCAGCTCCGACGGCCTACAATAGTTTGCCAGACGAGGTTAAGGATGCGGTATCATTTAGTTGCTTTAAATTGAAAGTAAAAGATCATCTGTTGGCTTTTATTTAACTGTAATCAAACTTTTGTAAATAATGTCAAAGTAACTTTGTAAATATTGTAAAATGAACTTGTAAATTGAAAATATAAGATTAGCTATGAATTATGCCAAAGTGGCATGCTCCTTCAAAGCTCTTTTTTGAGCAGTGGAGCTCAATATATTTGTTGGTTGAATTCTTATCTTGTAAATATTATCTCAATAAAAAAAAAAATAAAAAAAAAGTGAAAAGAAAGAGATCATATGAAATTTCCCAAAAAAAAAAAAAAAAAAAAAATTATGTGCAAAAGAAAATCTGACATGTAAAGAAATTTAACACCAGCTTTAATAGTAGCAGCAGGAGCAGCAAATACTTCGCTTGATTTAGTCGCAATTTGTTAGTATTAATTAGGCTCGGAACTAGAATGTGTGTCTATTTCAGCAAGACGATTAGCTTAAAATACGTCGACAGAAAAGGATAAGCAAGTTGAAGGTGAAATACATAAAATTAAAAAACTAGCACTTTCACAAACTTCGTTTTAATTTCTTTAAATTTGCCATCAGCTGTTTTGGACAAGGCTAGTGTTCATTTTTGTGAGAGAGGTGAAAACTCTGTTCGTCCTTATATAGTATGTGAATGGTATTTTGTTTTAGAAATAGTTAATAATTGTTTTAGTACTTAGATAAGTTAAAATGTAAATAATAATCATATTTGTAAGAGTAAAAGTAAAAATATAATAAAGTATGTTTATTTTCTGTTATAGTAGTATAATTTGTGTGAGTGAGTAAACTTAGATTACTAAAAAAAGTTAACATTATCTTATGTTTCTTTATTTGTGTAGGAGTAAAAGTAAAATATGATATCATATGTTTTGTATTAAGCAATATAAGTGCATGTGAGTAAATGAGATAGATGCTAGTACTTAGCATAAAAATGTGTTTTAATTATTTGCATGTTCTAATAGAAAATAACGTAAGTCATTCAGTGAAGGTATCTACACTATTACTTAACTTAAAATTGTGTTTATTGTTGTTTGTTTTAAAATACAATTGTTAAATATTATTTAAGAAGTTAAAATAAATAGTTATTAAATATAAAGGTATACTACACACTTAAGATAAAAATTATTTTGAAATTTATGAAAAATCATTTTTTTTTTGTGTTTTAACTTACAAAATATTTTAATATATGTGGGAGGGACAAACGGACAATGGACGACAAGGAGTGGAGTAGTTTTCTTGGCAGCACGGCAACACTGATCAACCACTGAACAGACAGACAAAGAAAGCGGACGAAAATGAATAAAAAAACGGAGAGACACGCAGTTGCCGCCGAGACGTGAGCCACGACGAATTAAAAGTTAAACCAAATTGAATGTGTAAAATATGTTAAATTAATTGAAATAAAAAATAAACTATAAACTAAGTGTGTCATGTTTCCTCACCATTCAATTCTTTGTGGTTGGTGCTGCCCGTGGCTAGGTAGCCCTTGCATTGCACCACTGTCGTCCCTCTGGCAGCGCTGGTACGCTGGCATATTGCGCGGCTAAGGCTCGCCGGATGGGGTGGTGTTCTTGCCAGTCCGGTCCGACAGCAGGAAACTTCACATGAATAACAATCGTACCAGCTGAAAAGAAAAATTACCGCCTGGTAAAAAAACCCGGAAAAACCCATAACCAACGAAAAATCTCGAAAAACGATAAATAAAAAACCCACTTATTTTATGAACACGACGAAGGAATAAGACTCGGTTGCTTGCGGTTGCCGCTTTGGCACGTCTCGTGGGTCGATCTTCGCTGTCGGTTGATCGCCCTTGGCTAACCCGCCCCTTCTGGCCACAAAAGACCAGCCATGGTGACCCTTCGCCTGTGTCTAGGTCACCCCAAGACTCTTATACTTACGCCGTCTCTGTCTTATCCACACCACCTATCCTGTTCTATTAATTACTCATTTTTCCCTTTTTTTTTTCTTCCATATAACAAAGTCATTTATTATTTCTATTCATTCTTAAAACTACTTACATTAACAGTAGGTTCTTAGATCGATTGCTAAATCTTAAGGTTTTTCTATATAAACAGGAATTTAAAGTTCAAATAAGCATAGGTATCGCACTATCGTAAGATGCCCAGAAAAAAAACGACGTAACCATCTGTAAGTCAGATCGGTTCGCAATTAAAACCTTTAAAAAGTTTTTTTTTTTTTTTTTTTTTTTTTTTTTTTTTTTTTAACCTAACCGTTACTTTAACCCCAAAATATTTTTTTTCATATGAGTCTGCCGGGGTATTCGTTTTACTTTAGCTTAGTATGATTTTGATTTTATTTTAGTTTAGTTTTTAATTATATTGCTTTTAATAATACAGCTTTTATTTTAGTTTAGTTTTAAATTAAATTGCTTTTAATAATACAGCTTTTATTTTAGTTTAGTTTTAAATTAAATTGCTTTTAATTATATAGCTTTTATTTTAGTTTAGCTTTTAATTATATTGCTTTTAATTATATAGTTTTTAATTTTAGTTTAATTTTTAATTAAATTGCTTTCAATTATATAGCTTTTAATTTTAGTTTAGTTTTAAATTAAATTGCTTTCAATTATATAGCTTTTATTTTTAGTTTAATTTTTAATTATATTGCTTTTAATTATATAGTTTTTAATTTTAGTTTAATTTTTAAATTAAATTGCTTTTAATTATATAGCTTTTATTTTAGTTTAGCTTTTAATTATATTGCTTTTAATTATATAGTTTTTAATTTTAGTTTAATTTTTAATTAAATTGCTTTCCATTATATAGCTTTTAATTTTAGTTTAGTTCTAAATTAAATTGCTTTTAATTATATGGCTTTTATTTTAGTTTAGCTTTTAATTATATTGCTTTTAATTATATAGCTTTTATTTTTAGTTTAATTTTTAATTAAATTGCTTTCAATTATATAGCTTTTAATTTTAGTTTAGTTTTTAATTAAATCGTTTTTATTCTAGCCTAGTTTTTATTAAGTAGTTTTCTTTTAGTTTAAAATTTTTTTTTTCTTAGTAGTTTTAGTTTAGCTTAGTTCTTAATTAAGTTGTTTTTTAATTCTATCGTGCTTATTTTAGTTTAGTTTCCTATTAAATGGTTATTTTTTTTGTTTTATTTCTGTTAGTTTATTTGTATGACCTGCCCCTTTTTTTTTCAACTTTATATTATTTTACACAAGTTTTAAAAATGGCCGTTTAAAATTTTTTATAAATTAGCTCTACACTGTATGCCTTAAAGGTAAAAATTAGCATCGTTTTACAACAAATTCTCCCTTTAAATTAATATCCAAAATTATCAAAAGTCCAGTTGTAAAAATATAGATGTAAAAAAAACGAACGGAAAGCCAAAGTTTTGTAATTGTAAAAAGTAAAAAACTTCTTTACATGTGACTAGCAAGAGAGCCAGGGCCGGGATTCCGGGATTTTAGCCAAAAACAAACAAAAGTCAAGACTTAATTCTAAAGTAAGAATTCTACCAAAATAAATATATAAAGGTCACTGCATTCTTGCCAAAATTTAGCATCCGCCACCCAACATGTTGCGTTTGCAATTATTTAATTAATCGAATACACGCTTACCAATCCCAGGCCGCAATTCGCAAACCTGGGGTGAGTGCCGTAATGGTGGAGGTAGTTGGTGTTGTCGCTACTGGTGGTGCTGGTGATGCCGTTGGCCCCCCCGCTAGCTGATGCTGGCAAACGCTGGAGGTTGGTGGGTTGACGATGGTGGAGCTGGTTGTGATGACCTGGCTGGTGATGTCGTTGTTGTTGTTGTTGGGGTTGTGGGCAGTGACCACTGCCGCCTGTGGTGCTATTTGCGCTGCGGCTACTACTGTAGCACGAGATGCTGACGCCGTGGTGTGGTGGTTGGCTGCTGGATTTGCGTCGTTTTCGCTTTTAGACGTTTTTATGCAGATGCCCGCTGTGTGCGGTTTCCAGACGGAATTCTGAAGAAGTTTGTCAACGTTCTCGTCGTCGTTGTCGCTATCCCTCCAGCTATTGCAAGTTGCTTGCGCCGACTTTCGAGTTTGTTGGACGCTATCCAAATTATTAGTGTCGGCCGTCAGCGCTGAATAGCCATCGATTTTATGTTGAGAATCTCGAAATTTTGTTGCCATGCAAGGTTTACAATTACAATGCAATTACCTGAAATATTCTTGAATTAAAATGATTTAGTTCCTATTTCCTTTTTATACAATTTAACTAGATACCTACTGCAAGTTCCTTTAGTTTTTATGTATTTTTCGACGTATCGTACCTCCTCTTAATAGCTCAAAATTAATTCCATTGATTTTTTTAGCATTTTTTTGCCCTAATTCGCTGAAATTTGTTTTGTTACAATATAACATAATTTTCGCTAAATTTCAGGATTCTGGAAATATGTATGCTACCTTCAGTTTCAATGGTGAAGTATCAGCAGCAGCAGCAGTACTCCTTGTTAATTTGCTTGCTTTTGGTGTGGTTGTGCCTATGGAAGTCTCTTCCGTTGTTTCTGATAATCGTGTCCCTGACGGCGGCGACGACGACGCTGTCGCTACGTTCGTTGGCAAAGTTCTTCCACTCCTTATTTTTCTCTGCAGTTTTTGCACGAACATTATCCGTTCAACACATCAAATTTAATAAAATTCTAATTTATTTATATAATTTTAAGGTAATAACACTCTATAATAAAAATGCACGTAAGCTGCATGAGATTAAAACCGAATTTCTTTCGTGACAAAGTTCAATTGTTCACAAGACAGACAAAAGAAAAACGCTCACACACTACCGTCTCCCCAGGGTTGTATCTTTTTCCAGTTCGATGATTTTTCGTACTTTGGCTGTGTTGCCACATGTACTTGAAAAGGGTGCGTTCGCATGCATCTTGACGGCATTTAGATGTGCCAACTAGTGATGTTTGTCCAACTTTACTACCTTTTCGGTGGAATCGCCCGTAACCGATGGGAGTAGGTAATGGTTGGGTTGGACTTGCGGATGACACGTCGGCAAGATTCCGTTAACCGACGCTTGTTTCGGAATTCCGATTGGCTACCGATTCAAGCGCGTGTCGGATCACGCCATTTTACCGAATGGTTTATGCCCGCTGAAACTAATGGTACGATTTTTGTTGGTATTTTTCACTTTCAAGCCCCTGTATGGCCATTTTGTCTGCCCGAACATACTCGAACATCATTGCGGTGCCACATCTAAATGAAAAAGTTGTGTGCACTGACACACTAGAGGGCGCTAGTGGAAATACCATGGGTATTCACGAAGGGTATTATTCCCTCTACGCAGGTGCCCATGACAAACCCAGGGACTCTCGACAAGCTTCTCAGCTTAAGAGATAAATGGGAAAAGATGGCACCATTCGCTCTCTCAACCTACATTCGAACTTGATTATTGTTTTAAGTCTTTCGCGTGAAAAATTCCTATCGTCTTGCCACTTAAATCTTCCAACTCATACAGACTATTACCTACTGCCCTCACTATCCGACACTTTAGGAAACGCTTTGAAAGTTTCGCGCTGATTTGCTTGGAGAAATCACTAAGCTGAAAGTTTCGTCGGTAGACCTCCTGTCCAGGCTGAAATTTAATTTTTCGACTTTTCAAGTCATACCTTTTAACATTCTGTTCGTGACTCTTATGTAGCTGTTCGCGGATTTTGTTGCGAATCAGGTCTTGCCGAACCGGCTTCGGTATCACCAACGTTTCAGGATCGCTTAGCAGACCCAGTCTCTTTGCTACCTTGTATGCGCTAGCATGTGTGATCATGTTATGACCAAAGAGAGCAAAATAAGGTGTCATTCCTATGGAGGAGTGCACAGAAGAACGCAAGGCACATTCAATGTCTGACAAATGCTGGTCCCAGTTGGTTTGATCTTGGTCAATATAGGAGCGAATAGCGGCTAGAATTGACTGATTTACCCTCTCTGAAGCGTTGGCTTGCGGAGCGTAATTTGCAGTACGTACATGTCTTATTCCAAAATTATCGATCATTTCGGCAAATTCTTTACTTAAAAATTGCACGCCATTGTCGGACATGAGTATTTCTGGGGTACCGAATTTATGAAAAACTTCTGAAATTAGAAACTGGATTACATATCGCGCGGTCGCTTTCGTCATTGCTTTTAACAGGGTGAATTTTGTGAAATAGTCTAAAACTATGAAGATATAAGTATTTTTCTTTTTAGAACGCACGTATGGACCGAGAAAATCCACGTAAATTTTTTGAAAAGGCCGTACTATTTGCGACTCTTGCCCCATAGGCGGTCTTAAAACCATTTGAGCTGGTTTGCATTCTTTGCAGACTTGACAATCATTAACGAAATTGAGGACCTGCTGGTTCATATTTGGCCAGTAGAAATATTCTTTTATGCGCTTAAGAGTTTTGGTGAAACCACCATGAGCGACTTGAGGAGGTTGGTGTGCATTAGCAATGATCGACTGAGTCAAAGGCGCTGGAACCCATAGTTTCCATGCAAAATCTTCACCATCGGGTGTACCATCATAAGGAACCGTACGCTTATAAGCGAAACCATCGATAACCTTGAGGTCAGGCAACTGGGAGTGATTTTCAGTTAGTGTACTTAACAATTCCCTGTACTCTTCGCTTTGAAACTCTGGTGACTCGAGGTCAATCAATGCCTTTACCTCACAACTTATTTCGTCCATGTCGTAGCGTGATAATGTGTCGGGAACGATGTTCTGAGCCCCTTTACGGTGAGCTATCTCGAAGCTAAAGCTTTGCAGATACAAACTCCATCTCGCTAATCGACTAGTTAAGTCTTTATGCGACATTAGCCACTTTAGGCTGGAGTGATCCGTTATCACTGTAAAAGGCATTAGCTCGATGTAGGCTCTAAACTTAGTTATCCCCATTACCACCGCTAGACATTCGCGCTCAGTTACTGAATAATTCTTCTGCGCAGGCGTGAGCTTCTTTGAATAGTAGGCGATAGGATGTTCGCCACCCTCATCATCTTTTTGAAACAACACGCCGCCAATTCCGATGTTAGAAGCATCTGTTTGCACATAAAAATGTTTCGAAAAATCTGGATGTACCAGGACTGGACTAGAAATAAGAGCTGTTTTTAATTTATCGAAGGCGCTCTTAGCCTCATCACCGAACTCAAAAGTTTTCGCTTTTTTCAGCGTGTCAAAAATAGGTGCTGCTATAGTAGCATAATCGCGAATAAAGCGACGGTACCATCCCGTGGCTCCCATAAAACTTCGTACCTGCTTCGGAGTTTTTGGATAGGTATATCGGTCAATGGCATGAACCTTGTCGGGGTCTGGTCTTAATTTACCCTCGCCTACAATATAACCTAAATATCTTAGCTCGCTACAACAAAATTTTGACTTGGCCACATTTATGGTTAAGTTGGCCGAACTTAACAACTGCGCTACCTGCTCTAACTTTTTGAGGTGACTATCGAAATCTGAAGACACAACCAGGAGATCGTCCAAATAAATGAAAACGCTTTCACGAAGATTGGCTGGCACGACTTTGTCCATCAACCGACATAACCTTTGGGCTGCATTACATAGCCCAAACGGCATGACGGTAAATTGACAAAGCGGACGACCTGGCACTGTAAACGCGGTTTTCTCCCTACTACTGACGGCAAGCGGAATTTGCCAGAAGGCGTCCTTAAGATCCACACTTGAGATAAAGTGTGTGTCGCCGAGACGACTGAGCAATCCCTCTATGTGTGGAAGTGGGTAGGCGTCCTTCACTGTGAGTGCATTGAGCTTGCGAGCGTCCAGGCACAGTCGACATTTCTCGCCTTTTCGCACGAAGGCCACTCGATTGTTCCAGGGACTTTCGCTCGGCTCAATGACTCCCAGTGAAAGCATCCTATCCAGCTCCGCAAACATGAGACCCTGAACAGCCGGTGAGACTGGGTAGTGCTTATCTTTCACAGGCACTGCGTCGCCGGTATCAATATGGTGCTCTTCTAAAGACGTCTTGCCTAGACCTTTCTTCGTAAAGCAGGGAAATTTTGCTATAACTGCGTTAAGCCTGTGTTGTTGCTGGGCTGTCAAAACTTTCATTTTCGGTGTTGCATGGCTTTGGACCTCTTCCTCCAAAGCTATGTTGTTGGTCGTTATGCTATCAACTTTGAGCTGCATTAGATTGAATTTCTTAATGAAATCTACACCAAGAAACAACTCTCGTTTTAGAGAAGGTGTTAAATAAAAAACAATCTCCTGCTCTTGGTTATCGAATTTAATTTTAGCTTTAACTCGACCTACGATTGAATGCATTCGCCCATCGGCAGTTTTGACGAAAGATTTAAACTTAAAAATTGGCAACTTGCACTTTTCCACAAAACTTAAGCTGTTATTCCCTAAACACGACACTGTTGCTCCACTGTCCAATAGTCCCTCGATTCGCTGTCCATTTATTTCAATATTTGTGTAAAACCTACTGTCTTCGCCCTCATACAGTTCTGATGCTGAAATTTCTTTATAATTATTTTTCCTCAAACGATATCTAATTCTTGTCTTTTCGATTTTTGTTGGCTGCTCTGCAAATATTCTTTTTCGAACTTCCTCATAGTTTTTGAGTCTCACATGAAATGGCTTGATTTCTTTTAACTCTACCTCAACGGTATTTGTGGCTTGATCACAACTACTTTTATTACTATGGTTACTAGATGTTAAAACTACAACTCTCTTTTCTATTTCGGTCTGGGTGGCTGAGGTTAGTCATTCCGTCGTTTCCTGAGTTTGAGTTTGCGTTTGAGCTGATCTAGACTCCACCTGCACACTTCTATTTGGCCTAGCAGTTCCCTGACATTTCGGACACTTTGGGGTAACTACGCCCTCCGTTCCGCACCTATAGCAAAAAATTCGCCTTACGGCTGCCGTACACTCAACGAAATTGTGCCCAGGCTGTTTGCAGTTCCAGCATGGAAAAATTCGAGAGGAATTTATGACGTCTAAATCGAAAGCTTGAGTGGAAAGGTCTGGCTCTATATTTAACTCATGCACTTGCGCATTGCGAGGTACATATTGACGCGTAGGCGGTTGATACGCCTGTCGTGGGTAGTTTATATGAGTTTCAGCCTTTTTACAGGCTTTGCAAAACTCAGTCAAACCCTCTATGCGCATGGCAAATAGTAGCTGTGACATCTCTTTTCGCAGGTTGCTCCTCATTATTTCGACTAAATCCTGTTCAGCCAGTGGATTACGCTGTTGGTTCCTCAGTGTCAAAACAGATTGATAAAAGTCGTCGAAAGTTTCATCCCGTTGTTGTCTTCGATCCATAATTTGTCTTTGGATCTCGAAGTCGCTTTCGTGTCGCTTAAATTGTGCTACAAGCGCTTCTCGAAGTGCGAACCAACTAGGTATTCGGTTTAACCGTCGAAATCCCCAGAACCATTGAGCTGCGTTCCCTGTTAATAAACTATGAAAATTTCTAATTACTTCAGGCCATGGGTACCGGTAGTCATTGCATAAGGTTTCTACCCGGAACACAAATTCGTCTACGCTTATTGATTTGGAGGTGCCATCGAACTTAAATCCCCATTTGTCCATCTCTACACGCCGCGGCTGTTCTGTTTGCTGGTAAGGCGCAAGAGGTGCTTGTACCGGCCCTGTATAGGCAAAGGCACTGGGCTGACGTACTGATGGTCCAGCTCGTTGCTCTTGGTGTCGATTCCTGTTCTCGACTTGGTACGTATGTGAATGTGCAAATATCTGCGGCTGCTGCACCTTTGTCGGTTGCGGCCTATGTGGTAGTGGTTGTGAAAAATCTGGGAAAGATTGCGAGATGCTCCTGGTATCCTGAGATCCAATTTGTTGTTGCTGCTCCATATTTCGATCTGGCCATGCCTGTGAATTGATAGACGGGGGTGGTGGAGGTGGTGGTTGTAAAGTCACTAACTTCGTAACCGCTGGTCGGCTCTCTGAATACTGAGGCGTCATCGACCCTAAGCTTTCGGCTATTAATTGTGGGACTAATACCCGCAAACGCTCCTCCATTCCCGACATCAGATCCACTTGGGCTAAACCTACCGCTGACTTGACGTAATCCCTTATATTGATGCTAGAGTTGACCACACCTTGGGGCACTGGTGCTCTTCCTGACGACCTGTCTCTTACGCTCCCCATCTGCGAATGTTGTTGAAATTGCTTTCGCACGTTTATAGCGGTTAGACTGCTAAACTCTGGAGACGTGATGCTGCTATTAGAGAAGTTAAGCTCTTCCGAGGTACGTCTAGGTGCTGGTGGTAGTGGACTCTGCCTCGCCATAGGCGTTGTAATAGTCGTCGTTGCTGTGGTAAAAATCGGTATGGTGGTTCTCGTCAGGCCTGTTTTTGGAATTGCCCCTGTACCAGTGGTTGTTGTGGGTACTAGACTTCCACTTTCGGCTGGATTCGGATTGGTTTCACTGTCATCGGCTCGCTGGCCCTGCTGTCTAGTGTGTACCATGCCCAAAGGAATCGCAATAAGAAAAGCAAAAATGATCAAAAAATAGTAAAACATTTCAAAGCAAGAAGATGGTTTAAATAGCAAAACGACAATTCGCCAAATTATTCACAAATGAAAAAGTTAAATTTTTATATATATAGGCCGATGGTTAAAGGCACCACAGTTTACGAAACTGTTGTTCTCCAAATGCCAAACGAAAAGGAAAAATTTACAAAAAAAAAATAAGATCAAAATAAATTTCCTGTAGTAATGTCCAAAATAAATAATGTCCTGGATGGTGGTTGCAAAACTTAGCAAAAAAATTTTAAATAATAATATTAATAGTAGTATTAGAAATGATAATATATATAGTAATGATATGTAAAGGAAAATAATATAATATTCGAAAAGTTGATAAAATATAAGGATATTAATTAAAGGTAAGCATAATAATAACTGAACTCCATAGAGGTCAAAGAAATTTTATCGTAGTATGTTTTAATATAGAAATGTAGGAACGTGATATCAAAAAAAAATTTTTTTTTTTTTTGTAACCATTTTAGAGTTACAATCTTTGCGGTTGTCTAAAATATTCGAAAAGTTGATAAAATATAAGTTTACTTTTATCTATATATAGAAAATATTATATAAAGATATAGGTAAATGAAACTGAAGTGAAATATTCTTAAAAGGTTCGTATAACAAAAATGGCTTATTAGAGCTTATAGATGAAAGTAAACTTATATATATATATATTTTTTTTAAGGTATTTTGTTTCGAAGTATTTCAAGGTATTTCAAAAAAATGTATACGTAAATAAAAAAAGGAGACTTCTCATCAAACTTCGGTGAAGTTGTATAGTGTAAACTAACAAAAAAAAATTATAACTCCAAAACCGATAATCAAAACACTAGAATAGCTGATAATAATAATTCAAAAAATATATAGGCATTAACTTTGGATGGTGGCGTAAAACAAACAAGAGTGGCGTAAAAAAAATTAACTTCGACGAGACCAGCGAAAACAACCTTCTTCTTTGTGCAATAATAGCACCCTCCAAATCGAGGTTCTTAACCGAAACTTCCCACAATATTTTCCTATGCTGAGGTCGCTCAGGCATATTCGCTTCACCTAATGGTGTTGTGGTAGTTCATCCCGAGTTTGAGTATTTATTCAAAACGAAAAAATTTATTTTTTTATTTATATTTATCCCTACTCAAGAGTGTTTGGCAACTCTATACCCCCCTTAATTCAGCAGCGCCTAACTCCAAATCGAGGAATTTTTTTTCTTAACTTAGCTAGCCCGTCAAATTGATGACCCCACTGACCTGAGGTCCTACTCTGCAACGCGACTCGAAAAGCAAATGCGATTCGAAAACAAAATCACACCATGTAAATACATGGCTTAAGATTTCTAAACGGCAGTGAATTCTACCTATGCTCTAAAATTCCGTTTTTGTCGGCATTGAATTTGAACCCATCAAAAATTTGTCCAAAAAACATGTAAATCCATGGCACGATCCTGCTCTCGAAACGCACCCGCACCCCGAATCGTACTACCGAGCAAGGCCCCTGGCTGCTCTTCCCGATAAGGAGCGATTTTCAAAAAAACAAAACAATTTAATTTTAATTTAACCTTACTCTAAGCCCGCACGCAGTGAAGCATATGAGCCACACTGTGCGCAAAAACCAAAACTGCAAATTAAACGCTTGCGAAGAAACGAGATGCACTCGATGTTCGCGATTGCACTCATAAGCAAAACGCTTTGCTCACAGTCCAGCCCATATGCTTCACTGTGTGCGCTGCCTAAGAGTGCCGCTACCCCCCTTTTTGTGCACTAGGTGCACCCTCCGAGTCGAGGTATTTTTGCTCTCAGCTAGCCTGTCCCGTTTATGACCCCTCTGGTCAGGCTGCTCTTCTCGGTCTGGAGTATTTTACAAAACGAGATTTATATAGTTTTCAATTGGTTTACATGCCGACAAACCCCGGCATGTTCGGGTTTTTCACCTTACGGTGTAAAAAAACAGCCGCCCAATCTGGGAACAGACGCTGGCCAACACGCCGCCCAATCTGGGAACAGACGCGTGTTGGGCTCGCTGGGGTACGCGGGTGCGCTACTCCCGTCATCCTACATATTTCACGCAGGATGCCCCTGCGGGTATGAATATCTAAAATAAAATATTATAAGAAATAAAAAATTTAATTAACACTCATCGGCCTCCAGTATCCGTCGCAACTGCAGTCGCGGTTCAACGACCTTCACGCTACAGGACTTACGGAAACTGCAAACGCGATGTGAACAACAAAAAGAAATCCTCAAATTATTTCTAACTATTAGCCCTAGCAGTAAAAAATCCTACTGTTAAGAACCACGTCGCAACTGCAGTCGAGGCGCTGTGGCCTAAACGCTGCAGGACTTACGGGTTCTCAACCTACCAGGACCTGCTTCGGGTTTAACCAAAAACTATACAAAAAAACTTACTCTACGGCCCGAAACGAGATACTTCATAGTTTTCTTGATTGGCTCCTTTTGCCTTAGACCACGTCGCAACTGCAGTCAAGGTTCACAGACCCAAACGCTGCAGGACTTACGTGGCCAGACGTCAGGAGACCAAACGAAAAACAAAAAGACCTAAACTTTGTCGGGCCCCACGTTGGGCGCCAATTCTGTCATGTTTCCTCACCATTCAATTCTTTGTGGTTGGTGCTGCCCGTGGCTAGGTAGCCCTTGCATTGCACCACTGTCGTCCCTCTGGCAGCGCTGGTACGCTGGCATATTGCGCGGCTAAGGCTCGCCGGATGGGGTGGTGTTCTTGCCAGTCCGGTCCGACAGCAGGAAACTTCACATGAATAACAATCGTACCAGCTGAAAAGAAAAATTACCGCCTGGTAAAAAAACCCGGAAAAACCCATAACCAACGAAAAATCTCGAAAAACGATAAATAAAAAACCCACTTATTTTATGAACACGACGAAGGAATAAGACTCGGTTGCTTGCGGTTGCCGCTTTGGCACGTCTCGTGGGTCGATCTTCGCTGTCGGTTGATCGCCCTTGGCTAACCCGCCCCTTCTGGCCACAAAAGACCAGCCATGGTGACCCTTCGCCTGTGTCTAGGTCACCCCAAGACTCTTATACTTACGCCGTCTCTGTCTTATCCACACCACCTATCCTGTTCTATTAATTACTCATTTTTCCCTTTTTTTTTTCTTCCATATAACAAAGTCATTTATTATTTCTATTCATTCTTAAAACTACTTACATTAACAGTAGGTTCTTAGATCGATTGCTAAATCTTAAGGTTTTTCTATATAAACAGGAATTTAAAGTTCAAATAAGCATAGGTATCGCACTATCGTAAGATGCCCAGAAAAAAAACGACGTAACCATCTGTAAGTCAGATCGGTTCGCAATTAAAACCTTTAAAAAGTTTTTTTTTTTTTTTTTTTTTTTTTTTTTTTTTTTTAACCTAACCGTTACTTTAACCCCAAAATATTTTTTTTCATATGAGTCTGCCGGGGTATTCGTTTTACTTTAGCTTAGTATGATTTTGATTTTATTTTAGTTTAGTTTTTAATTATATTGCTTTTAATAATACAGCTTTTATTTTAGTTTAGTTTTAAATTAAATTGCTTTTAATAATACAGCTTTTATTTTAGTTTAGTTTTAAATTAAATTGCTTTTAATTATATAGCTTTTATTTTAGTTTAGCTTTTAATTATATTGCTTTTAATTATATAGTTTTTAATTTTAGTTTAATTTTTAATTAAATTGCTTTCAATTATATAGCTTTTAATTTTAGTTTAGTTTTAAATTAAATTGCTTTCAATTATATAGCTTTTATTTTTAGTTTAATTTTTAATTATATTGCTTTTAATTATATAGTTTTTAATTTTAGTTTAATTTTTAAATTAAATTGCTTTTAATTATATAGCTTTTATTTTAGTTTAGCTTTTAATTATATTGCTTTTAATTATATAGTTTTTAATTTTAGTTTAATTTTTAATTAAATTGCTTTCCATTATATAGCTTTTAATTTTAGTTTAGTTCTAAATTAAATTGCTTTTAATTATATGGCTTTTATTTTAGTTTAGCTTTTAATTATATTGCTTTTAATTATATAGCTTTTATTTTTAGTTTAATTTTTAATTAAATTGCTTTCAATTATATAGCTTTTAATTTTAGTTTAGTTTTTAATTAAATCGTTTTTATTCTAGCCTAGTTTTTATTAAGTAGTTTTCTTTTAGTTTAAAATTTTTTTTTTCTTAGTAGTTTTAGTTTAGCTTAGTTCTTAATTAAGTTGTTTTTTAATTCTATCGTGCTTATTTTAGTTTAGTTTCCTATTAAATGGTTATTTTTTTTGTTTTATTTCTGTTAGTTTATTTGTATGACCTGCCCCTTTTTTTTTCAACTTTATATTATTTTACACAAGTTTTAAAAATGGCCGTTTAAAATTTTTTATAAATTAGCTCTACACTGTATGCCTTAAAGGTAAAAATTAGCATCGTTTTACAACAAATTCTCCCTTTAAATTAATATCCAAAATTATCAAAAGTCCAGTTGTAAAAATATAGATGTAAAAAAAACGAACGGAAAGCCAAAGTTTTGTAATTGTAAAAAGTAAAAAACTTCTTTACATGTGACTAGCAAGAGAGCCAGGGCCGGGATTCCGGGATTTTAGCCAAAAACAAACAAAAGTCAAGACTTAATTCTAAAGTAAGAATTCTACCAAAATAAATATATAAAGGTCACTGCATTCTTGCCAAAATTTAGCATCCGCCACCCAACATGTTGCGTTTGCAATTATTTAATTAATCGAATACACGCTTACCAATCCCAGGCCGCAATTCGCAAACCTGGGGTGAGTGCCGTAATGGTGGAGGTAGTTGGTGTTGTCGCTACTGGTGGTGCTGGTGATGCCGTTGGCCCCCCCGCTAGCTGATGCTGGCAAACGCTGGAGGTTGGTGGGTTGACGATGGTGGAGCTGGTTGTGATGACCTGGCTGGTGATGTCGTTGTTGTTGTTGTTGGGGTTGTGGGCAGTGACCACTGCCGCCTGTGGTGCTATTTGCGCTGCGGCTACTACTGTAGCACGAGATGCTGACGCCGTGGTGTGGTGGTTGGCTGCTGGATTTACGTCGTTTTCGCTTTTAGACGTTTTTATGCAGATGCCCGCTGTGTGCGGTTTCCAGACGGAATTCTGAAGAAGTTTGTCAACGTTCTCGTCGTCGTTGTCGCTATCCCTCCAGCTATTGCAAGTTGCTTGCGCCGACTTTCGAGTTTGTTGGACGCTATCCAAATTATTAGTGTCGGCCGTCAGCGCTGAATAGCCATCGATTTTATGTTGAGAATCTCGAAATTTTGTTGCCATGCAAGGTTTACAATTACAATGCAATTACCTGAAATATTCTTGAATTAAAATGATTTAGTTCCTATTTCCTTTTTATACAATTTAACTAGATACCTACTGCAAGTTCCTTTAGTTTTTATGTATTTTTCGACGTATCGTACCTCCTCTTAATAGCTCAAAATTAATTCCATTGATTTTTTTAGCATTTTTTTGCCCTAATTCGCTGAAATTTGTTTTGTTACAATATAACATAATTTTCGCTAAATTTCAGGATTCTGGAAATATGTATGCTACCTTCAGTTTCAATGGTGAAGTATCAGCAGCAGCAGCAGTACTCCTTGTTAATTTGCTTGCTTTTGGTGTGGTTGTGCCTATGGAAGTCTCTTCCGTTGTTTCTGATAATCGTGTCCCTGACGGCGGCGACGACGACGCTGTCGCTACGTTCGTTGGCAAAGTTCTTCCACTCCTTATTTTTCTCTGCAGTTTTTGCACGAACATTATCCGTTCAACACATCAAATTTAATAAAATTCTAATTTATTTATATAATTTTAAGGTAATAACACTCTATAATAAAAATGCACGTAAGCTGCATGAGATTAAAACCGAATTTCTTTCGTGACAAAGTTCAATTGTTCACAAGACAGACAAAAGAAAAACGCTCACACACTACCGTCTCCCCAGGGTTGTATCTTTTTCCAGTTCGATGATTTTTCGTACTTTGGCTGTGTTGCCACATGTACTTGAAAAGGGTGCGTTCGCATGCATCTTGACGGCATTTAGATGTGCCAACTAGTGATGTTTGTCCAACTTTACTACCTTTTCGGTGGAATCGCCCGTAACCGATGGGAGTAGGTAATGGTTGGGTTGGACTTGCGGATGACACGTCGGCAAGATTCCGTTAACCGACGCTTGTTTCGGAATTCCGATTGGCTACCGATTCAAGCGCGTGTCGGATCACGCCATTTTACCGAATGGTTTATGCCCGCTGAAACTAATGGTACGATTTTTGTTGGTATTTTTCACTTTCAAGCCCCTGTATGGCCATTTTGTCTGCCCGAACATACTCGAACATCATTGCGGTGCCACATCTAAATGAAAAAGTTGTGTGCACTGACACACTAGAGGGCGCTAGTGGAAATACCATGGGTATTCACGAAGGGTATTATTCCCTCTACGCAGGTGCCCATGACAAGTGTTAGTTTATACAATACCATAAGCTGTGCCTAAAAGCCAAAACTTATACTAGAACTAAAACTAGAACTAAAAACTAAGTGTTTAACTAATATATAAAACTGTGACTAAAAGCAAACTATGAACTATTTTAATCAATAATGAAATTGTTACTACTTTATAAACAAAATAAAAGATCTTGTGTTTAATCTTCAACAAATTTGGGGGCTCGTCCGGGAATATGTGTGATTTTAGAAAATAATAAAACTTTTGATCTCGTACAGTTGTGATTTGTGTTCGAAAAGCAGCACAGCATTCGAAAAGTCCTTGAAAAACTAAGTCACCAAGCAACCACGAGCTTAGCGACACGAGCGAAGAGCAGCAAAGAGAGCGAGAGAGAAGAAGAGATATGTAAAAAAAAATTAATTATGACTGTTTTCGTCTAAACGAAGCGAAAATTTTTCGCCGTGTCTACGTTGAAGTATTTTACAAAATTAAATACATAAAACTTTGAATTTATTAATGCAAATTACGAAAATAATAGAGAAAACATTGACCGAAGTGCTGTGACATCTGTTCAAAGTAGAAGAATAACAAAACAAATTGAAATTAGCAATATTTTATATGTGCAGTTGTGAAAGTTGAGTGTAAAAAAAGCAACCATAGAATTCCGCTGCAACTATGAATTGGTTCAAAATGCTGAAAGTTAGTTTTTAAACAATCAATAACAAAATTAATAAACAGATATAAATTAAATTGAAATTTCCAACCGTAAGTTGCATAACTTTAATAAACACAACAACTGAAGCAGGAACGAAATAAAAAGAAATAACGAAAGAAGCAGAAACGGAAAAAAGAAACAAGAAGCATCATATAGGAAAAGAACAAAAACTGAAGAAAGCAAATGTCAAACGCAAGAAGTGTACGCAGTGAACAAAAGGAAAAGGAACATACAAAACTGTGTGCTCAAGAGAGTTTATATTTTAATAATTGTTGTTGCTGGTAATTGTTGTTCTGTAGTTTGTCATTTAAGGTAGGATTTGAGTGTCTGGCTTAAGTAAATTTTAAATAATTTTTTAACTCAAAGCTGTTTTAGTCTCTGATAAGAAAGAATAAGTGTAAATTATAATAAGTTAAAGTATAACTTAACTGATTTGTTTAAATAACAATATAATTGATAATTTTGCTGCTATGTTTTATATAACTGACCATTGATGTCAAGCATTCATTTTAGAGATATGTGTTTAGTTAACCCAAACAAAAAATAATAATACATATATAGAAGATAAATTTAAAGAAGTGCGAAAGAAGAAAATTTTTAGAAGTTTTAAAGGAAGAAAATTTAAAGAAATTTTGAAAGAGGATACATTTAAAGATGTACTAAAAAAACAGATTTAAAGATGTTTTAAAAGAAGAAAATTTAAAGAAGTTTTAAAGAAGTAAAAATTAAAGAAAAATTAAAGAAGTTTGAAGAAGTTGGAAAACAAGAAATTTTGTGAAATTTTAAAAGAAGATTTAAAGATGTTTTAAAGAGAAAAGAAAATTGTAATAATTTGTAAAAGAAGAAATTTAAATAAGTTTAAAATTTTAAGAGAGATAAAGAAGGAGAAATTCTAAAAAGTTCTGTTTTTAAGAAAACTGAATCAATTTTACACAAAATTTTATACAAAATATAATAGAGATGGATGAAAACACTATTATGACAATGAACTGTGACAGGTTGCGGGATAAATTGAGGGAATTAAATTTAGATGCAAAAGGGAGAAAAGCAATCCTACAGGACAGGCTCCTCCTACATTTCGGTTATGAAATTCCTAATGAATCTGACGAGGAGGATGATAGACAGTCGAACCCCTCAGTTTATGAAGATCTGGCTACTGGCGTTGCTCCTTCGGTACCTTTGCAGAAGTCAGTGTTTACCTTAAAAGATATTGAAGAGAGTTTGTCGGTTTTTTGTGGTACGGATACTCGTGACGTAAGACTGTGGGTAGAAGAGTTTGAAGAAAACGCGTCAGCAGTTGGGTGGAATAATGTCCAAAAATTTATTTACAGCAAACAGCTTTTAAAGGGGGCAGCGAAATTATTCGTTCGTAGTCAAAGTAGATTAATTGATTGGAAGTTGCTGAAAGAAGCTCTAATATGTGAATTTGGCACTAAACTGTCAACTTCTGAAATTCATAAAATGCTTCGAAATAGACGTAAAAGACAAAATGAAACTTACCGTGAATATCTCTATTCATTAATGGAAATTGGGAAATCTATTAATCTGGATGACGAAAGCCTGTTAGAATATTTTATAGACGGTATTCCAGACTCAAAAATAAACAAATCTGTTCTTTACCAAGCTAAATCTATTCAAGAGCTGAAAGAACAAATAAAAGTTTATGAAAAGATAAGTGATAGGTCTAATAGGTCCCAAAATTTTAAGTCGCCTATACCAGCAGGCATTTCAAAAAGCAATGAAACTGAGTTTGTACCTAAAAGTACGAAGAACTGTTTTAAATGCGGCAGCGCATTACATTTAGCTAAAGATTGCACTGTCAACAGTATAAGTGTTTTAAGTGTAATAAAATGGGGCATCGATCGTTTGAGTGTAATACCCCTTTTCCACACGGAAAGTTTTATTGCCGGCAATTCCGCGGTACAGGCAAGTCTGTACTGGCAAGTTTTTCTTCTGTGCTGTTCTTTCTTTGATGCTGTGCTCTTCTTTCCTTTGTATTTTCGACTTGCCGGCAAGAAAAATTGCCGTGTGGAAAAGGGGTATAATTTAGGTAAAGATACTAACGTAAAACAGGAAAGCGGAAATATTAATACAATTCATAATGAGACTGAAGATGTTTTTCTTGGATGTGGTCTCAAATTTAAGGATGTTAAAGTAGGCAACGTCGATTTTAAGGCCCTCATAGATACCGGATGTAATTTGTGTCTTTTAAGATGTGACATTTATAAAAAGATTAATAAAGGCCAAATACCGCAATCACAAAAGCTTCGAATGTTCGGTATTGGTAGCAGCGAACTCACTACGATGGGAAATTGTTTCATTGAAGTTAAAACCGATAAAATTGATATAAAACTGTTATTTCATATAGTTAGCGAAGATGCTATCAGATACCCCTGCGATAATCGGAAATTCTATTTTGGCCCATGTTGATATGTATGTAAGGGAGGAAGGAGTTGAACTGGTTAAAAAAAATTGGAAACATTGTTTTGGGTAGGTGATCGTAACGTAAGTGAAGATAGTCTGGAAGTTGGCAAAGATTATGGTAATAAGTCAGATAAAAAACGAAGTTTGACTTTATTAAATGAATTTGAAAGTTTGTGTATGAATTTAGAAGAGATGTTCAGAGTAATCTAGACCTGACACATCTAAGAGAAGATCATGCTGTTGCCATAAATTCATTTGTAAACGAATATATACCGAATAAGAATGCAAATTGTCCAGTTGAGATGAAGATTATATTAAGTGATGATAGCCCGGTTTTCCAACGTCCACGAAGGATATCATATGAAGATCAGCGTATAGTAGACAAGCAAATAGCAGATTGGTTAGATGAGGGCATCATTCAGCACAGTTCATCAAGTTACTCCTCACCTATCGTCCTTGTGAATAAGAGAGATGGATCCAAACGTCGCTGTTGCGATTACCGTAAACTAAATAAAAAGATAATTAGAGACCATTTTCCAATGGCGCTTATAGATGATGTCGTAGATAGATTGCAGGCAGCAAACGTTTTTACAACCCTAGACTTAAGGGAAGGATTTTTTCACGTCCCGGTAGAACCTCAATTAAGGAAATATACATCTTTCGTTACTCATAGCGGCCAATTCGAGTTTTTGTATGCACCTTTCGGGATATCGAACTCACCGGCAGCTTTTTGTAGATTCATTAGCACCATTTTTTGGGAACTAATACAGAACGGTACGGTAGCAATATATATGGACGACATAGTTATACCTTCTATAGACGAAAATGAGGGAGTAGAGAAATTAAAAATTGTCCTTGAAGTTGCATCTAGACATGGAGTAAGAATCAAGTGGGAAAAGTGTCAATTTTTAAAGAGACGAATTAGTTTCCTGGGGTATATAATCGAAAAAGGAACAATTAGGCCGTCTGATGAAAAAACTCAAGCGATCGAAAAATATCCACTGCCAAGTGATAGAAAAGGAATAGAGCGTTTTCTAGGTTTAACTTCCTATTTCAGACGTTTCGTTAAAAACTACTCCTTGTTGGCAAAGCCGTTATCGGATATTCTGCGAAAAGACTCAATTTTTCGTATCGGTGATGAACAAATTCTTTCTTTTCAACAACTTAAAAGTTGTCTTACGAAATCACCTATATTAAGATTATATAATCCTATGGCTGAAACAGAAATTCATACCGATGCCTCAAAATACGGCTATGGAGGAATCTTGTTACAAAAATGGTCTGAAGATCACAGTTTCCATCCCGTGCTGTTTATGAGCCACAAAACTAGTTTAGCAGAACAGAACTATAGTGCCTATGAACTCGAAGTTTTAGCTGTTGTAGAAGCTCTGAAAAGTGGAGGGTTTATCTGATGGGTCTTAAGTTTAAAATGAAATGACTGATTGTAACGCTTTTGTTATGACGCTGCAAAAAACTGATGTGCCTCCGAGAGTTTCAAGATGGGCGATGTTTCTACAGGAGTTCGATTATAAAATCGAACATCGTTCTGGATCTCAGATGAGACACATTGATGCTTTAAGTAGGGTGTATTGTCTGCTCATCGAGGACTCTTTAAGGTATCAGTTGAGACAGGCTCAGTTAGAAGACGAATGAACCAAGGCTATTAGAAAAATTCTAGAAAAAGAGGAGTACGACGATTTCTATCTTCTTTATGATATTTTATATAAAGATCCTTCAAGAGAGCTTATAGTATTCCCTCTCAGATGGAAGAAGAGATCATTAAAATTGCACATAGGCAGGGACATTTTTCTGCTAGAAAAACTCAAGACTACATTGAAAAAACATATTTTATACCGAAACTAAGCTCAAAAGTGTCAAAAATCGTTGGCAGTTGTATCGAATGCATCATTGTTAATACAAAAATGGGTAAAAAAGAAGGGTTTCTCTCACCAATTGGGAAAGATGATATGCCTCTTAGTACCTATCATGTTGATCATGTGTAAAACAATATAATAAACAATATAATTACATTTTTGTAGTAGTGGATGCCCTTACCAAATTCGTTTGGCTATACCCTACGAAAGACACAGGCGCTTTCGTAGTAGTAGAACGGTTAAAAAGACAGGCAGCTGTGTTTGGTCACCCTAAGAGAATAGTGTCGCACAGAGGTTCAGCTTTTACATCTCATTTGTTTAAGGACTATTGCACAGAAAACGAAATTCAGCATCTTTTGATAACCACAGGTGTTCCTCGCGGCAACGGGCAGTGTGAACGGATTCACCGTATTGTAGTACCCATTTTATCTAAACTTTACCAAGAAAATCCAAAACAGTGGTATAGATTTGTAGATCAGATCCAACAATGTTTAAATAGTACGCCTCCTCGGAGCACAAAAGTGTCCCCATTCTGTATTCTTACTGGGTGTGAAATGCGAGTGAAATCTCTTCCAGTTTTCCATGATTTAGTCCGAGATGATGGAATAGAAGAATTAGACGAGGTTCGTAATGAGGTCAGGAAAATTGCTAAAGAAAATATAAAAAAGATACAAGAGGAAAATCGTAGAAATTTTGACGGGAAACGTAAGACAGCGGAGTCCTACGAAGAAAATGATCTAGTTGCTATAAAGAGAACCCAATATGGCACGGGTTTAAAGCTAAAGAAAAAATATTTCGGTCCCTATAAAGTTCTGCGTAAGCTTAATCACGTAGGTGAAAGCGAAGGTTCCGGTAGACAAAGAAAGCGGACGAAAATGAATATAAAAAACGGAGAGATACGCAGTTGTCGCCGAGGCGTGAGCCACGACGAATTAAAAGTTAAACCAAATTGAATGTGTAAAATATGTTAAATTAATTGAAATAAAAAATAAACTATAAACTAAGTGTTAGTTTAAACAATACCATAAGCTGTGCCTAAAAGCCAAAACTTATACTAGAACTAAAACAAGAACTAAAAACTAAGTGTTAAACTAAAATATAAAACTGTGACTAAAAGCAAACTATGAACTATTTTAATCAATAATAAAATTGTTACTACTTTATAAACAAAATAAAAGATCTTTTGTTTAATCTTCTACATATAATTAATTTATGTTTTCAAAATTTTAAATTTTAAATAAAGAGTAACAAGTTGTTTTCTGAATATTTTTTTAACATGTTATTATGATATTCTTTCCCTTTTCCTTTAGAATTAATTATTAAATTTACTCCTTTTTCGTTTACAATTTCATATGGACCAATATAAGGAGAGTGATTTTTTTCTTCTATTCATAACTTTTATTAAAACTCTATCACCTATACTTAAATTTAACGGATTTGTATTCTTGTTTTTTTCTAATCTTTTTTTTTTGCAATATTTAATAATTATTTTGCTTTTTGATATGAGCAATGTAGTCTATGTTTTAATTCTTGAGCATAATTATCTGTATTATAGAATTTTGATATATAAGAATTATCATTTGGTAAATTTGATAATTTGCCAAAAACCAATTAAAAGGGTGTACAGTTTGTATCAACATGAGGTGTTGCATTGTATGCAAAAGTGAAGTATGGGATCCATTGGTCCCAATCGTCATATTTACAAAAATTTAATAAGTATTCATTAAATACACTATGATTTCTTTCGAAAACCTAGAGTCTCATGATAATATGGAGTACTAAATATTTGTTTAACGTTCAAAAGGCTGCAATTTTCCGACATTAGTTCATTGGTAAATTCTGTACCTCTATCTGATTTTAAAATTTTGAAATGACGGTATTTTAGAATTAAATTCTCTACTAATGTTTTGGCTACTGTCTTTGCATCTTTAGTCTTGATTGGACTTCCTATTACATATTTTGCCAAGTCACACTATCTGGAGCCGTAAAGGCCCTACTGTATCTATGGATACAACTTCGAAACTTATTCCTGGTGTGTCTGTCATTATTCATTTTTCTTTTGTATGCTTTGTTTGTTTATTGATTTGGCATTGTTTGCAATTAATTATATAATTTTTTATAATTTTGTTCATATTTTTACATACATATTTTTTTTATTTTTAAAACTGTTTTCCTTGTACCCATATGACCGCCATGAGTCATAGTAGTATACCTTTATATTTATATGATTTTTAAATTAATTTAAAACTACTTAGACCACTATGATAAATAAATTTAAAAATCATATACATGTGTGTGAAAAAATAAGTTAAATATTGCAAAAAGTCATTGTAAATTTTAATTCTCTTGTGCAAAAAAATAAGAAAAAGATTTTAGCAAAACGAATTTTGTGCGCGAGTGACTAAAGCCGATACATAAAATGCCTGAATAACAGAAGTATGATTTGTTTGTTTTATTTTTTTTAGTGAAAATTCAAATGAAATAATCACCCTTATTCTTGAATCCGCGTCCAGTAAATGTCGTCATCGAGAGCTTATTTTCACAAACCAATTGTCGTCGAAGATCATTTCGACGATCAAAAATTTAAATATTTATTTGACGACGTTTGCTCAATAACTGAGTAAACAATCACTGCAGATCTCAACGTCGAAATTGAACGTTTCAATAATATGACAGTTTTGTTTCGACGTCGTTTTGAGAGCGAACGCGAGTTCAAGAATTAAATTGTGTAGTGGAAAAAAATGTTGCGAAGGAATATATAAATTCAATAAAATGATATAAAAATGAAAAATAAAATTTATTTTGCATGCGTTTTGCATTGGGCTTCCAGTTGCTGCTCCAACTCGTCTATTTGCATTCAGATTTTGTTCGCTATTTGCCAATGTGGAGGAGGGATGTTATTAACAATTCTTCTAAGGCTTGCCACTCGTCTTCTGCGGTGTTTATTTCGTACTCTGCTGCCCTGGAAAATAAATGGATAGTCTATAAAAATTATAACATGTGGCTTATAAGGTTGCTGATAATTGTATAACTACTATTCATATTTGGAGATTATAGCAGTACGCACTATCAAATAGGAGTAAAATAATAAAATTGTAGTACTTTCGGCAGCGTTGGCACAAATTAGCAATTAACATTGGGGGTACTCACGATTCAGTGCACTTACCAGTGCAGTTAAGGACTTGTGCAGTTGTGCAGTGAGGTTTTCGTGAACACACTACTATCACTATTTCAAAGCTGTCAAAATTTTTCAATGTACACAAGTGCACAACTGCCCAAGTCCTCAAATTTAAGGCAATAGTAGAAAAGCACTTCAGATTTTTGACATACGTGTATTTTATTTTTGAAAAGTGTACAAGTCCTCAACTACATAGGCAAGTACACTGAATCGTGAATACCCCCTTTCATACTTTTTTCCTAAAATTGACTGCGTTGTTGACGAACTGAACGCACTAGTGTTGCTCTTGTATAGCAATCGCTTTTAACTAAGGGAAACAAAGAGTAATCGATACAAACCTAATTGTTATTGTAACAAAATTATATTAATTCTGAATAAAAAATTTAACAAGGACCGACAATATAGAAGTCGATTAAAAATCGATTTTCGACTAATAAAAAGTCGAAAAATTTTATGAAAAAGTCGACTTATCGACTACTCGGCTATCCATACATACAAACGATTTGACTATGATCAAAACGATTTTATCTTTTGTCTCATCGTACGATAACTTTGATATGTGGTAGTAGTTTGTCAGATTTCATTATTATTTGTTCGTCGAAGTGACAATATCGCTCGCTACTACGAGCGTATTATGTGCGTTGAAGTCCTCTATTCTAAGCCTATGTGTCATTCTTTTACAAACCGAACACTATTCTGACTACCACATTTTTGATTTGCATGAAATTTTTTTTACGGGTTCTTATCGAAAAAAAGAGACACATAATCGAGGATTTTTTTTTTAAATAGAGGGCGTTAAAAGTTTAAGATTTTCGTGATTTTTGCCTTGGAGATTAATTTTCAAAAATTCATAACTTCAGTTTTGTTAAAGCTAGAGACAATTTTTTTGTTTCATTTGAAGATAAAATTTTTTAATAAAAACATAGTTTCATTTTGTTATACGCAATTTAAATTTTTAAATAAATGTTAACCAATCTTACCCACCACTTAGCGTGTTTTAAACATAACCATCGTATTCTACGTTAAATTTTACATAAAAAACGATTTTTTTATCGATGAAGAAATGAT
The DNA here is from genome assembly GCA_963920525.1 of Dichetophora obliterata. Taxonomy (NCBI): domain Eukaryota; kingdom Metazoa; phylum Arthropoda; class Insecta; order Diptera; family Sciomyzidae; genus Dichetophora; species Dichetophora obliterata. The sequence continues at coordinate 136,442,117 of OY986435.1, forward strand.
TATTACTATTGCAAAAAATTAATATACTCGCCCGGTACCTGACGTCGGCACGCCAGTTGCAAAGTACACCTCAAATTCTCGTCTCATACCGTTGTTCACTTTATTATATGACCAATAGTATATATAATATAATATTTTGTCCTTTATATGTATAAAGAAATATAATAAATTAACTTTTTATAAAAAATTTAAGTAAACTGTTCTTTTATGTTCATTTTGTCCTTTATATGTATAAAGAAATATAATAAATTAACTTTTTATAAAAAATTTAAGTAAACTGTTCTTTTTTTAATTCCTTTAAACAATTTTTTATTAAAAAAGTATCATAACTTTCATACTTTGCACACGATTTCTTTTTTTGCTAGATAAATTACTTTTTATCTGTTTTTCTAATCCCGATACTAATGCCGGGATCCCCAGATTCTTAATTAGTAATTTCAAAATTGCTTTTGAGTACCGAAATCGGAAGCCCTAGACACTACATAATTTGTATTATATTATAATACTGACAACAATGATATGAGGCGATAATATGATTTGTACTTTGCAACTGGCGCGCCGACGCACAGTGGCTGAAAATCGTTTTTCATTGGCCAAAATTCTGTAACTTTTGAACCGATCAAAATATTTAAATAATTTTTTTGGTAATGGCTAGATATTTAGTTCAGCTTGACTTCGTTTTAATTACATTAAAATTGATTGAGGGCTTTTTAAGGAATTCAATGTCAAAGTTGAACTTTTAATTTTTTTTTAACTTTTAGAGTGAAATATGGGTTTATTTTTGTTTAATTTATTAAAAATTGAATATTTGAATACAATTATGAACCTATTTTGTAATAATAGAATTTTTTTTAATGTTACACTCAAAAAAAATTTTACACTCAAAAAAAAATAGTAAAATCAACTGGAGATTTTGCTATTATTACTGAAAAATTAAAAATTTTTTGCTGTAAAATTTGAAAATTTGTTTACACTCAAAGAATATTTACACTTAAAAATCGTTAATAATATTATCTAAAAATCTTCCTCTAACTACAGAAAAATGTATTATTTTTTGCTATCAAATTTGATAATTTTAAAAAAGATTTTAAAAATAAAAACTGCAATAGATTTTAATAGCATTTGTAACAATGGTAGGTTCTGTTTATTATTGGGGGTTGGAATTAATTTTAAAGGTTTTTTTCGGTTTTTGGGCATTTATTTAGAAACAACGGTACAATGTATATTATTCAAAGTATTGTTCATCGTTAGCTACAACATTTTCCCATCTTTCTGGCAGCATATGGATTCCGCGCCGGAAGAACGATTCGTCTTTTGAGGCAATCCACGAATCGACCCATTTTTTGGTATCCTCGTAAGAAGTGAAGCGCTGCTCAGCCAAGCCATGCGTCATCGATCTGAATAGGTGGTAGTCGGAAGGGGCTATGTCTGGGCTATAAGGCGGGTGGGGTAGCACATCCCAATTCAGCGCCTCCAACGTTTCCTTGACGGTTCTTGCAACATGTGGCCGTGCGTTGTTATGTTGAAAAACCACTTTGTCGTGTCTTTTGGCATATTCCGGCCGTTTAACCTTTAATGCTCGGCTCAATTGCATCAATTGTTGTTGGTAGCGTTCCCCAGTGATGGTTCCGTTAGGTTTTAGCAGCTCATAGTATACGACACCCTTCTGATCCCACCAAATACACAGCATAAGCTTGGCGCCATGAATATTCGGCTTGGCCCTCGATGTTGATGCATGGCCGGGTGGTCCCCACGATTTTTTTTGCTTAGGATTATCGTAATGGATCCACTTTTCATCGCCAGTGACAATACGATGCAAAAAACTCTTCCTTTTATGCCGTTGAAGCAGTTGTTCGCACATGCAAAATCGCCGTTCAACGTCTCTCGGCTTCAACTGGTACGGCACCCAATTTCCTTGCTTTTGAATCATTCCCATGGCCTTCAAGCATTTGCCGACCGTTGATAAGTCGACTCCCAATGATTCTGACAATTCTTGAAGGGTTTGACACGGGTCTTCATCGAGCAAAGCCTCAAATTCCTCATCTTCAAACTATTTCTGCTGGCCCGGACGCTCTTTGTCTTCCGTATCAAAATCACCACTTTTAAACCGACGGAACCAGTACTCACAAGTAGAAATCGATGGAGCATACTCCCCGTAAGCCTCAGTAAGCGTGCCCTGTGCTTCAACCGCTTTTTTCTTCAAATGGAAGCACAAAAGTAAACCTTCCCGCAAATTGCGTTTTGTTGGAACGAAAGTCGACATGTTCACAGAGAAAAAAATATATGTTGTTTACACTTCAGTGGAATGACACATACTGAAAAATGAAGCTTTGACAATGTGCTTTGAAATGAATATAGTCACAGGTGTGCCCGATGCGATCTATTGATAGTTACGCCATCTCTTAGAAAACCTTTAAAACTAATTCCAACCCCCAATATTATTTTTTACTAATACTATGTTTTTCGTACTTAAATAACAATGAAAGGCAATTATAATTATTAATCATTAGACTCAAATATTGATTGCAAATATTCCATATTTTGTTCTGTGCTATTTCTGTTCTTTAGTAGTTTTTTGGCTTCTTCATCTAAATCCCGATGTTCCACTTTCCATTGATTTCGAATACTGGAGATGAACGGATCTGACGTTGCCAATAATATATTAAATAGATCATCATTTGTGGAATTTCGTGACATTTTTCTAGTATTGTGCTGTCTATAAAATCTGTAATCCTTGTTCCTTTTTTCCTGAGCCTCCTCTGATAGATCTCCAAGTGGCACCAAATGATATTTAATGACATCTTCTCCATGATAAAGGATTTTGTGGACTGTTGCAGACATATTTCTCCATGGGTAGTTGGTTGTATATATTTTTGCAGTTTCCTTAGCATAATCTCCAAATTTTCTAGAGTCAATTTCTTCATTGCACGCAAGTACTTCTAGGATTATTTTAAATCAGAAAATAAGGTTTAAATCCACTCCTGTTATTTCAGATGCTTTTTCTGGATCTGAAAAGAATCTTCTTGTGGTGTTGCCATCATTTGTATTGCCTGACCCTTGTTTTGGCTGATCTATAATCAATCCAAATTTGCGATATTCATCTTGAACATGTTTCTTTTTTGAACTTCTTAACTCTTTGTTGGTTTCGTTGTTTCTTATTGATCCTGAAGGCCCGAAATCCAAATCATAACTGATTTTTAGTATGTGTTCCACAAGTCGTATTCTTGCATGTAGTGGTGATAATCCAAATTTAAAGGCATCGGTATTATCGAATGATTTTGTCGGGACTTGGTTTAATTGGGTTGATGTTGCTTGGCATATAATGCAGCTGGATGCAGCCTTCGTGTTAGTCAAAGCCTGACCTACTTTTCCATCTATCATTGTCAGCACTAATTGGTAGCTTACTTCAATTTGCTGCCCATCTAACTGTAATTGTAATGGCTGTAGTGTTGGTATTTGGGCCTTGATATCACTAACTTCTTTGTTAATGGCATCATGATTTTCTTTTTTGAATTCAAATTTGATTGGCCTGCAGTATTTCGTAGAAGATGGTGTCTCATTTTTCCAAATATCCATTGTTTGCGTTGTACTAGTCGAAGGCTCCGAATCTTCCAAAATCTTTTTCAATCGCAATGGTACAAATGATACCATGAACATATCTGAGTCCGAAATATTTTCACACACAACTTGTTTGTATTGTTTTTGTCCCGAAGAACCATCACATCCCCATTTACAAAATAAAATTAACTTTGTATTTCCATATTTCTTTAACTCAGTTCCTGTTATTGATTGTAGCAAGCGTTTGGCTGTGTGATCAAGTAAAGATTGTAGTTGTACTTCTGCCGAAATTGGTGTGATTGTAATAGTGTCCTTTGATGGCAAACAGTCTATTTTAGCAGCTGTTATGTGATGATATGCTGGATACATATTTGAGCCTTTTTCAATCGCACGCAATCTGAGCTGAATATATTGCTGTTTTGTTAATTTCAAATCCAGAAATAATGCTAATGCCTCCTCATTTGTGAACTGTTTTGCATCGCTCGGAGTTGGTATACTTTTAAGAATTCGTTTTGTTCTCACTGGACTAGCATTACAAACTTTTTCAATGATATCCACTTTTGTTAATTGGTTTTGTGATCGTAATTGATGTAAGAAAGATTCTTTTATATTTGTAGAACCAATTTCATCGTTAACATTTTTAAGTTTCCGCCTCTTAGATCTATCGCTGCAGTTGTCCAATGATTTGCGTGGTCTTCCAGCCTTATCTAGCTTTGCTGTTTCACCAGCAACATTAAGTTGGCATTCTAACCAGTTTGCACTTTTTTTATAAAACTTTTGTTTGCAGTAGTTAACTTCTTTCAATCGTGTTTTTAGTACTTTGACGAAATTAGATTATTGCTCTTCTATTTCGGTACTACACGAATTTAAGTTTAATTTTATTTTAACGTAACTAAGAACATCTTCCTGGTTTTTGTTTCGAAAATACTCTTCGGCCAGTTCTTTATAACTGAAGTTCTCCATATTTTTCTCAATATTTTTATTTGCGTCTGTTATGTTTTATCACTTGCGAATATACGTCCGTACACTTGAAGTATTAACTTATTATTGAGTAATCCCGTAGTCTAAAGTAAAAACACAAAAACCTTTAGGCAAATTTGGAGAAATAAGAACAGTTTGGGTGAAATATATAGTCCGTTGCAATTGAAAATTGTTATGGGTCAACAATGTTATTTGTCAACAATAGACTGAGGCCCGAAGTTAAAAAAATCTAAAGTTATTCATGAAGTTTAATACACCATTGTATACGAGAACTTATACGACTGTTTAAATTGTCGTAATTCGAATTTTTTTTAGAGTAATTTCATTAAAATGAAAAAAGTGTTCTACCGGGGGCTCGTGGGGGGGCAAAAGTATATATAGGGTTAAACAGGATACATTCGCCTTTCTCCGGGTGGTATACATTTCTTGTTCCCTTACTTCCTTTAGAAGTTCTATTCCACTAAAGTTTAAATTTGAGAAAAATATAGTGGTTTCATAAAAATTTCATAACGCCCCTAATATCAAACGTTAGAACTGTGACTACTTACAAAAACTAAAGACTATAATCCTACTAACATTATAAAAAAGACCGCAGGCCAACATCGATGATAGCTTGCGAGTAGTAACCATTTATTTTTGATAAAAAACAAAAAAAAACACCTTTTGCTGAAATTAAAAAACAGTTGAGTTTGACAGCATGCCACGCCCACAATCAGCAATAGTTTAACCTAATTTTTTGGCTACCTTAATCTGGATATATAAGCTACAAAAAGGAGTAAAAATTTTATAAATCGATGACATAAAAAAATTTGACTTTTGGCCAATGAAATCAAAATTTCAGCCACCGTGCGACGTCAGGTACCGCGCGAGTTTATTTAATTTTTTCGCAATAGTAATAATCATTTCTCTCTCGATAAACAAATTGTTTTTTATGTGAAATTTGACGTAGAATACGATGGTTATGATCAAAATACTCTGAGTAGTGGGTAAGATTGGTTAAAATTTATTTAAAAATTTAAATTGCGTATAATATTATGAACATTTTTATACATTTTTTTTAAAACTATTTTCTTATTAAAATTCACTTTTTTATCTTCAAAATGAAACAAAAAAGTTTTAACGGAACCACAGTTATGAATTATTATATGAATTGAGTTATGAAAATTAGTCTCCAAGGCAAAAATCACGAAAATCTCAAACTTTTAACGCCCTCTATTTAAAAAAAAGTTACAGTTTCGATAGTATCGTAAGTATAGACGTAGAATTCCTTTTTATACAGTAATAGAGAAAAATTCTGGTTTTTTTCATGTATATTTTTCAAAACTTTTTTAAAGTATTTCATCTTCTAAATAAAAATTATTCAAAAACAAATTTGTTGTTGTTGTCCGTCTTTAAACTTACCTGATCTAAAAAGCTCAAAAAATTTGTTTTGTTTTATAAAAAGTTTTCGTTTGATATTTATTGTGATGAATTTGTTGTTCTTTTTCATTTGTTTTGTTGGTTAAAACTAAACGTAATTCAAAGTTACGTTTATTTAATGGAAATAAATATGGGTAAATTTGAATTATTTATTTTTCCCTGTAGTAAAAAGCATATACATATATGTATATTTTAAAAGTAATTTAAAATTAAAATTTTAGCTAACAAAATACATTTTTAATATGGAAAGAATATAATGCATAATAAAAATAGTTGGAATTTATTATGGTATTTAAAAACTAAATGTAGTTTTTAAAACACAACGCATGCTTGGTAGCGCATGTGCAAATTTGCGTACTAGTATACAGAGATAAAAAGATGGGAAACTCCGTATGGGAGAGGGATAGCACTATGCTCGATTTTACGTTGAATTGGCTCCAATACTAGCACAAAACATTTATATGTGGTCGTAAAATCAAAGGAAAACAACCCTGATTTTTGGTAGATTTAAGAATTTCACCAGTTACGTTTGAGGTCCGATAACTCTAAGACTGCATATTATTGGAACAAAATGGGTAACCAAATGTATACCACAAAAGACTTCGGAAAAGCTTTGGAAAACATCCCTGAAACATCATGGTGAAATTATCTTAGAATAATTACACCATAGGAATAAGTCCAAGCAGTGTTGCCGTTAGAGAAAATTTATGGATACTTTTTTAAGCCTCATATATTAGTATTAGTATTTGCAAAAATATAAAAAATAGGCCTTTCTTTACAATAGACAAAACGTTAAGAAAAATTATGATATTGAGACATTTTTGGACAGTACTTTTTTATCAAAAAATGCATTAACGCAACCTCAAAGAACTTTACAAATTTGGTGATAAGTATTTTAAGTGTGCCTCATAGCACAGCTGCTGCTGAATGATTTTTTTCTAATTTAAAGCTTACTATAAACGATAAGACTAGTAGATTTTTTTGGGAATAGGTAAAAGTATATTGTTTTGCAAATTACTTAAAACGAATTATTTTTAAATTTAATATAAATGAAGGGCAATAGCAACCCATTTAATTTATATTACATTAAACTGAATAAGCTATTAAATTACTTTTTTATGTATTTATATATTATTTTGTATCATAGCTGTTAAATAATTACAACTAATCTTATTCATTAGCAACTCGAATATTTTTTTTTAAATGTGGAATAATTGATTAAGCACAATTCTTTTATGTTCGTAATCGTAATATAATAATCACAAAATAATTACGATTACTTCACATGACGAAAATAATCAAAACTAATAAAAAGTAATCAAGAAAAATAATCCGACTACTTTTAGAAATTATGTTTAATTCTTTTTGATTATTTAAAAAGTTTTAGTCTTAAATACTAAAAATTTTGTTAAATTTTTTTGATAAACAAACAAAGATATGTTTAATTATTAAACAAAGATTGTAAAAAAGCAAGAACGAAAAAATGCGTTACAACATTTGCTCTGTTAATTTTGTCAAGCACTTTTTCCTTCTTTCTTGTTTTTTGGAAATCTTTTTTAATAATTGTATACATATGTTTATTTATGAATAAGATTTTACAAAATATTCCGTACTTTAAAATAAAATTCTTAAATAATCAAACAGAATCAAAGTAGTAGTACTTTATTGAGTTTTTAATAAATCGATATTACAAAATATATACATATATATAAACAGTTTCTTATTTGTTACAGCCGCTTATGCTTTAATGTATGGCCTGCCTGGTCTGTTACACTATTAACTAAATTAATAATCGAAAGCCACTTGACTACAATATTATTACAGAATAATTTACTCCTGCTCAAGGAGTATTTTAACATTTGCTTTTGACGATTGTCCTAAAAACATATGGGTGAAAGAGACAAAGACAGCTTGTATACGGCGAGACATATACAAGCACTAAAAATACTATACACAATGACGTGTTACTTTCATATACACAATAGCCCAGAGTGGAAATGGGAAATATAGATAAATAAATGCGTACATTTTGATAAATTACATCAAATGCAGATTTTACGTTCACGTATAGAATTATAAAAATACGCAATCACTAAAAACATAATATATTAAATCATAAATGTTATAGTCACGATAATCACTAACAAAATTCAGCTGTTCAGTTGAATTCAATTGCAGCGGCTAGGTACAGTTCGCTTCAACTCGTTAAGGATGTCGTCAAGTATTCCTCTTTTTATAAAAAGTACTATACAAGCTATGTATAGCATTAGCAGCGGTAACAGAGAAGGAACCATGAATCCAAAATTCATACTGTAGCTCCAAACATATTTTTTTAATAAAACTTATTAAGTTTTTGGATAACTGTTATTCGTTTAACTGTGTTAACTGAAAAAGCCGTATCAGCGTATGGGCGATTTCAGTTAAAAATTACTGGTTGCACTTCACAACCTCACCGTTGAAACGATGCAAGTCGACCTCAAACAGAATCAAAAATAATTTCTAAAAGTAGTCAGATTATTTTTTCTTGATTACTTTTTATTCTTTTTGATTATTTTAGTAATTATTTTTTGATTTTTTTTAATCTCAATCAAATATTTATCAAACACATCTCCTTTAAGGATTATATGATTATAATTATTTTTAAAATATAATATTATAATCTAATTGTTTATTAATCGTAATCGCAATTTAACAGCTATGTTTTGTATATAGTTTTTTGTATAAATATCAAACCTTTAAAATTCATGTAATAAACATAATTTATAAAAAATATAAAAATAACACAAAATATAACAGACTGAAGTACTGAAATGTACATATGTTCCTTGTTAAGGCAGGCAGTCGCCGGTTGTCGAAAATTGTGATCTTCTTTTTCATCTTAATCTTTCAAAAGTATAATTTTTGAGAATTTACCTTAAAAGTTTTGTAAGAATACTGAAGTTATCTCCGCTTCTACATCCGTTTTAGCAGGTGTCGAGCGCACAGTAGAAATATACATACTCTTTACACTCATTTATTTCAAAACTACTTTTTTCGGCAATGTGTTGTATCGAAAACAAAAGCTATTCAGGCGAATCATCTGAAATTTTAATATGTTATTCACATCAGTGGCTTTCGCTATCAAAATTTCAAAAAAGCGTATATTTTACACTGAATAACCATTAAGAAACCCTGTTTTTAAAACTTAAATATTAAAAGCGCGTCATACTGTCAATTTTGTCTAGTCCCGGCCATAGCTGAACTCTATTACTAGAAGAGTAAATATCAACAACAGTGACGAAGCTCTTTCTTCGAAAGGCTCTAATTGAGCACCATTTTGAACATAATTAAAAAATTTTTATGAGTTTTGCAATATACCTTTAAAGTTTAAATATCGTTGTTCATTATTTTAACTTTTAAAAAAATAAATCCTAAAAATATTTAAAATATTCAAGCACTAAGTCATAAAATTATTATTTTTTCTTTTATATATGTACATGCTTTGTTTTTTACTATTACATTTTAATAAAAATATTTGTTAGTCTTCAAATTAAATAAAAAAAATTGTTATTAAAGCTTAAAAAATTGGGTTTCAGTACTGTAGTATGTGGATACTTTTTTCTGAAGTGGATACATTTGTGATCTTTTCATGGATACTTTTTTTATAATCGTCGAGGCAACACTAATCTGAGTTGAACTCACGTTCACAATAAATGAGTTTCACCAAAGTACATACAAATGGAAAAAACATATGTTTTGACGTCACAAAATTAAAGTTTCCTATCTCTTTATCTCTGGTAGGATACATACATGCTGAAAATAAACATTCGTTTTATTCGTACTCCAACTCATGGCAGAATAACCAGGTAGGGCCGACTCGGAGATGAATGAAGTAGAAAGCAGAGAAAAGCGAGCTAGTTGTCAAATACAGCTGTTCATGTCGAGTAAAAATTAAGAACATCTAAAAAAATTTCAGCTAACTGATCCAATAACAATTACCAAGCAAATTAAAACAACGACGCACAGAAAAGAGCAAGATCACATCGGTTGAGCAGCGTTAGAGGGGATAAACCGAATCGCCCACAGAAAATAAACAGAACTTTGCTTACTATGTCCCGCTTTTCATTCGTTATACATGAAAATTCTCGAGCTTGCGGCGAAAGCAATTATTGCTCTGGTAGTAAGATCTCTTTGTCCCGTTTTTCACTCGGCAATAATTGCCTTTGCCGCAAGCAGTTTCTGGATTATTCACCCGCATGAGGGGGTTTACGAAAGTCCCCTTTAAACCCGAGTAGTCTACAAATTACTTTCGGCAAAAGCAATTATTGCTCATAGAATTACCGAGTAAAAAACGGCCCTTTGCAGCGCATGCAGAACCAAAACAACAATATCAGCAGCTAGAAGCAACGTTGCCATTTATGTTGAAAAAATCCCATTCGTGGTAATTTTTAATTGCCCTTAGGAATTTTTGTTTTTGGGAAATCCTATTAAATATTTTAATTCAGCGTGGTATTTTTTAATTGGCGTGGGAATTCAGTGGCGTATTTTTTAATTTCCGTAGGAGTTTGGTAATATTCTTCTTAAAATTTTTTTCTTTTTTAGTAAGCAAAATTTCGTTGTGATATTTCTAAATATTTTTTAAATTGTATGTGCATATGGGACTTATTGTGGTATTTTTAATGCGAATGAGATTTTTGTGGCAATTTTAAATGCATATGGAGTTTGTGGTGGTATTTTTTAAACGCGTGGTATTTTTAAATGATCGGGAGATTTTTTTGATATTTTTTTATTGTGGTAGAAACTTTTTGGCTTATGTTTACCATGGTAATTAATGTTGTATTTAATATATTTTACTGTGAAAAAAGTAACTTTTTGTCGGAATTGTTTTATATTTTAACTGGGAACCTTGGCTAGTAGTAGTACATTTTTTTGTAGCCACATACTGGCTCTCTAACTACATGCATCTGTATTCCCTATTGTATTACAACCCAACAAGCCATGAATGTCACTGTGCCAGCTAAACGGTACTTAAAATGGCAGCGTCTGATTTGGTGATATGAAAACGACAGGTTTCTGTACCTTTAAACCGTTGTCTATATAATTGTAAAGTCCTTTTTTATATTTATCAAGAATCGAATTGAAATTTATGTCATATTCGCTTGATGTGTCGTTTGTTCTCGTCCTTTTTCCCTCTCTTTTTCACCCGTTCGACAAAAAACGCTGAAATATGCATTGAATCTTGTATTGAAATCAAGGTAGTGCAGTTAAGTTGCCGTTTATTGTTTAGTTTATTGTTGCAACTTAATAAAAAATATTTCAAGAAAAGGTTACAATTGTTTAACAACAAATAAAATTAATATACAACTTGTTACGGGTTGAATTTTTATATGTAGGTATATAAATTAAAAAAAAAATAACCAATTTAAAAAAAAAAATATTATAAATCAAGTAAATCCTAAGATTTAATTAATTAGGGTAAAATAATAATAATAATAATATTAATAATGGTAATAACAAAAATAATAATAATAATAATAATAATAATAATAATAATAATAATAATAATAATAATAATAATAATAATAATAATAATAATAATAATAATAATAATAATAATAATAATAATAATAATAATAATAATAATAATAATAATAATAATAATAATAATAATAATAATAATAATAATAATAATAATAATAATAATAATAATAATAATAATAATAATAATAATAATAATAATAATAATAATAATAATAATAATAATAATAATAATAATAATAATAATAATAATAATAATAATAATAATAATAATAATAATAATAATAATAATAATAATAATAATAATAATAATAATAATAATAATAATAATAATAATAATAATAATAATAATAATAATAATAATAATAATAATAATAATAATAATAATAATAATAATAATAATAATAATAATAATAATAATAATAATAATAATAATAATAATAATAATAATAATAATAATAATAATAATAATAATAATAATAATAATAATAATAATAATAATAATAATAATAATAATAATAATAATAATAATAATAATAATAATAATAATAATAATAATAATAATAATAATAATAATAATAATAATAATAATAATAATAATAATAATAATAATAATAATAATAATAATAATAATAATAATAATAATAATAATAATAATAATAATAATAATAATAATAATAATAATAATAATAATAATAATAATAATAATAATAATAATAATAATAATAATAATAATAATAATAATAATAATAATAATAATAATAATAATAATAATAATAATAATAATAATAATAATAATAATAATAATAATAATAATAATAATAATAATAATAATAATAATAATAATAATAATAATAATAATAATAATAATAATAATAATAATAATAATAATAATAATAA